>JAGFPH010000214.1:87737-114764 GCA_018207615.1 Philaenus spumarius
AAAAAAATGTATGTCAGCAGTAATTATTATGTCTGTATATAAGCTACTCATCACGTGTAAGTATTTATAAGTTTTATGTGTTTTATTTTATAAGTACTGTATTTCACTGTATCATTGTATATTTTAACGATTGAAGAAATGGATATGAAATTTGAGGAGTAGTAGATTCAGAAGAACTAAAATAGTGTTAAATTCTAGGTAAATTTGGCACCGACTTCAAAAATTTGTTTGTATCGGCTTTGAATAAATTACGTTTGTTCAATATACTAATTATTTTTTACTTTTTAGTTTCAGCATTTTGTTGTTTTTGTTTTTTGAAATTGGTTTATTTTTTTCAAAAATTTATTATTTTTTGATTTTTAGAGCAATGTGCAGATTAAAAAAAAAATTTATTTCCTAAAAGGTGTTTATGAATAATTTGTATTTACTGTATAACCCGATTTAAGTAGTAAGTTTTTTTTTTATATTTTTTATTATTTTATTAAAAACGTTATAAAAAAACAGCTAAAAAGCTATAAAGACAGGTATAAAAATGGTTCACTTACTTTCCTGAACTAAGTCTTTTACGACATTTATATATTTTTTACTGATTTACATGATGGATGCCGCGTATGACGGAAAAACAACTTTCCCTAATTTACCTGACCGAAGACGGGTACAACAGCAATACAAAATTTGGTATGACAAAAATATAAACATCTGTTCCTTATTTACACGACCGAAGCCGAGTACGACAGCTGTAATAAGTTTTCCTTATTTACTTGACCGAAGACGGGCTATAAAAAAATTGGTTTGACAAATATAAATATCTGTTCCTTATTTACATGACCGAAGCCGGGTATGACAGCTATAATAAGTTTTCCTTATTTTACCTGACTGAAGCCGGGCGCAACAGCTTTAAAAGTTATACTTATTTACCTGAACTAGCCTGGTACGACGGCTAAAAAAATGTGTTCCTTGTTAACCTGGCCGAATCCTGGTACGCCAGCTATAAAAAAGTTTCTCTTATTTACCTGAACGAAGCCGGGTACGACAGCTGTAAAAAGTTTTCCTTATTTACCTGACCGAAGTCGGGTACGACTGTTATACAAAAGTTTTACTTATTTACCTGAACTAAGGTGGTACGACAGCTATAAACCAGTAATATAGAGAAAAATTGAATGGATTCGTGTCGTGGGGTTGTTTCGACCCTTAACACTAAATATTTAAAAATGCTTTCTTAGTGCAAATCTAAGACATGTGAGCAATATGTGTACCAAATGTCACATTCCTAGACCGTATGGGTTTTGAGATATAAAACAAACAATATTTAAGGTTTCAGGGGTTGTTTCAACCCTTAAACGCGAAATATTTTAAATCCTTTCTTACTGCGCTACTAGCACCTATGAGTAATTCAATTTCTGTACCAAATTCCACGTTCCTAGGCCGTATGGTTTTTGAGATATAAAACAAACAATATTTATGGTTTTAGGGGTTGTTTCAACCCTTAAACGCGAAATATTTTAAAATCCTTTCTTAGTGCGCCTCTAGAGCCTATGAGCAATATGTGTACCAAATTTCAAATTCCTAGGAGGTATGGTTTTCAAGACACTGTGATGAGTGAGTCAGTCAGTGGTATTTCAGCTTTATATATAGATTCTAATGGAAAATCAAATTTTCCGCCAAAATGACGTACTTTATTGACAAATGCTAGCTAAGTTCTGGGCCGGGTTTTTAAAAAACTAGAGTGTGACCACCGGGGGATGATCCTCTTTCATTTAATTTTTTTTTATCGAAATCGGTCCATTAGTTTCGGAGTAATCGCTGAACAAACATAAAAAAAACATATAAACAGGTCGAATTGAGAACCTCCTCCTTTTTTTGAAGTCGGTTAAAAACGAACATCTTCACTGAACAAATGTAATTCCATCATAGTACTGTACAAATACATAAAACTACAGTTTAAAGTTATCTAACTAGTTATAAAAAAGTTATAGTACTAGCCGTATATAAATAAAATTAAAAATTAATAATAGTTATGATAAATAAACAAAGAATGTAAAAGAAACCTTAACTATAAAAATATTAAGTTTTAAAATGACATTACGCACTTTAACACTACACATTCGAGAGCTAAACACTTCGGCGACAAAAAAGGACACTGGGCCGAGTGTTGGCTGCACGACTTGGCAACGTTAGCTAGCTAACATCGCTTGTCGCGCTCTGCAGCGGCCAGCTAACATATTAACGAAATTACCGAAACACATCTTCCTATCCTTCGAACACTCTGGGTATTACCATAGATCATGAATAATAAATAGATCTTGCATCCATACGGGGGTTGTGTGCCGGAAAAAAGGTGTTCGCGAAAATAGTACATGATCGCGCCGCGAGGTAGCGCTAGGGAGAAAGCATTGTAAGCATTGGTGTTTCCAACTAGCTTCCTTCGTTTCCCCAATAGATAGCGCCAAAAAAGTCGAATTTCCAGTGGAACAAAATATTGCATTGGATCGGAGTTCTATTAGGTTATCCAAATACAATGGTATTACTTACTCTGTGCTATAACCCTGCAATTCTCGACCGTTTCTCGCTTTGCCAGTCCCACATCTGGCAACAGCGCAACAATTCCCACCCGCCTTATTCCGTGCACCCGACAGTATCATATATTCAGTAATCGAAACTACTACTATTTGTTCAAATGATCAAAACTACTATATATGTGTAGCCTAAATAATCAAAACTAGCATATTTATAAATAATCGAAACTAGCTTATATTAAAATTACCGAAACTAGCATATATTCAATATTCGAAACTGACAAATATTGAAATAATCAAAAAGGTGTTGGCGAGCGAAGGCCCCTTGTAGTATTTCCATCACTCATGTATCTACGTCTGGACGTAACTAATTGTTGTGGTTTTGTTAAATAAACAGAACTAAACCAAAAAGTAATTCCGAAGCCCAAACCTGTATTATACTCTCGAGTACTTCCAGCCTAACTTATTCCAAAACACGATTCAAACATTAAGGACCGACGACCAAACAGTCGTTATTGACGGTTAAGGGCAGTTAAGGCACGCGTCTCAAGCTCAAGAAACGGTTACCTCGCCTACCCCAACTTGCTGACTAGCCTACAACAATACATGCTTCCCCTTACTGCCAACACCGGTTTCTATTGTCTGGAGTACAGTCTCAGAAAGTCTTGACACTCGGGGCTTCTGGTGTGCAACTTGTGTTGATTTATTTCTCACAGAATCGGACCCTTAATACACGTTTAACGTCAAAGTTTAACGATGGTAACCTTCCATGTACACTTTTTTAATATTTTCAGGTTTCTTTGAGAAAATTCAACAATAAAATGCTGCAACTGTTGCGTAAACCTGACCGTCACAGTTAAATAATTCGATCACCCAGCTGAACCGCTGACACAGTTGATTGATTCAACTTTAAGATGCTAGTTACTATTCAAGTCCTTTCCTTCTATGTTTCCTACAAATATTTACAACATATACCTCCTGTGTCCAACATCTTTAGCTTAAAACAACTTAAATAAAAATATAATTTGTTTAAACTGCACAAATTGGTTACCATTATCATTCATTGTAACAAAAAATGTAATAATTTGTATAGTGTAAAAATCAAACAGTATTTTGTTCTTCCTGAAAAAATTTGGTTTTGTTGACACAGGAGGTTTGGCTTCTTCACCTTCGATAACCGAATTAACGACTAAACCAAACTATTTTTGGTAAATTGTCTACAACACCCGGCGATAGCGTGAATAAAAATATCACGGATTTATGATCACTGTTAATAACAGACTAATATTATAATCTACTTTTCTGAAACATGGCTGTACTTGTTCCTTTTCGAACATATTTGTTAAATTTTCACCTCCCATCCTCCATAATCTTCCGGAAACTTCCTACAGATTTAGCAATGTAAAACAACACTACACACAACAAATTAAATGTAAGCCCATCACTGCAGTAAATAAATCAACTCCTATAAAAGTGACTGTACTCACGTATGTACGTGAGCAACATATAATATATCAGCTGATTTCACCCATCATCTGTAATACTTAAACAAACCTACAATTGTTTTACTATTTTTGTACAAGTATACACTATTGTTTTGTAGTGTAGATTATACTTTGGGGTTATGTTTACAACTTCAATCATTATAATTTCTTATGAAGTTGATTTTTTTTTAAATATGAGTTATAGAACTAATGTATGTTATATGTTATAATAGTTGCTTTGAATTTATAAACTGTATATGTAACCTTTCATCATCAATATTATTCGTGTATAAATTTAAAGAAGAAATACCTATTCGTTTAACTTCGGAAACATTCGTACATGTTCGTATTACATTTAAACATATTCGATTAATTTCTTCATTATAATATTAATAACTTCTAAATCATTTTTGATCTGTCAATATGAAATAAAAAGCAATTAAAAGATAATATTTGTATATTTCTTTAAAAGTATAATAACATACATAAATACAAAATGTTAACAAAAATTCCTACAGTTTTATCAACTCCTATAAAAGCGAGTGTACGTCCGTACGTAATATAACAGCTGATTTCACCCATTATCTGTAATACTAAAACAAACCTAGCGAAGATTATACTTTGGGGTTATGTTTACAACTTCAATCAATATAAGTCTTACTAATGTAGGCTATAATACGTTATAAGATTTGCTATGATGTTGTACAATTAAATATAAATACAACCTTTTATCATCAATATATTTTACTTTCTCACTATACTATAGTATAGAGAAAGTATAGTGATCGCAAACAAAAATTGATGTTGAGATTTTTGTGGAAATATCCGTTTTGGGACCCCCTGAGTCCAAAAAAGTGGTTTGTACAAAATGTCTGTCTGTAGGCCTATGTCTATTTGATCGATTTCAAACAAATTTGCACCAGACATGTCAAGCAGGCCCTGTATAGATTCACGAAAAACGGTTTTGAAATTTTTTGAAAAACAACCCACTTTTTGGCAAAAAAACCCCCCCAAAAAATCAGTTATTGTTTTTTTTTTTTTTAAATCGGCTCTAACGATTTTGATCAAATTTGGCTTATTTGTAGCCTTTAATGTACCCTAACATATGCAAAAAACCGCATCTTTCTAAAAATTCTCGTTTAGCTAATAATAATGATAATAACTTATTTTTGGGATTTTTTGGCCATAAAGGGGGTTGTTTCTCAAAATTTGTCAAAACCTTTTTTCGTGCATCTATACAGGCCTAATTGACGTGTTTGGTGCAAATTTGTTCGACACCGATCAAATAGTTTTCTCTCTAGATAATAATAATAATATTTATTAGTTAATCTCTTAATTTAATGAAAAATCACCTCTCCTACCCCACCCTACAAGCACAGTGAATCTGTTTAATAATTTTAAAATGTTTGTGAGAAAATATGTGCCAGTTCCTGGTACCGTTTATTTCTATACAAATTTAAAGAATATATTTCTATTTACATAACTTCGGAAACATTCGTACATCTAAACAGCTGATTTCACCCATCATCTGTAACACTTAAACAAACCCAATGTAGATTATAGTTTGGGGTTATATATTATGTTTACAAGTTCAATCGTTATAATTTCTTGTGAAGTTGATTTTTTTCAGTATGAGTTATAGAACTAATAATGTAAGCTATATAATATACGTTATAATATTTGTTTTGAGGTTATAATCTGTATATAAATACAAAGTTTTATCATCAATATATTTGTTTATACAAATTTAAAGAAGAGATATATTCGTTTAACTTCGGAAACATTCGCACATCTTCGTATAACATATAAACATAATAATATACAATTATTATTAATTTCTTTACTATCTATATATTAATTTGAAAAGGTTTTTTGTAATCCGAGTGAGATCTCGAGTTCTATTGGGCCGATTGACATGCGATTTGTGTTAAATGGAAGGTAATTAGCTCTATATTTGCCCATTTTACTTGGATTTTAGTAATTACATCACTAAATTTTCAAAAAACGGAAATTAAAATCTCTTATGGCAATTTAACATGGGAAAATTGTTTAAGCCTATTCCAAGTGAGATCTCGAGTTCTATTGGTCCGATTGACATGCGGTTTGTGTTAAATGAAAGGTAATTAACTCTATATGTGCCCATTTTACTTGGATTTTAGTAATTACAGCACTAAATTTTCTAAAAACGGAAATTAAAATCTCTTATGGCAATTTAACATGGGGAAAAGTTTTAGGCCTATTCCAAGTGAGATCTCGAGTTCTATTGGACCGATTGACATGCAGTTTGTGTTAAATGAAAGGTAATTAACTCTATATTTGCCCATTTTACTTAAAATTTTACTATTCCATCATTTAATATTTTTAAAATGTAATTTAAAATATTTTCTATTCAATAACATTGTATTTACTGATCAACTGATTATAACAGCACATGTTTTATTATCATCTGGAGTTCTATTGGACGTAAAAATATATAATAGCACAGATCAGCTGATTATAACAGCACATGTTTTATTATCATGACATGGTTAGTTTATGTTGTAATTTACTTTATTGAAGTAGGTTATGTTTAATTTTGCTATTGCTTAATTATGTTTTTCTGTTTATAGTTCAATAGTTATGGAGGTGAACGGATAATTAGTGATGATGAAATTGTCTTTTTAGTAAATTTAATAAATCAATTTAAATAAATTTAATAAATCAATCAATGATGAAATTGTCTTTTTAGTAAATTTAATAAATCAATCTCTTATTAAATCAAGCAACTAGGCCTACATTAATTGCAAAAAACTTCGCACAGGTTAGCTAGGGTTCCAACAGGGAGTTGGGGAGTGGGGGGTTGGCGTGCGGAGCACGCAGGGGTCTCCCCTAGTAATCTTAATACCTAACTTCTAAATCATTTTTGATCTGTTGTTATGTAGGCCTAGATAAGTATTCCTTAATGTTGTTTTTTAATAGTTTGTTTTTTAAATTATCTATTTCTGATGTGTATCTAATTAATCAGCCTGTGATTTTTCACAGGGGCTTACTAGTAATTCTTATAATTGTACATATTTACAAAGTTAAAAACCGCCGTCAGCATAGTTAGGTAGGCCTAGATAAAGTCTGTTGTTTTTAAATAGAATTTTGTATAAATGATGTATATCTGATGTGGGTTTACTAGTTACAAATAAGTGTCCATTTTTGTAAAATAAAATCAATCTTATTGTTTATGGCAACTACTAAACATTAGGTTTACAGAGATGTATGATTCACACTACATAAATTATGAGTTCCAATTATATTCTGTAAAAAATCCCAAATGTTGAATACAAGGTAATATTTGCTTGAAAAGTTTATAAATGTGTTATAACTACTATTGGAAAACATATCTAGTCAGGAATTGGTTTAACTGCAATTTTACGTCCCATTTCCTTGCTTTGAGCGAAGTAAACTTATTGATTAAGTGATTGAAGTCAAGTTTGTATGCTTGGTCACTTTGTCGTAATATTCTATCGTCAAGCTAACCAAATTTAATAGACTGATTTCATACACGCTCTGCCTCAAGTTGTTAATAATGATCTTTAATTTATTGAAACTGCGTTCTCAAGATGCAACACTCACTCACTCGGCCAAAGAAGACTCAGATCACACCAAATTTCGTATTTCTTATGCTAGGAGTTGACCTTTTATTTTTTATATTTATAGAATAAATGAGTAGACATCTTTATTTTTTTTTTCGAACCTTTCTACGTAATTATCACTAATATATTAATCACATGTGCGTCCATAGCACATAGGCTTAAAATTGGCGTGCGAAACACGCAAAGCACTGTATATTGAAAATTCTCAATTGGCGTGCGAAGCAAGCAATGCACTGTGTATTGAAAATACTCCCATTATGGGGGTTGGCGTAGTTCACTGTGCGTCGGCCGCTTCCCATAGTGTTCAGTGTCAAGCTCACATTGTGCGACCTTAGCAGAGAACGTGTTAAACTCGTAAACGTTAGGCCGCTTGCACACACACACACACCGATTTTGGTCGGGCGGCAAAAAGTCGACCGACTTCATTCCTATTAGTGGAGTGAAGAAGTTAATGGCTGCTTGCACACAGGCCGACACCGACAAAAACTACCGCCGACGCCAATTTGATGTCGGCTATTGCCACTGCAAAGAAATATAGACGGTCGAATTTTTGCCGGCCGACCAAAATCGGTGTGTGTGTGTGTGAGTGCGTGTGTGTGTGTGTGCAAGCGGCCTTACTTTTAGGTAATTTTTACGTCTCCTCGGAACGGTTCTGTCAAGAAAAGTAACCAAAACAAAAAAGGATTAGGATCAGCTTGGATGAGGTTGACAATTACCAGGAAATGGTGTCTTCAGTTATTATGTTAATTAACTCGGCTATCCTTTGGTATATACAAAAATTTTAATTTATTTTTTGTTAAAATAGAAAAGTCGTTTGTGCGAGGCTATCAATTTAATCCGTCTAAGGGGACATTTGTCCTGGTCCCAGAGTTAACATTAACTGTTTCTGATTAAGCAGGATAGCAGAGACTGCCACAATTCAAGGCGAATCGCAGCTAGGCCTACTATAAGTTGCCTATTATAGAATAGGCTTACGAGAAGTTTATTTTAGTTATTAGCGAAATTCCATAGGACAGATAAACCTCGAGGACTTCATCCTAAAATTAACACATAGAGTCAAACACAGAGCCGAAGGGTCTCAACACACACACATAAAACAGATCATCACTGATCCTGCACCTGCGCAGGTCAGAAGAAAGCGTCCCTTATGTCTGGTTTACGAACCACCATAAGTATCCCAAAATCCAAGCTCTATTCTTAAACTCCACACACTTTCGTAATTAATCCCAGTGTATTTCATCGATCCACCATCTCATTCCCACTCAAAATTTATTTATTCCAAATTTAGTCATAAAATTTCTATAAAGTCATTTTTAGTTACAGATAAGCAGCCATTGTTATTAAACAGATGCTGTCTTTCACCAAGACTACGGTCTTGCCAATTTGCTAGACAGATAAACATTTCTCTTATGGTGAGACCTAAGGTCGGGAGAAGTCAATGAGCACCGATCATAGTTCTCAGAACACGTTTTGGGATGTCATTAAAACATTATACATATATATTTTGTTTGCTCGAGCTAAGCGAAGCAGTCCATAATCCGTGGTCGCAAGGCCAAGGTGCAAACTCACAAAGTGAGTTTTTCCGTTGCTAGCATGAGCCGGGGCTGGAGGCTGAGGTGCAAACAAATTCTTCTAATATAAATATTTCGTACACGTATCAAGCGCCTTCGTGGGTAGAGGCAATTCCCCAAAGAATTAGTTGAAACCCTAAAACATATAAACTTAATTTTGGGAGTTCGCCCGACTCACTTGAGTGGTTCAGCTGCTAAATCAAATTATTTACTTTGTAATAAGACACTCAATAGGTATTTTCTATGCTTGGTAGGGGAGACCGGGGAAATGGCGATCACCCGGGTAATGCCGCACATCACTTTTTTGCTTATTGTGTTTGAATATAGAGTCTGTTTGGTGCTGCTACCTATCACGTGGGAAGGTCAAATTACCACGCTTGGACTGGCTTCAATACTTTGCTAGTTTTGCCAGTGATAACCAAAAAACTGTTTCTGCCACTTTGCTTGTTAGACTCAACAAAAATTTAAAACAGGGTAAATACACATCTGTTTACATCTACTTTATTTATTCCGGAATATTAGAATCAACATTTACTTTAGTATATCTAGCCTATGTTGTGATGTTTAAGAAGTGTAATTTAATGTTTAATATGCCATGAAAAAGAACATAGCGACAAATGGGGTAATCACGAACTAACTGTTCGCCATTACCCCGGACCATGTTCGTCATTTCCCCACATGTGTTATTATGGTAATTTTGTAATCCACAACTTATGTAAGGACAATGGTGTGGTCTTGCTGTTAATACCACCACACCCGTCTCATATGCTACAACTTTTGAACATTATGTTCTATGGCCCTCTGAAAACTGTGTTTAATCAAGAGTGTGATATCTTCATGAGGGAAAACGAGATTCATCGTTTCAGATGTCACTACTATATTCGAAAAAACTTAACTTACAACAAAGTAGCAAACAAGGAAAAATGAATACAGTAAATGGTTTCAAAAGAACAGGATCTAACCACTTAGTCCAAAAGTGAGGAAGACTTTTTGGTTGCAGATGTTAGAGCTATTTATGAAATGTAGGAGGGCAAAACTAAAGAATTACATCCGGCATTAGAACAAATTATCCCAACCTCGACTGCAATTAATAAAAACGAGACGATTTCTATATTTCTGTTGTCATTTTTACTATTGAATGTGTTACAACTATTATTTTTTACACTTTTGTTTTACAAGGGTTTTACATATGGGGTAATAGCGAACACTATGTATGTTATTACCCCGGATGGCGGGGTAATGCCGAACATTGTAGTTTTTTTTATAAACATGTTTTTCTATGTAAAGATGTAATTTTAAAATATTGTTACCAAGGAGATTCAAAAGACAAAATATTATATTTTATGTAGCATGAGTTATTTTTGTCATCAGTTTTCATGACTTTGTGTAATTCGACACCAAACCTTAAGTGATCGCCATTTCCCCGGTCTCCCCTAGTATGATAGGATTGACCGCTAACTTTATATACTTTTCGATTGTACAAGTTACTTTCACTGTGAATTATATTTTATTAATATTGACATGAATTATGATATTTAAGCAGTTAATATGATCATTGTAGATCAAAAATCACTGAACATGAGAGACGCGTTAGATCCGTTAAAACGCGTTTGATCTTTAAAACTATGCATGTGTGAGTGTTATTAATTCGAAAAAATAATCCCTTCTCACTCGACAAGCTAAACGTATATTTATAATATTTAAAACGTTTTAACAAACCAAAAAACAGCGAAATGGAAGGAGTGATTCCAACCAAAAAATTCCCATACACATGCTGTTCATTGCGTCATTTGCATAATAATGCACCTTTGCATTTTGCGTTGAGAGACTCCCCACAGGGGGCTGAAGAGAACAACCAGACTTCCGGCAGCACAAAAACTTGTATTTTCAATGATTCCAACCGTCTGCACTGATATTTGGTATGGGGAAACGGTTGCATCGCTGTAAAAACTTAATTACTATTTATATTTGTAGCAAGGAAATCTTTCTCAGCTACTTTATCCAATTTTGGGTTTCAAGGGGCTGAGGGGAGCTAATAGGGACAGTATTTTAAAAAAATTAAAGAAAAACGGGTTGCAGTTTCCTTTTAAATGTGATTAAAAAATACTTATTGTAACTAACGCCCTAAATTATGTTAATTTATTGACATGTTTAGAGCAATGATATAACTCAGACAAAATAAGCAACCTCAGACTGAAAAACAAGTTTGCGCAAAAATATATATAAGATGATTTTTTTTAAATCATTTATTTGAATTCATAACAGTTATTAACAAAAATAAAATGACTAAGATGAAGAATATTACGTTTTCAAGTGAAATCACTTTCAAACTAAATCAGCTGTAAAATACCCAAAACTACTGAATATTCTACGAGAAATGCTCAAATTACTATCCATTATAATTACTGTTTGACAGTGCGACAATGCCTTTACTGCATCACTTATCATGCCAGGTTGTATTTTAGCAGCTTCTTCGGTTATACGTCTTTTAAGTGCGTCAATGTTTCTCGGTTTAGTTTTGTAGACATTGTGTTTGAGATAAAACCAAAAGAAATGGTCCATAGGAGAAGACAGATCTGGTGATCTGGCCGGCCATTCTATTACACCTCTACGTCCAATCCATTGGTTCGGAAAAATATTATTTAAAATTTTACGCCCAATAATTGTAACGCATTATTAAAAATTTACCATTTTTGGTCCAATGGTACGCGCATTGCTTTTCTAAGTAGCTAGATCCAGAAGTTCGTTAAAAAAGTAACATTTTAAAAAGATTTTTGTTACTAAAATAAAACTTTTTTGTGGTTTCATCTATAGAAAAAAGTATAGGATATTATTCTGCACATTTTGTTTATTTACACAACCTTATAGCCCGACTAGGTTCACCATAATCGATCAAAACGGAAAATACTTTTAAAATACCCAGTTAAAATAAACAAGGCAGTTTTACCTTGGGCAGCTTCAGATACGAGGAAAACGGTCGGGATGCAAACTCACAAAAAGTTTGTCCGCCTCGAGCGAAGCGAAGTACAGGCCGTGAGGTGAGTGATGAAACTCTCGATGCGCGTAGGAGGGGAGGTAGAAGAGGGGAGACATAAACCAGCCAAGGGGAAAAGAAAGACAAATAAAACATATTGTGTTAATTACTACGATTGGTACCAAAGTAAGAAAGTAGTATTTTTTGTTCTGCTGCCTAGTATAAAAAAAAACGTTTAAAAGTTTTAGAATATCTTTAGAAGGTAAAAAGTAACTTTGAATGGCTTTCATCCTGCGTCTACTAACTGAGTTATGGGTTTTTGTTTGTTCACCAACCACTATTTTTCCACCCTCGGTGTTAATAGTTGGTGTTTGCAAAACACATCTTAAACAACATTTTTCGTATTTGTATTAAAAAATATAGTAGCATACGAAATATTTTTCATGTTAAGGAAGTCTAGTGATTTTTT
Organism: Philaenus spumarius; assembly: GCA_018207615.1. NCBI lineage: Eukaryota > Metazoa > Arthropoda > Insecta > Hemiptera > Aphrophoridae > Philaenus > Philaenus spumarius. Next base: position 100,375 of record JAGFPH010000214.1, read on the forward strand.
AGTTCTTCAAAAACGCGACTAACATTTTTGATGTACATATTTGATGAATTTTACTAGAAGTAATTTTGTGTAAAATTAAAGCAGTTTCGTGACCACAAAAAGTGAAATCTAATACTCTAAAAAAATAAGCACTTTTTCATCAAACAAAATTTTTTCGCCCAAGGATTTTTTATTTATTTACTTTTTTTATTTTTTTTTTTTAATCAGACTGGGATAACGTTCCCATGCTACCCTGAACCAAATCTTTTTTATTTGATTTTCAAACAACAGCTGATTTATTTAATTTGTAAACAACAACTGATTCATATATTCAAAGTGGTTTTACCGCCATCAAATCCCACACACCCCCGCAACGAAGTATGGAAAGAAGTTCTGAACAATCGTTCTAATACTCCTCCAATGACATCAGACAACCCGATCGATATGGAAGATGATATGTACGATATGATATAGCTTACAATTTCTTTATATTGTGTATTAAAATGTGTTTATTTGTTTATATCAAATGTGTTTATATTGTGTACATAATAAACAAATTTGTGATTTACTAAATTATTAACTTATCAAATAAATGTTTCGTCTTATCCGAGAAAAGCTAACATGCTAGATAGATATATAAATATACAGGGTGTCCGAACTCTCTGGACCCCTTTTGTGGATATGTTCCTGAGGTTCAGACAAACATATTTCACAATATAAGCATGGGTCTGCGGTGCTTATTTTTCATCTGTCTGTATGTTTTTTTTTTTTTAATACGTAATATTTTTGGAAGTAGAAAAGATATTGAGCTTAAACTTCGTATATCTATTTGTTGCATAACCTTTTATCACTGTACGAAAAATTAGAACATTATTTTAAATATGTTCAAAATGGCGGTGGTTTATAATTTTTAATGTCAAATATCTCAAAAACCAATATTTTTTCAAAAAAATTACAAGAGACAAAAAAAACTTTTTTAATGACAAACACAATGGTTTTTTTATTTTGTCTGTAGCTTAAAGGGTAACAGAGATACTGACAAAAAGAAAGGAAAAAATTATTTGTTGGTAATTGTCAACAATATCCAGAACTACTCTAGAAACAAAATATTTTAAAGTTATTTCCGGACCTATGAATATATAAACCTTTTTCATTATTTCTTGCTAGTGGAATCAGGTTAAAAAGTGCTCGGAACATAATCCAAATAACTTATTATTTTAGCTCATATTAACTTTAAAATATTTTGTTTCTAGAGTAGTTCTGGATATTGTTGACAACTACCAACAAATAATTTTTCCTTTTTTTTCTGTCAATATCTCTGTTACCCTTTAAGCTACAGACAAAATAAAAAAACAATTGTGTTTGTCATTAAAAAAGTTTTTTTTTTGTCTCTTGTAGTTTTTTTGTAAAGTTAGCTGTTTTTGAAATATTTGACATTAAAAATTATAAACCACCGCCATTTTGAAAATATTTAAAATAATGTTCTAATTTTTAATACAGTGATAAAAGGTTATGCAACAAATAGGTATACAAAGTTTAAGCTCAATATCTTTTCTACTTCCAAAAATATTAAGTATTTTGGAAAAACACATACAGACAGACATACGAAAAAATAAGCACCGTAGACCCATGTTTATATTGTGAAATATGTTTGTCTGAACCCCAGGAATATATCCACAAAGGGGTCCAGAGAGTTCGGGGACGCCCTGTATATTTACACATTTGTACTATTGTTTTGGAGAGACTATGAAATGAAAAGTCGCAACGTGGTATCGACTGCAGTAGGTATACTTTCTTCAAACTCTACCAAAAGGGCGACTAATCTTGCCTCGAGCGCTTACGGAATTCCCTCCGGCCCCGGTGTCGCTCAGACCCTACAGAACCTTAAACTGTTAGAGCAGGGGTTTGCAAAATTTGGAAAAAATTATAAGTTGTACACAATTAGTTGATAACGAACAAAATGTATCCAGCTTTACAATGTCTACTACACAACCGCATCACTCTAGAATCTATAGTATACAATATTCTATAAGCTAGTAGTGTACATAAATATTTTGCCAGACAGTTCTAAATGAGTTAATACAGTATCAGAGAACAGGGAAGAGTGGTGGTACAAAATGTATCCAGCTATACAATGTTTACTACACAACCGCATCACTCTAGAATCTATAGTATACATATTCTATAAGCTAGTAGTGTACATAAATATTTTGCCAGACAGTTCTAAATGAGTTAATACAGTATCAGAGAACAGGGAAGAGTGGTGTACAAAATGTATCCAGCTACAATGTCTACTACACAACCGCATCACTCTAGAATCTATAGTATACATATTCTATAAGCTAGTAGTGTACATAAATATTTTGCCAGACAGTTCTAAATGAGTTAATACAGTATCAGAGAACAGGGAAGAGTGGTGGTACAAAATGTATCCAGCTAAACAATGTTTACTGCACAACCGCATCACTCTAGAATCTATAGTGTACATATTCTATAATCTAGTAGTGTACATAAATATTTTGCCAGACAGTTCTAAATGAGTTAATACAGTATCAGAGAACAGGGAAGAGTGGTAGTACAAAATGTATCCAGCTATACAATGTTTACTACACAACCGCATCACTCTAGAATCTATAGTATACATATTCTATAAGCTAATAGTGTACATAAATATTTTGCCAGACAGTTCTAAATGAGTTAATACAGTATCAGAGAACAGGGAAGAGTGGTGGTACAAGATGGCGCCCTATGGACGAGGGGGTTGCTATGGTAACGGATAGGGTGGTTGTGTAGGGTGAACTATAGCTATTGCACCTACAAGCGATAACGCGGTTCGGAGTTCAATTTTGCAAAAATAATCAGCTACTAGGTAAAATCAGCTGTTTTATGTAAACAAGAGGATAAACGGACTTGGGGGAAACGAACCACCCTGGTGTGTTGGAATTAATTAGTAGCTACGTAGAGAGGCTGCGACCTCTGCTTCAACGTAGAAGATATTATCGAACCTATATTATTCAGATTACTTGTAAATTAATATTCATTGGTGTTCATATTTATATAGTTTTTACTTTCTCACTATACTATAGTATAGAGAAATTATAGTGATCGCAAAAAATCGATGTTGAGAATTTTATAGAAATATCCGTTTTGGGACCCCTTGAGTCCAAACAAAAAGGTTTTTTACTAGTTGTCTGTCTGTATGTATACAAAGCTAGAGAGAAAACTATTCAATCGATTTCGAACAAATTTGCACCAACAATTTCAATTAGGCCTGTATAGATACACGAAAAAAAGTTTTGAAAAACAACCCCCATTTTGTCCAAAAAATCCAAAAAATATCTGTTATTATTTTTTAATAAAAAACTGTAGTAATGATTTTGATAAAATTTGGCTTAATGTACCCTACTATATGGAAAAATCGCATCTTTCTAGAAATTCTTTCTAGTAGTTTAACTACTAATAATAATAATAACTCATTTTTGGGGGGGTTGGACCAAAAAGGGGGTTATTTTTCAAAAATGTTCTAAACCTTTTTTCGTGCATCTATAATAAATTTACATGCCTATAATTGAATAATTGAATTTTTTATAATTGACATGTTTGGTGCAAATTTGTTCGAAATCGATCGAATAGTTTTATAGTTGTAGGAAATAGAAATAATATTTATTAGTTAGTCTCCTACATCATATTACCATTCTAGAAAACAAAATATAATAATTACAAATTTGGTTTCTTACCGTCATAGGCCTACGTATCTGGTCTTCGTTTGTCGAAACGTGCTACAGCCGTTTGGCGACTAACCGCATTTTCAATCACTACACACAAAACACTATTAAATTTTAAAACGTTCACAATTCACATTTAATTCTACGTCCATTGATTTAATCATCATCAATTACAATGATACTTCAATTTATTACAATAATCATAAATCAGATTAATAAAATATATATATATATATATATATATATATATCCTATTTATTATCAAATCCAAATTAATATATTTCTGAAAAACTTGATATCACTATTGCAAACATTTTCCTTGTTTCGATGCTTTTCTGCGTTTTGGAGAAGATGGTCTCTGAAAGGGAACATCAATTTCAAGTACTTCGTCTTCATCAGGGAAGGTATCCCGGTCGGTCTCTTCTTCAACTATGTCGATTACTTCGTCGTAAGTTGCATCCTCAGTAAGGGAATTGCAGTGGGTACATAATGACGGAGCATTTGATGCCAGATTTTCTATGGGAACAAGCACTTTGGCATCCTTTTGTACAGGTGCACGATATGTTATTTAGCAGTTCCTGGGACGCTGGGGGTTGGGCTGTTGGAATTGGTCTTCCATCCCCACAGCAGTGGATCAAGAATTTTATTTTTTCCTACCTTCAGAGAGTGCTGGTGAGCAGACGTTTTAGTTGGAGGCAAAGATGCCAAATTTAAATTATTAACAACGTTTTAGTGCCATCTGGTAGAGTTGTAATCTGATTCAATTAAGCTGCCAACCCGTGTAAAATCTGTACTAACAATAAATCGATCTGCGTCCTCAATGGCCTGTTTTATCTGAAAACCTTCATCGATCAATTTATCTGTAAGCATTGATATCAAACGTTTCTTATTAGACTCGTTCGATAAGAATCGTTCTTTTGGCATTGTTACTCATCAAACAAAACAGATGCTGATGACATAGTGCGGGCTCTTCGAGTACGTTCAACAGATTTGATGCTTTTATCCATAGCATCCTCCAGGTACCCAAAAAACTACGGTTTTTTAGACATAGTTTACATACTTTTCAAGGATACAGGAAAACTTCTCATTAGTATCCCACACAACTCGGAGTACGAGGAACCCACCGTCAACAACGAAGTGCGCATTGGTTGTAAGTTCAGCATTAACTGGATTGAACAGATTATGCAGATATGATTTTTTTTTGTCTTGCGTATTCCACCGTCATCAAAAAGAGATAATGGATACGGGGTTAACTCAAATGTGAAGTATGACTCAAACTGTTGTGGCGATTTCATGTGGAAAGGAATTCTGCGGGAAATTGTATCAGGACTGACAGGTACTGGTTCTGATCTTGACTGTACAGTTCATGGCTTGAAGTGGCTTTATTCGGGTTTTCTTCTGGAACTTTACTTCCTGAAAGTGTTTGCCTTGAATGCAGCCCATACTTCAATGTCAGTTGATGTCATCCCCTCCCAATACTCCAGTACTTAAACACATGATGGTCTCTCCATGAGGGAATGGGTCATGAGAATCAAACCAGTTACTGAATTTAAAATATAAAATGAACGGAACACAAGGAATATATGAAGAGACTTGTATTTTGAGGTTATGAGGTTACCTACAAATGCATCCTATATTAATCTTTTAGTACTTTATTATTTTTCCTTTTTGAAAACTTTGTCAAAGTTTACAATATTCGTCAAACTTTCATCAAAGTTTTATAAACAAATTATTTTGTCACAGAATCGTCAAATTTCCTTGATGAAAGATCTTTGAAAACAATTAGGATCAGAAAACATCTTAAAACATACAAAATTAACAGCATAATAATTATAAAATTTAACACAAAAAGCTGAGTTTGTTTAAAACGTAGAAAAAAAATTAGTGCGAGAAATATATACACAATATAAATACTTAAAACTAATTTAATATATGCTTTAAAAAGCAACACACTTGCACAAAAACAATCACACCCCAAATACATTCACTCACGATAGTCAAAAAACATCGTCCTAAAATGTGTAACCATCGCCACAAATACCTCAAAAATGTTTTAGACTTTGTACATTTCTTAATTACTCAGATGTATTGTTAAAACGTTTCTGGGCGACAAATTAATAAAATTGCGTATAAAGTCTCATTTGGATTAAATAAATCCATTTTAAACGACGCAACGGTAGTATCGTAAAATATATATTTTTGGGGATGTCAAGATTTGGTCAAAATTTATATTCAATATTTAGTTTTACAAAATTTCAGCAGCGTTTCTTTCGAAAATATATAGCCTAAGGGATATTTGAGCAAAATTTGCATGCCTTTAATTTCACTAAACGAACGGCTTGAAATAATTCTTCCCATGGTACGAGTTAGTTTATTTCATTCCGTCTAGACTGTTTATAACAAGAGGGTAACCTTTGACCTTTATACGACCTGTATCCCTGAGCCTTTAGCAATATGCAGCAACCTACTTACTGGGGGGGGGGGGGGGGTGAAATAACAGTCCAACGATTTCTATAGAGTCTTGTGCACAAGGAATAATTGCATCATTAGGGGTGGGTCAAGAGCACGTCTGTCTGCATGTCTGGCAAGATACTTGTTTATACGTCGTTAAATTTGGGAACGCAAAAATCGAGGGAAAATTCTGACTAGTTTGGTCGAGAGAAGGGGAAGTTTATTCCAAATGCTCCCCCACTGTTAAAAAGGGTTGGAAGGCGTAAAATAAATAATAAACCGTCTGACTAATTCATGACCGACTTTAGTTACCTATAACGAATACAAAGAGACTAGGGATGACACCTGCATGCTTCGCACGCCTACTTTCTCTCTGTCGGAAATGGATTAACCTTACATTTGCAAGGTTTTAAATCATAGATTCCCTGTACGGTACAGAAATTTTTAATTAACATTAATTTCCAACAAGAAAACCAAAGAATTAAAAGATTAAGTTTTTTAACAGTATACCCATTCAGAGTACCATCGGGAACTGTATATTCTCTTATTAGTGAATTTCTATAACAAAGATGAGCTATTGCAGTAACCCTTCCGGTGAGACCTAACGTTGGGAGTAGTAAATGAGCACAAATCATGGTCGCCAGAACACGTTTTATGGTGTCGTTAAAATGTATATACGTATATAAGTGTTCGCACTCTAACGGCCGCATTTTACATCCGATTTGTCCAAACTTGATACACACATTGATTTTAAGTCACGCGGACGAGTTCGTTAGCCAGAAATATCACACAACCGGAAGCACTTTTTTTACGGAAGTAATTTTTGCGATTTTTCGATAATTTTATTAATAATTTTCAAATAATGAATGGCATTCGTGTTTTATAAGTAATTATTTTAGCATTTACGCCGCCATTTTGTTTGATTCATTTAACAGCTGCAACATACATTTTTACGTTGAACTTCATAAAAATCTGGTGAATCCGTTTTGCCAGTGTCTACAGACGTTTTGGAAGGTTCCGTCTGTGTCTGCATAAAAACCCAGTAATCACATTAAATGACCACTTTAATCAGAAAGTAAGTTTTCTGTTGAAGATTGGAAACAAGTTTTTTTTTTCTTCATCGGGACATGTCTAAACACACCAAGGCCGACTGGTAATCGACCTTTAAAATCGACCGAGATCACTCCCAAGTCCAAGTTTACTGAAAGTCGTTGTAATTATGTATTTTTACTAAAGGGAAATTTAACAGATAAGATTTAGTAACTTGGGTAAGTTGGGTTGGTAATACTATAGTAAAACAGAGCAAAAATAAAAGTCATTCCATTATACTTTGAACTGGTAAGTAAAATTACTTGACTATATATATAAATATAATGGGCATTTAGTGTATAAACTTATGTACTTATGTATTACATATCAACGTAAAGGTACGGCCTCAAAGTTGAGGGGAAATACTGAAAATTGCAAGTAATTTTAAAGAGAGTTGAGACCTATTAAGAGACTTGAAATTCTATTTGTCTATTTAAAATACATAGCTCAGTCTGTAGAAGGTTTTCAGTGTTGGTATAGGAATCAGAAGTTTAACACCTAAACCTGTATGTAGGTTATTTCTCAGTGGCATTTCTATTGAATGGCTATTTTGAAATAAAGTAATCTATATATATATAAAAAAACGAAATACCACTCACTCACTCACTCACTCACTGACTCACTCATCACGATTTCTCAAAAACTACCGAACGGATTGAAATGAATTTGGTATGTGGCTTCCTCTAGGGCCATAGGCGCTTACTAAGAAAGGGTTTGAAAAAATTCGAACTTTTAGGGGGGTTTGGGGGATCAAAGTTATTAAATCAAGATTTCTTAAAAACTACCGAACAAATTGGAATGAAATTTGGTATGTAGGTTCCTCTAGGGCCAGAAGTGTTCACTAAAAAAGGGTTTAAAAAAATTGAAAATTTTAGGGGGGCTTGGGGGGGTAAAAATTAATAAATCACGATTTCTCCAAAAGTACCGAACAGATTGGAATGAAATTTGGTATGTAGCTTCCTCTAGGGCCATAGGCGCTCGCTAAGAAAGGGTTTAAACAAATTCGAAATTTTAGGGGGGTTTGGTGGGGTTAAAGTTACTAAATCACGATTTCTCTAAAACTACTGAACGGTTTGGAATGAAATTTGGTATGTAGCTTCCTCTAGGGCCGTATGTGCTCTCTAAGAAAGGTTTTCAAAAAATTTGAAATTTTAGGAGGGGTTTGGGAGGATCAAAGTTACTAAAATCATAATTTCAGATCTTTTATTATTTTGACAATAGTGCTTTTATGATTTAAGATCTATATATAAAAGACAAATACCACTCACTGACTGAACACTTAAAAAGAATACAATTACGTTAAAAAGACTGAAAATACCAACCACCACGGGCAACGCCGTACGGGTCAGCTAGTTCGTATATATAATTCTGCTGTTAGGTTTTTGTTTAAGAGTATGCTTCATGCAGGTTCTTTTTAACTTTTATTATAATCTCAGTCTCATCTTAAACTAAATAATTTATGTATACTTAATTAGAGGGCTCCCGCGACGAACCAAATGCAAACAGATTATAGTATACACTGACATTTTTACGGAAATTACGATTGAACTGTGACCTATACGTAGCAATTGTAAGACATAGATTAACCCCAATAATTCGAATTACGGCATGCGTTGTAATTTCACCAATAATCAAGAATTGAATCAAATTTTGATATTACCAACTAAAGGAAACAATTTATCATTATGTAACACTAGATATCTATATATATAAAAGCCAAATAAACTGACTCACTGATCACGATTTCTCAAAAACTACTGATTGGAACGAAATTTGGTATGTAGCTTCCTCTAGGGCCATATAGGTGCTCACTGAGAAAGGTTTTCAAAAGATTCGAAATCTTAGGGGGGTTTGTTGGGTCGAAGTTACTAAATCACGATTTCTCTAAAATTACTGAACGGATTGAAATGAAATTTGATATGTAGTTTCCTCCAGGGCCGTAGGTGCTTTCTAAGAAAGGTTTTAAAAAAATTCGAAATCTTAGGAGGGGGAGGGGTTGAAGTTACTAAATCACGATTTCTCTAAAACAACTGAACGGATTGTAATGAAATTTGGTATGTAGCTTCCTTTATTGCCGCAGGTGCTGGCTAAGAAAGGGTTAAAAAAATCTAAATTTTAGAGGGGATTTTGGGAGGGTCAAAGGTACTAAATCACGATTTCTACAAAACCACCGAACGGATTGGAATGAAATTTGGTATGTAGCTTCCTCTAGGGCCCTAGGTGCTCGCTAAGAAAGGGTTTTTAAAAAAATCGAAATTTTAGGGGAGGTTTTGGGGTCAAAGTTACTAAAATTACCATAAGAAATACATAGTGTAATTTATATTTATTGATATAATATATTTTTTGTTAATATACATTTAACCTTGATTTGTCTGTCCGTGCTAAGCCGGATCGGGCCAGATAGTTTGACTTATAATAGAGTAAGCCTTTTGTTTACTTTTACCTAACCTAAAAAAAACTCTAGTAGTGCAGAATAATTAACTGGTTATAATTTGCCAAATCGGTTACAAATAAACGTATGATTCATTGTAGACCTGACCTAAATTATGTTGTTTATTATTCAAATCAGTTGTGCTGTTTCTAACATGTAACAATAGATGTTTTAATTCAATTATAATACAGTAAGCGTTTTCCGTAGATTTTTTATTGTGTTTGCTTTTGTTACTCTAACCTAAAAAAGCTGTTGGTTGTGAAGAATAACAAACTGATTCTAAATATGCTAAGTTGGTTGCTATGGTTGCTTATTAAAAAAGAAACAGAATAACGCAAACTTCAGTTTAGTATCTTGCTTCGTTTCAAAGCAATGGACAATCAAAATTCTGCAAAATGATATATTTATCATAATATCAAAGCAGGTTATTAATTTATTAATATTAGGAATAAGTAGGTTGTATGTTATAACCCATTACTTTGAAACGAAGTAAGATATTAAGTTCTAGTTTGTGCCATTGTGTTTCTCTTTGAATACGCTTTTCAATGGTGTACTACATGACCTACCTTTATATTTGAAATTGTTAACCCCCTTACTCCCCTAAGCTCCCCAAAGTCATAGAGGGTCAGATAAGTCAAAAATGTGTCTGTTATGCAACACCACAAGATATATACAAAGTTTTGCTAACTTATTTTCAGTAACAAAATAATGAGGGGTTTAAAGAGACTTTATGAACACTCTGTATATGTATAGAGAGGGGAGGAGAGAGGGGGTATTATTTACCATCTTAGCAGTAAGTTTATGAATAATCTTAAACCTTCATTAAACCGAATTTTAAAATATGTGTAGAGGAAGACAAATGTTGGATCTTCTCCAGTTTGTAGTTAATTAAAACTTATTTGTTTTTGATTTCATTAAAAACTACTTATCCAGGTTTTATGAAATTGTTATGCTCTCTGGCCTGCATGGACTGTGTTTAGGGCTCAACGGTGATTGAAAAAGTGAAAACGCCGTCGTTTTAGTAACTTTTACACATTCAACCGGTTAAACCATTAGAAATATTCCCGAACTATACCTTAAAATAAGTGGAATTATTATATAAATTAGAGTGATCTTGTACCTTATTATACAGGGTGTCCCCGAACTCTCTGGACCCCTTTTGTGGATATGTTCCTGGGATCCAGACAAATATATTTCACAATATAAACATGGGTCTGTGATGCTTATTTTTCCGTCTGTCTGTCTGTATGTGTTTTTTACAAAATACAAAATATTTTTATAAGTAGAAAAGATATTGAGCTCAAACTTTGTATATCTATTTTTTGCGTAAACTTTTATCATTGTACAAAAATTAGAACACTATTTTAAATAGTTTTAAAATGGCGGCCGTTTATAATTTTTAATGTCAAATATCTCAAAAGCCACTAACTTAACCAAAAAATTACAAGAGACAAAAAAAACTTTTTAATTGACAAACTCAATAGTTTTTTTATTTCGTCTGTAGCTCAAATGATAACAGAGATATTGACAAAAAAAGGTAAAACCTATTTCTTGGTAGTTAATTGTCAACAATACCCAGATTTACTCTAGAAACAAAATATTTTAATGCGTTTTGGGTCAAATATCGCAACAATTACTGCAGTACTGAACAGGAACCGATTTTATTAAATTTATCTGTTAATTTTACGTAAATTAAATTAAATTGTACACCTTAATTAACGCCCTACATATTTCAATAGGGATTCGTTTCTGTGAGTAATCTGAAACACGGGTGAGATTTTTCGCCACCTGTAACTCTCTAACGAAGCATTTCCGGACATATATGAATATATGAATTTTTTCATTATTTTTTGCTAGTAAAATCAGCTTAAAAAGTGCTCGGAACATTATCCAAATAATTTATTATTTTAGCTCATAATAACTTTAAAATATTTTGTTTCTAGAGCAATTCTGTGTATTGTTGACAACTACCAAGAAATAAAATTTTCCTTTTTTTTGTCAATATCTCTGTTATCCTTAGAGCTACAGACAAAATAAAACAACCATTGTGTTTGTTTTGTCTCTTGTAATTTTTTCGTTAAGTAAGGGGTTTTTGAGATATTTGACATTAAAAATTATAAACAGCCGCCATTTTGAAAATGTTTAAAATAATTTTCTAATTTTGTGGACAGTGGTAAAAAGTTACGCAACAAACAGGTATACAAAATTTGAGCTCAATATATTTTCTACTTATAAAAATATTAAGTATTTTGTAAAAACACATACAGTCAGACAGACGAAAAATAAGCATCGTAGACCAATGTTTATATTGTTAAATATGTTTGTCTGGATCCTAGGAACATATCCACAAAAGGGGTCCAGAGAGTTCGGGGACACCCTGTATAACGGAATTCACACAGTAATTGTTTCAATTTAACAAGTAGTGATAACAATTTGATATACATTCCTTGTATGGCGTCTTTATTGTGTACAATGGCTAAACCTTCAGAGGTGCATTATACCAATATGCAGTAACCGTCCACTTAAGTATACTTTACTAGAAAACTATAGTGGTTTCGAACTTTTGAAAAATCCGAACATTTAGGCATCTGCTTTCACAGGTCTCCACTATCCATTGTATAATTTATTCCCGTCAAGAGCCCTGTTTTGTACGACAGAGTTTTTCAAGTTTTATTCTCGTCTGAAAATACGCTATATTCCTTGGAGGAGGTGAAACAAAATATGAAATTTGTGTACATAGTGTTTAGTATGTGTTGCATATATAATATGTTGTCAGACTTGGGTACCACAAGGGACGCCAAACCCCTCTTAATAGGTGCAGCTAGTCTACACCCTGCGGTACGTTGGTCATAACTATATTATAACCATTGAGCTGTGAACTCAATTTTAGAAGAAAAACAAAGGGTTCGTGACTTTTTAATATTACGCGAACAGTGAGATTTTATTTCAAAAACTTAGAAAACACTAAAAATATGGTATGCATTTACGCAGACCTCTCAACCAGAGAGGTACTGTGGGACTCGATCCGCTGCCGCGCGGACCTATACACACTAAACCATTCCCCTCTCCCCAAACTGCTCACAGGGGAGGTGCAACAGCATCTAGGGAATATCCCTAATGACTGTAAGAGTCAATCTAAAACATAACAAAATCACCAGGTATGACGGTGGCTGCAAGAAGATGTCTCTACTCAAGACCAGCCATCAACGGAATCCAAGATCCGTGCCTAAAACAGCACTGGCATACTGGGGGCCCCGGAGCTCCGATGAAGGCAAGATCCCAAGAACGAGTGAAGTCGGGCTGAAACAGAAGAAGAAACATGAGGAAATCATTCACCGAGACCGGGCCAACAGCAGAACACCTTGACCCGTACCTAAACAGCACTGGCAGAGGGACCATGGAGATACGATGAAGGCCCGACTCGAGTTCTGAAGTGAAGAGCTGACTGAAACAGATAATAATGAACTAGCGCTTGAAGAAATCGCTACCCGCAACCCGACCGACAGTCGGACTAGGGGAGATTGGAAGAAAGAGTCGGCCGGAGTTGTGTGGTGATCGTCCGTCGAAGAAGAGTGTATTGTATGGGTGACTTCGCTGCCCGCAGTAACTGACATCAGGTACCAGGAGAACTCCCCAATGAAGGCATCCGCCAGCGACGTTGAGTGTGCGTCCGTTAGTCGTGTTCGATGTGAAGCGCTCCCCATGATAAAACCATCCTCGGAACTTCAAACTTCCGTCCGAAAACTTCACTGGATGTCTCTCGAGTAGAACAGAAGTGTTTTAATTGACATTAGAAGGATTCGCCCATGATGCCCATGCTTCTCTCAAGCAAATGGAAATAGACTACCCTATAGTATACTCTGATATTTTCATGGAAATGACGATTGATTAGGACAGAGGCATTTGGATAGGGGTAGCGTGGGGGATGCGGTGACCTACATCCTAACGCATACGCAGTAGGGCCGGAGTTTTGATTAGGACAGAAGCACTTGGATCGGGGAAAATGGTGAGTTCAGTAGTGACCTTGATCCTGGCGCATTCGCGTATGCCCAGAGTTTTAAATAGAGCAGAAACACTTGGATCGGGGAAGGATGGTGAGTTTAATGGTGACGTTGATCCTGGCGCATTCGCAGTAGGCCCACAGTTTTTATTATAGATGGATTTATTAGACGGCGACCTATTTTGAGTACTTGTGCAAGAGAGAAGGAGATAGTGGCGAGGGAGGGTATTCCAACCCCCACACTACTTCCCCTCCCCCCTCGCACCACCACTTTCCCTTAATGTGGCAAACTAAGCAGAGCACCGGCCGGCATGTCGGTGGTGGTGAGGGACCTTCAACTACCTCCCCTACATGCGCCAGATTTTTCGCGCAGGTCGCCGTTAAATAAATCCATCTATAGGACATAGGACAGAGGGTCTTGGATTGGGAAAGGTGGTGCGAGAAGTGGTGAACTTGATCCTGGCGCATTCGCAGTAGGACCGCAGTTTTTATTAGGACAGAGGCTGTTGGATCGGGTAAGGTGGTGAGAGAAGTGGTGACCTTGATCATATCGCATTACAGTAGGCCCATAGTTTTTATTAGGACAGAGGTTCTTGGATCGGGAAAGGTGGTAAGACAAGTGGTGACCTTGATCCTGGCACATTCGCAGTAGGTCCAGTGTTTTGATTAGGACAGAAGCTCTTGGATCGGGAAAGGTGGTGAGAGAAGTGGTGAC
>JAGFPH010000214.1:115122-144645 GCA_018207615.1 Philaenus spumarius
ACAGAGGCTCTTGGATCGGGAAAGGTGGTGAGAGAAGTGGTGACCTTCATTCGCAGTAGGCCCACAGTTTTTATTAGGACAAAGGCTCTTGGATGGAAAGGTGGTGAGAGAAGTGGTGACCTTGATCCTGGCGCATTCGCAGTAGGCCCTCAGTTTTTATTAGGACAGAGGCTCTTCGATCGGGAAGGGTGTTGGTGACCTTGATCCTGGTGCATTCGCAGTAGGCCCACAGTGTTTATTAGGACAGAGGCTCTTGGATCGGGAAAGGTGGTGAGAGAAGTGGTGTCCTTGATCCTGGCACATTCGCAGTAGGCCCACAGTTTTTATTAGGACAGAAGCTCTAGGATCGGGAAAGGTGGTGAGAGAAGTGGTGACCTTGATCATGGCGCATTCGCAGTAGGTCCACAGTTTTTATTAGGACAGAGGCTCTTGGATCGGGAAAGGTGGTGAGAGAAGTGGTGACCTTGATCCTGGTGCATTCGCAGTAGGCCCACAGTTTTTATTAGGACAGAGGCTCTTGGATCGGGAAAGGTGGTGAGAGAAGTGGTGACCTTGATCCTGGCACATTCGCAGTAGGCCCACAGTTTTTATTAGGACAGAGGCTCTTGGATCGGGAAAGGTGGTGAGAGAAGTGGTGACCTTGATCCTGGCACATTCGCAGTAGGCCCTCAGTTTTTATTAGGACAGAGGCTCTTGGATCGGGAAAGGTGGTGAGAGAAGTGGTGACCTTGATCCTGGCACATTCGCAGTAAGCTCACAGTTTTTATTAGGACAGAGGCTCTTGGACCGGGAGAGGTGGTAAGAGAAGTGGTGTCCTTGATCCTGGCACATTCGCAGTAAGCCCACAGTTTTTATTAGTACAGAGGCTCTTGGATCGGGAAAGGTGGTGAGAGAAGTGGTGACCTTGATCCTGGCGCATTCGCAGTATTCTCAGTGTTTTGATTAGGACAAAAGCTCTTGGATCGGGAAGGGTGTTGGTGTCCTTGTTACTGGCGCATTCGCAGTAGGCCCACAGTTTTTATTAGGACAGAAAAAAACTTCCGCCATCTTGTATCAGAATTTTGAATTTAACTTTTTTTAATAGGAAAGTGGTCATGTGATACATTATTTCAACGTATAATTTTAAGACAAAATCAATGGTGAAAACCGTACATCCATGTATCAAATCGTTCTGAAAATAATTACTTGTATTTAAATTGAATCATATCAATTAATGTAAAAATGAAATAATGTACATTAAACTTTTTACCTATCAAATAATAATAATGAATAAAATTAAACATTATCAAACAATCAAATCAAAAGGTATTAATTTAATGTACATCAAATTTAACAATAATGAACAAAAATAGTTATAATAAATATTACAATAAATAAACAAGTAAGAAATGATATGATTCAATGTAATAAATGCAAATATCTTCAGAATGGTTTGAGATATGGATGTGCAATTTTCACCACTGATTTAGTCTTAAAATTCTACATTGAAATGATGTATCACAAGACCACTTTCCTATTTAAAAAAAAAATACATTCAAAATGGTGGATAAAATATGGCGGACTAAATTTTGCACATCTTAATAAAATAGTATTTTTCATAGAGTAGGTTCCTCAATCGCATCTACATTCAAATTTTTCTTATATACGAAATATTAAGTCGTTCTCTGACTTTCCACCCACCCAGTGTACAAAAATTCCTGTAATTCACGCACAAATTCTAGACCTAATGGGCAAGCGTCGGAATTCAGGTCAGCACTAACCCTATCACCCTATCTTGATCCAAGTGCATCTGTCCTAATCAATCGTAATGTTCGCCAAAATGTAAGAGTACACAATAATCTGTTTGCGTTTGCTTCTTCGCAGCTGGGGTTAGATAGCGAACGAGCAGGGTGCTGAGCCCTCTAGTTTTTACTATAAATCGCCTAAATACACCCTCAACATATTCTAATTACGGTCCTGTACTAAAATTATTTTTCTGACAAACTAATAAACCTAAGCTACCCAGTAATGTATGAATTATCTAGCAGTGAAGTAGTTTTTTCAAATAAAGTCGGCAAAGTTAACCTGTTTTTATTGTTAGTACAGACGCCGAGGTAAACGGTAAAGGTGCGGGAGAGCCTTAACGATGCCGTTAGTATAATGTCTGCCCGTAGGCAAGGATCAATACAAAAAGTTGTATTGGGGGAACCTGTATACGTGAGGTAAAGCCTACAGGGGGATATAAAGGGGAGAATTGGGGATAAATGAAGAAAAACGACCGCCCAAGGGAAACTGAGCATTGTGTACGAATGAATTCCACCGCCTTTCTACCAGGGGAGCGATCATAGTACTGTACTCTGTAGTTGGAACATGATTAATATCTGTTCGTTATGTCGCACCAGCATCGCCCACGTAAGAAACGACACTGTTTCCAGAAAATCATAACATAGAATAAAAAAATTCTAGTTGAACAAATTTACAATATTAAGTTTATATGTTTTCAACTAACTATTTGGGAAATTAATCTACTCACGAAGGCGCTAAATAGCTAAACGTACCACAACGTTTACAAAAACAAAGAAACCCATAAAAACATTAAAATAAACGGTACCAGATAACTGCTACATCTTTTCTCCCAGTTGAAACTTTATACCTTCCCAAGAGTAGCATAGGAGATGGTTATTTAGAATTGCAAAAGTAGGACATACCATGGAAAATATTAGATGTATGTAATACACATACATATTAAGTTTCATTCAAAATAACAACTAATACATATTATTATTATTATTAAAACTATTCGATTGATTTCGAACAAATTTGCACATGTCAATTAGGCCTGTATGGATGCACAAAAAAAGGTATCGAACATTTTTGAAAAACAACCCCCATTTGGCCAAAAAACCATAAAAATCTGTTATTATTATTATTACCTAAACGAGAATTTTTAGAAAGATGCTCTTTTTTCATATGGTAGGGTACATTAAGGGCTACAAATAAGCCAAATTTTATCAAAATCGTTACAGCTTTTTTTGAGAAATTTTGATTTTTCTGGGTTTTTTGCCATTTGTGGGGGGTAAAACCCCTTAAAAATCAAACATTTTGAAAAATGAAAAAATCGCCTGGAGATATTCCAGTACTACACCTACATACCAAATTTCATAAAAATCGGACCGTTGGTATGGTCTCCAGCTCTGTACACATCCTTACAGACACAC
The DNA here is from genome assembly GCA_018207615.1 of Philaenus spumarius. Taxonomy (NCBI): domain Eukaryota; kingdom Metazoa; phylum Arthropoda; class Insecta; order Hemiptera; family Aphrophoridae; genus Philaenus; species Philaenus spumarius. Next base: position 118,320 of record JAGFPH010000214.1, read on the forward strand.
GGACAGACATCACCAAAAAACCACTTTTTTGGGTTCATGGAGCACCAAAACAAATAATTCCACTAAAAATATTTTTGGGTTCAGGGAGCACCAACACAGATAATTCCACTAAACATTTTTAAAGGGTTCAGGGAGCACCAAAACAGATAATTCCGCTAAAACTTCAAATTCGAAAATTTGGACGAAAACAATACTTTCTCCATATACTACGTATAGGGTGGAGAAAGTAAAAGTAAGCCGCTATCTAGAATTCGTTTTAAGCCTTCCAATCAATGATTGCATACTGAGCATATTTTTGAATTTTCTAGAATATAGTAACTAATGTAAACGTCCGTATGGAAATAGAAAGCATCTAAAAATATAAAAATCGGATTATTTTCCCCCATTTTGAAATGGTTGAAAATAATGAAAAAGTTTAAGCCAAAAAAACTGTTTGGCTTTAACGGTCCTTTAATTAAAATCTCAAATTACCTAGATTGCCACTTGAATATTTGAAGTGAAAACTTAGTTAGGGACACTGAGCACGTGATAGGCTTTGCGTTTTTGATTTCGTCGATGATTTCTTCTTCTTCATTGGTTTACACTTTACACGCCTGTTTAATGCAACAGCTGATCGTAAGAGAAGAAGAAATCAAATAATTAAAATATATAGCTGTAAATGCAAAGGCTAAACTCAACAGCTGTATTAGTTTTGTCACGTCACGCTGTCGATGAAATGGACGTTGAGCCTCCTCATTTTGTAAATTGTGTTAAAATAGTTAACTTGGTAATACATCTGAAATGGACATTGCATTTCCTAATTTTGTAAATTGTGTTAAATTAGTGTTTCGTAACATGTTTGCTATGGTAATGATTGTAAATGCAGTAAAGAAACGTGGGTTGGTTCTGTAATGGCCTAACCTAAAATAATGTTTTTTATTATTATTTGACTAGGCCTATAGATAATCATGTTTATGTTATTTTTTTTATATTTCAATTTTAAATGGTACAAAATAAAAATAATGATCAAATTTCAGACTAAACCAATGTAACCAACGATTTATATTCATTGCAGTTTTCATTTCAGTCGGCAGTCCCACGACTGCTTTCTTTCTTTTTCTTTAAATTTAGGCTTTTATATTACCTCGAAATTCAACATTTTTGTACGTTGGAAAATGTGCGGAAAACTGTCCACGTTGGACATTGTTTGAAAAATATATCGATATTTGGTAAAATTTCGAGTTTTTAGAATAAAACAGTTCAGTGGTAGAACTGTATATACAAACAAATCCCAAAGAAGAGGTGCAAGTCAACACTTCTTGATAAACAACTCTCAACCTATACAGGTGTTCCCCATAAGTAAAGTGTCAAACTTCGGGAAATGTTTCTATGGGTCAAAATAAGAAACAAAATCATGTAAACACAGACCTGAAAACCCTTCGTTTTCTAGATATCCACCGTTTTTGAACAAAATCATTCTTATCTAGCAAAAATTTGACTCCTTGAGTTCAAACTTGGCATGAAGTTTAACCTAACAATTATATATCTCAAGAAAAATAAGGGATTAAATCCAATCATGAGTTTCAAAATGGCGGCTGTTTGAAAAATTCAAACCTAAATTACTCAAAAAACATACATTTTAACAAAAAAAGGCAAGACACCTTTTTTGTAGCCCTTTTGATTCCCTTTTGGATGGTGTAACTGTCAATACAATCCGATGAAGGATAATATCTAATTTAAAGATAATGACAGCAAATGTAGATACAATATTGCTGTGTTTATTGTGTTGGTATAGGATGACGAATTGAATAAACCAATTATTACACATAGCTTAGCTATTATCCTTCATCCGATTGTTTTGACAGCTACGCCAACCGGTAGGGAATTAAAAGGGCTACAAAAAAGGTGTCTTGACGTTTTTTGTTAAAATGTACGATTTTTTAGTAATTTAAGCTTGAAATTTTCAATGAGCCGCTATTTTTAAACTCAAGATTGGATTTAAAATTGTTTATTTTTATTGAGATATATCATTATTTGGTTAAACTTCATGCCAAGTTTGAACTCAATCAGGCAAACCGTTCTCTAGATAAGAATTATTTTGTACAAAAAACAAAAAGGTGGATCTCTAGAAAACGAAGGGTTTTCGGGTCTGTGTTTATAGAAACTTTTTTTCTTATTTTGATCCATAGAACCATTCCCAGAAGTTTGACACTTTACTTATGGGACACCTTGTATTTATATTACAAACAGCTCGGACTTGAACAAATATAATTCCCTTATATTCTTCAGTTGAAACAATCGTTATACCTACAACACGTAACACGTGTGCCATTGTACATAGTGTGTATATATTGACAGATGAGAGTTGTCAAACAATGGACGCGATTTTACTGTTAACCTTCGTCCAATTGTTTTAGAATTTACACAAACCTATTCCAAATGAAAAAGACAGCTAAAATTGTCATTAGATGTTTTTTATAAAACTATACTGTTTTAAATTATTTGGATTATGTTAATTGTTATTAGCGAATTTCCATAGGAAAGATGAGCTATTGCAGTGACTCTTATGGTGAGCCCTAAGGTTGGGAGTAGTGAATGAGCACCAATCATGATCCCCAGAACACGTTTTGGGGTGTCATTAAAAATGATATACAGAGTGATTAACTCAAGATAACCACCATTGGGATCTCGGAAACTATAAAAGTTACAACAAACATTAAATGGGGGACTTCCCTACTTTTTCCCTTGCATTAAAAATACAATATTAAAATTTTCAAAAACTCCGCCATTTTTTCAGTATGGCGGCCAACTTAATTTTTTCAAATGGAAACCATTATTTTTTATGTTGAATTTCGATTGGGGTCACAAAGACATTTTTATTCTTTTGTATTTTTTCTTAAACCCAACCGTTTATGAGATACACAGCCTCTCAAACATTTTCTATTTTATGTGATTTTTTTAATTGGGCCACCATTGGGATGTCAGAAAGTATTAATTTGACAGCAAACTTTCCTTGTTTTATGAGAAATTAAAAAATATGTAGTTAAAATATTTCTAAATGGCTAAACGAAATTCAACATAAAAAATAGGGGTTTCCATTTGAAAAATTAAGTTGGCCGCCACATTGGAAAAATGGCGGAGTTTTTTGGAAATTTTAATATTACATTTTTAATGCAAGGGAATAAAAAGTAGGGAAGGTCTCCCATTTAAAGTTTATTGTAGCTTTTATAGTTTCCGAGATCCCAATGGTGGCCATCTTGAGTTGATCAAATTGTAATATGTATATGTGTTCACACTCTAACGGCCGCATTTACGTCCGATTTGGTCCAAACGTTGGTTTTCCTAGTCGGACGAGTTCGTTGGCCAAAAAATCCAACAGCCGGAAACATAACTTTTTGAGAATTTTCGTACTAGAATGAAAGTTTTATTGTTTTCTCTGAAAATATATAGTCTATGTAAGAGACTATTCTGCACATTTTGTTTTTTTACACGACCTTAAGCCGGTCTGGCTCTCCCAAAACGTAAAATACCCTGTATTTTTAACCTCGCGAAGTGTTAGTAAAAACTAAAGTGTATAAAAGCGATATTTTAGTCGGGAGAGCTACCAGGTTAAGCGATACAATGGGCCATCCTTGTCAAGGTTAAGGGTCTGCTGTAGTGGCAGCCATCTTGGATTTTTATCCCATAAGAGCAATGTTAAATTTCAAACCATTTATTTCGTTTATTTTTTATCATAAAATTGTTTGCAAGGTCTCATTTTAAGCACAGTCACAATACGCATCCGTTTTGCATTTTGTTTAAATGCTTTTGATTTGTTATGTACGTAATTGACATTTTGTAAGTACAAAGTTTGAATTTTTCCCTAACACAATAAAAAATTAATAACGAAAAATAATTTGCAAGCCGGATCCGAAATTTTATAAAGAATATTCAGTTGTTTTTTTTTTTCAACACTCAATTACAAAAGATAGACTTATAAAATGGTTTGAAATATGTCAGCGCAAGAAATTGCATTGTTTAGATAGAGATATAGTGAGAGGCGCTTGCGTTTCCGGTTGCTTTCTTGTTTACTGGAGCAGACCCTTAAGGCTAATTTACACTTATCACTAACGGTGTTCATCTTGGATGAATCGCCCAAAGTGATAAGTGTAAATTGACTTTCATTTTATTTCATCCAAAGTGTAACTAAAAGTGAACGATGAAACAAGTTGACACCCTACCAACTTTTGATGAAAAGTCGTTCCTCGAACCGATGATTCATCCAGAGTGAACGCTCAGTGAAAAATGTAAACAAACAATATGTTCATTTCCCACGCTCCATTCACTAATTAGTTCACAGCTGACCAGTCGACTCTCTGCTATAGTGCGTGTTTATTATTGTTTTGAATACAAATTTTATAAAGTTTCATTCAAGTGTTGGCACTTATGTTATTGTTTACTGAAACTTATCACCAATACGAGTGCTTATGGAATAATCACACAAGACGCTAATCCGACAACAGCTCATAATTGTTCCACTCGCGGTCAGTTCAGGAAACTCAGGTAGTAGGTGTCTTGGATGGTAACCGAAACTGTCGAATTTGTGTTAGAGCCTGCAATCTGGTGGGGGAAAATAACCTAAGTTTCAGGAATTCACCCCAAACACAGAGTTGCCAAACTGTGGGTATTTCCCCGAATTTTGATATTTTAAGAGTCTGTTGGGACTTTTCGGCGAATGGTAATAGTTGGGGAATTATACGTGGGGGAACCAATACGTAAAATAAACTTTTGGGCTAATATTATCAACGAATTTTAGAGTTATATTGTCTTTATTACACATATTATGCACAGGTATACATGAAACATATTAATAAGGCTGCGGATGAATGTAGATATTTAACAAAATTAAATGATGAAATGTTTGTCTTCTTTTAAATGTGATTTTATAAATTGGCCAAGATTTGCTTACGTCCAACTAAAACTTATACTTCTTTCTACTAATTTGTAGGTCCCGTCTTCATTAGCCTTAAGTGCAAAACAGTAGGACGTTAAACACAAAAAAAATCTACTAATTTTTAAGTCATTAATTAGGATTTTCAAGTATAATAAATATAATTTTATGAAAGTATTAGGAAATTTAATATCGTGTATAATTTTAAAGTTAGAAAAATGTGGATACTAAATAAATTATTGAGTAGAATATTATCACAATAGTTTATCCCTACGGTATTTTATTACTTTATACAGGGTAAATCAGACCACCCATGAGCAATGTATAACGTTGGAACCAAATGGGCTACAGCCTTCGTAGTTCGTGTTAATTAAACCCCCCTATTCCCCTAGGGAATTCAGTAAAAGTGTTTTCAAATCTCAAAAATGCCCCAAAAGTGCTTTTTGGTGGGTGGGGGTCGATTTTCAAATGTAAAGGTAGGTCGAGTGATGCCTCATTTTATAGGTCAGGTTCACTGATCATTTTGGAAAACATGTTTTAACTTATTTACTGCGTATGTACATAATGTTCCAAAACATCCAAAAAGTAGTGTTTTAGTTAGTTTTATTGTTACCACATAACATAGCCTACATAAATTTTTATCCTAGATTCATAAGAATATACCCTTTCCAAAAATGTGTTTAAGTTGCTCCTTACTCAAAAATTGTCAAATTTTAAAAATACATCCTATTTTGGAAAGAAAAACAGAATCAAACTCAAAACAGTGACGCTAACAAACATTTTATGCTTGTAAGAACAAACATTTTTTGTATTTAAAATTTGACTTTATCTCCAACCGTTTCAAAATGGCGCCTGGGAAACTTATCCTGCGCTCAGGTGGTCCGTTTCACCTGGTACAACAGTATTTGTTTTGACAGAGGCTATATGAATTTGAAATCCTGTATTTCCTAAATAATACATATTAGTGTTAATATATATACTGTATAATATGATATGCAGTGTTAAAACTATTTGTACATAATAATTTCGGTCAGAACGAGAGCATAAAATAATATACGCAATGTTTGGGTAATCCTAAAAGAAATTGTACAATTGTGGGGAATACAACGAAGATACTGTAGCAACACTGCCTAAACAAACCTAGCTTAAAACCGTGTTTTGTGGCCTTCCGTAGAGTGTATAATTGTTAGCAGTAAATATATCGACGAAAACTTGTAGACTTTTTGCTAACAACCAGGATATCAATGTCCATGTCCGATTTCCCCCGAACTCAATAACAACGGGGATAGAAATAAATACACCATAATCCTGATACAAATACATTTTAATATTTTCTAGATAAAAATTATTAATAACTTATTTGACATGGTAGTGAAAAAACATACAATATATTAATATATTCTTGGAAACCCTCACAAACAAAATATTCAATAAACACTATTCATTAACATATAGTCTAGAAAACATATTTAGTATAAACATACCATTACATACAAATATAAATATTCCAATGTTATATATTTTTTTGGGTCAACTTTTTTTACCTTGTTATTAGAAAACACATAACAGTCGATTATGTTTGAAAATAATCTACAAATATATTCTTATTACTGTCTATTCAATGGAATTTTTTTTTAATACATTTGAAACATTTTTTTAAAATAAATGATTTGATATAGTACCAAAATACATTATAAGTATATTACGTATAAAATACCTCTTGGCTAAAATATCTATTGTAATATATTGCGCACATAAATATAGTACATGGTTATTATGTAACAGTGGATAACAAGCCTTTATCATTTTTTTTTTTTTCAAAGCAGATTTTCTGCTAACCTATTTATTTATATTTCAAAATACATTACAAGAAAATTGTTGTCGACATATCCCTTTTGGTTATTGCAAATTTCTTTCCTTTCTGCAAGGCATATGCAGATTGAGAACAGTCTACCGGAATAGTATTAAACGCGATTTGATGGACTTAAAAGAATTATTACTTCTAAGTATATCGCAAATAAAAATAAAACGTAGGCCTACATAGAGGCGGTGTAGCAGATAATCAGCAAAACATGAGGTCTCCAGAATCCGGTTTACACACATGGATATTTTTACGAATGAAAATAAAATTAATATTTAGAATGTTGCCCTTTAAACCCACAAACTCGATTCACGCTTAGGGATAAAAAACAGGGGTAAAAATATGATTAAAATCTGGTACGGATTATACTTACTCTATGCCCTTATCCAAAATGTGTACCGAGTAATCAATGTTAACTCTGCGTTAGCTTTACAAGTGTGTGGTAAAAGGGCTGAAGTAAAGCAAACGGTAGTTGACACTCTTACAATCTAACGGAATATGATTTTACTACAACATTAAAGCTCTGGGAGGCTGAGAAATTCAACTTATTTCAAATTACTTGACTCGGCTTTAATTAGTATTGGATACACTGAAAAGACTTTTGTTCATTTTCTACTAATGTAGGCCTATACGAAATCTCAAAGTAAAATTTGTGTCAGCTGCAAGACCCACCTAAATATATTGTCAGATTTTAAGCTAATTTATGCACCAATAAATTTTAGTCAAAATCGACGTAATAGTTGTCGAATTATTAAAATAATCAATTTGGAGGAAAATGTTAGCAAACGAAATTCTCAACAAAACAACTCTGATCTCAGAATTTGTCCTACAGGGGTCTAAGAACGCATCTTCCTCAACTAAAGTACTTTTAAGGATCTTCTGTAGGTGTGGCCATCTTGGATTTTTATCCCGTAAAAGCAATGCTAAATTTTAAACCATTTATTAATTTTATTTTTTAACATAAAACTGTTTGCATGGTATCATTTTAACCAGTCAATACGCATCCGTTATGCATTCTTTTAAAATACCATCCATTTGTCATTTAATTGGCATTATTTAAGTACGCTACCAAGTTTGAACTTTTATTTACACAATAAAAAATGTTTAATTAAAAGTGATCGCAGGCCAGATCAGCAATTTTATAAAGAATAATCAGGTTTGTTTCAGCTCTCAATTACACAAGATGGATTTCTAAAATGGTTTTAAATGAGTCAATATCGAAGCCCTTAGCTGCAAAAAATAGCACTGTTTAGATACGGCTATAGGGTGAAGCGCTGGTTGTTTTCTATTTTACTGGAGCAGACCCTTAACTTATAGACTATCAATCAGCACAGACAAAACTAAATTATGTTTAAAAATTGTTTTCTAATATTCGTTAAATTATTAAACTCTTCTAATTTACAATTCAGCCTAGATTAAAAAGTAACAACAATTTCCTAAAAATAAACTTTAAATGATTAACTAAATTTTACTAAATAACGTTTAACTATCTTTCACTAAAATTCTAATAAATTTCTCCGGCTACATTCCGATAACACTTACAATTATTAAAATAATTTGAGCCCAAACTATTTAATTGTGCGTTTTTTGTCGCGGAAAAATCAAAAAAGTATGCCTTCTTCAAAGGGATATGTCTGTATTATTAATTAGGTTCACATCTATAAGTCTATAATGATAAACATATGGGATACTGTAACAAATGTATTTATATTTAAAAAATAAATTATTTTCAGTATTGCAATTATTTAAACTGATTGTACATTAGTTGGCGGGAATTCTGAAAGGTTTTTTTACATAATATTATCAAACATTTACGTTAACAGGAAATCACTCAACAATGTCGAAAAGTTTTAAATTACAAAAAACTACACAAAGTATTCACATTCCACAGGTGTCAAGTTGAATTGACAAAAAAAACCTTTCAGAATTGTGTAAACAAAACCACCTATACTCCCTGTGAGAATTACGAACCGTAGGGTAATATTTTTATATTAACAAGTTTACAAATTTTTGGTGTTAAGATTGGGATAAAGCTTTTGAAGAAAATATTTCATCGAAAAAACAGTTGGGCAGGAACGACTTTCAGAAAAATCCGTTCGAATAGTAATTGTTTACCTGATCAGGAGGTTTTTTAAAATTATCTTGTGTTTAACAAAAGAGATACAACAAAATTAATACCGCATTCGTAAATCGGCCAATCCTTTTACCTATTTTAAAATGACGGCCATTTAAATTCTACAGACTAAAATAACTTAAAAACATATTAAGTTACAAAAATGTATACTTTTTCGTGCTTGGAATAATCTATGCAGGAAAAAGGGGTTAAACATTTTGTCAGATATTTTCTTCGTAGAAAAATGACACCGTCATTTTGAAATGAGTAAATAGGATGGTTGGTAATTTTCTGCCCAACCCTACAAAACGGACTTATTTGTTTTTTGGGAAAATAAAATTATAAAATAAATTTTACACGAGAATAAAAATAAACAGACAAAAAATATAAGTGTTATAGATAATTTAAATTCGACTAATCCTTGACATTTTTTCTCAAATCAAAGTATTATTTGACTTTAAAGCCAAATGGGTAAATAAATAAATTTAATTTATGCAAATTTGATTATAACCATTCAAAATAACACAAAATGGTGGATAAATGTAAAACAAGCGTGTATAAACGTATGTTTTCATCCAAGTAACTGGGCTTATCTCCCAAAATTTAGAAACAAGCTACAACGTATTTTCAGTAAAAATTCTTCCTGCCCAAAAGCGATTAAAGTAAATTCAAACTGTTCGGTCTGTTTCACACAACGTTCACGCCAAAAAGCAACTACAATGGGCGGCAGGGGTGGGTACTTGTTGCAAATAGCAAATAGTATTAAAAAATATTTCAATCCATGTACTGAAAAATACAACAGTGATAATATATGTTTAGTGACAAAAAACAATTTTTTAAATAATTTGTCTTTTATTGTATATTTTGAGCAATTTAATAGTTCAACGTGGGCAGGCGCACCGCCCTAGGGTTAGAGGAGGGTATTTTGGCACTGTTTGTTAAATTTGTAGAACATAACAACATGGGCAACCAAAATTGTCAAAACTCAAACTGTGAAAGAGCAAATTTTCCAAATAAATATAAAAATGAGTTTGTTTTCACCTCCGTAAAAAAATTTCTTTTACAGTGAATTATGTTTCACTACATATTATGGATAAAATATTTTTAACTTAGAAATTATTTAAACAAAATTCCATTTAATCGGAGGATCTTAAGAACAAAGAAAATGCATTTTAAATCCAAACAAATTAACCTTTTATCGAGATGATCATCAAACTAATAAAAATCTGCTCTTTCAAACCTTACCAGTACATTTAGAACCCTGGACTCCACAATACAGATCAACATTTTATACTGTTGCAATTTTAATATATTTCGGTTTTCAAATTTTGTTATCTTAAATCTTAGTAACATTTACAGATGATTTTAAAATCATAGCCACAAGCAAGTTCAACAACGTATAGACCCCGAAAGTGTTTAAATTACTAGATCTTAAACAACTTGTATACTCCATTTCGCTTTAAATGTAAGTGATTCAACACTGTAATTATTTTTAGCTTTTACATGTAAAGAAGCTGACAAGATACTACCCGCAATGCAGTGTCATTAGTTGCATACCACAAGAATTGAAGGCGTAAGTGAATCCACACGTATCGTAAACAAAGAAAACAGTACATTCTTTAATTCAAAATCACTTATTGTTACTTTCTTCGTGAATGTATTTTTGCTTTTAGTGGGTATTTATAGAACTAATGAAGGTCGAAGAGCAAACATCGCTACTGAACTGCCCATACATTTTTCACCAAAACTAGTAGATAATTTTTGATCAAAATTTTAATTTGTCATGTTCTTCCATCAAAATAACACAATACTCTTTTGATTGTGTTAAATATAGAGTATAGTGCAATGGGAGTTAACTATTTCGTATTGAAATGAAAATGATTAAAACAATCAAATTAATGGTTCCAACCATTTGTTCTTAAAAATCATACATTTTTAGAAAATGAATACATCAAAAGGTTGGATTCGTCCTTTAATTTGCACCAAACCAAATTATAAAACCACTTCCTATATCATCGCTGAACTTGCTCGCAATCCATATGAATCCGGTTCGAAACCATCCTTTACTCAAAAACCAGTTTACAGACATTTCCAACTTCAAATGATATGTGTGATTTCATCAACAACATTGTAATGTTTTATAAAATAGAGCATTCGTATAACCAACACACAATAACAAGAATAACACCAATAACAACTAATTATTATAAACAACTTCGATATACAGTTGCCCATTATTTTGGAAATTGTAAATTATGGTTTATTTTTTGGAAATTAACCCAAAAAAGACTAGACATTTATTTTGTTTCTATCGCAGTGATTTCACGTTACGAAACAAAAGTAGTAGAAATGGTGTGGAGAGAAATTGTTAGGAATTTTATACATATTTCTTTTTAAACCAGGAACAAAGTAAAAAAACATGACAATTCACCTTCACTGCTTCGTTTTTTGTTTGTAAAACTACATTTGTGATAATTTTTCTCAAATTTGGGTTATTTTCCAAAACTTTATTTCATCTTAAAAACTAAGAACTGAATTTGTCTTTTTTTTCTGAGTGTATTTTTTTTACCAAAATCTATAAAAAGTTCTTATTTTTTATTGCTTAACTCAGTTTTGAGATAAAGGTCTTCATGTCCTTTATTTTGGTCCGCTTGTCTCCACTAAAGTATCCTCAAAGGCTTTCAGGAGAACAAAGAAAGTTGTGTCATGCTATGAGGGCAGTTGGAAAAAGCTCAATCTCCAGTTGGGGAAAAAAGTTCAAAAACTGTATTGGTTTATTAATAAATTATAATTTTGTTAGTCACATTTTGAGTACTGAAATTAGCACTTGACAAAATGATAAGACTTTCGGTTTTCTAAAGTTGTATTTATAAATGTAGATTTTGAGGACATCTACGGTAAATTGTTTTTCACAAAATGACTAATTTTTTATTTTCAAAATTAGGCAATACCTCTAAAACAAGCCTTGTTAGCAAAATAACACATTAAATTGAACGAAATTAAACTCAAAACATATTTGCTCCTTTATATTCAGGAAATACAGTAGTCTATAATATAAAGTATAGAACATCTAAAGGCATCAAAATTGCAAAATATAAAAACTAGAAAAACACACTTTCTTTGATCCTGAAGTCAATCAATCGCACAGGGGTACTAAACATTTTCCCAAGCTCTATTTTGATTACGAGGAAGACAAAAGGCTGTCTATTGCTTTTTATGGTTTCATCGGAATAATTTGAAAAGTTTAAACTAAGCTCTAAGCATGACTAAGCCAAATAGTATCTCATGCCAAAGCAACAACTTCTCCCGAACAGTCTCTACTACTGTAGCAATTTTTTTTTTTTGTTTTCTCAAAAACCTACAAAATGGATTATTTATATATATTATCTATTCAGTTCTAGTATTATCTAATCTAGGAATATTTTTAAGTTTCATTAAATATTAAAATAGACATAAATTTACTATCGTCCAGAATTTTTGTTAAAACCTCGGCGAAGATTTGGAAAATTTCAACTTTTATAATTTAATCATCAGTAGACAAATTTGTTTATGTTACAATAAACTGCTTTCATTTTCTCTAACCTTTATTTTTGGGTTGATTTGTGTGGAGTAACTCATAACACCTATACCATTACAATTTTAATCCCCATGATCTAAGGCTCATTTAAGTCCTTTTTAAACATTGTCCTTTTTTCAAAAATAATTTATTTATTTTTCTTCTTTCCAATAGATGTAAAAAATAAAACCACCGGTATTCATAATATTGTTTGAGAGTTTTCAGGGTAAAAGAGTCTTCATTGTTGCGGTGAAGCCTAAAGTTACACTAACACATTCAGTTTGTAGGCCTTTACAAATTGTGCATGCCAAGAGGTCTGCATTTTTAATCACTTTTCCAATGAGTTATTTTTGTATTTTGAACCTTCAAAAAGACAAAACCTTTTTCGTATTTAAAAAGTCGAAACCGTAAGTAAAATGTTAAGTATTTTTTGTTCAATTGGCTCTAAAATGCTTTCCACTACCTATGAACATTTTTTGAGGATAAAAACCACTTAGAATGTCAAAAAATCGACTAAACACACTATTATTTATAATAAACAACATTCAATTTGACAACATTTATCACCTTCGTTAAGGTCACTATACTCCATGCTCGCTCAGTAAACTTACTGTACAAGAGTTTTCCTTGGCAACAACCTGAATGTGTTAAATGGGAATTTTCAAAAAGAAATTCTAAAGTTTTCACCATAAAATAACAAAGCAATCAAAACATAGAATTAACCCACGAAAACACAAACTTCTGGACAACAGCGACGTACCCAACCACCCAGCAAGTTAAGGCAAGAGTACATTATGTTTACAATTTATTTTTCTTGCATATTTTGCGTGGTGGGCAATAGAGAGAAATAGAAAGAGGAAACATTAAACAAACTGTTTCTAAACCTTAACGAAAACAATTAAATTTGATTGTCGTACTTTGTTTTCGTAAGGTTAACGGGTAAACATATCGACCACACAAAATACACAAGGCATGGCAAAAATAACATTCACACAACATACATGCGAAATAAGAACAGTATAAGTATTTTTGTAATAATATATTTGTGGAAATATGAGCACAAGCCTAAGGAGCGTTTCGTTGAGTTATTGCTCTCATTTTGCTTGTTTCAACGAAAGCTCTTCGGCTAACTACAGTATTCAATTTTTTGGTTACAATAGAATATACTTAGGTTATATTTTTTTAACTCTATAATAAATTATTTTGAAATTCATTTCTCTTATATATTGTGTACATTTTTTTTATTTAAAGGTAAAAACAAAATTTGTTCACTAAGTTTACGTTTAGGCCTGAACCTATATAACTCTTAACACATTAACATTCCTAGAGAGTTCGTTACGTCTATCAGTCAAAAAACTCCTAGCTACAATATGTGTTTCCACCGTACCAAAAATTACGCCAACGCGGACTACGATACACAATAGATCGATGAAAAAACAAACAACACAAACGGTTAGATTCTTTTAAAATGAGTAAAAGAAAAATGAAAATGTATTACAAAAAAAGAACATCATACTGAGGTCTATATCCAACCTTACAAAATCCGATTCAGAATTTTCGGAACAGAAAAAGAATTGATTATAACTTTTAAGCAAATAACGTTCGTAGTCATAAGTGAATATATATTAATTCTATAATAAACTTAATAACAATAATAACAGTGTTATTGAAATAACAAACGCTAACGTAAAAAAGAAGTTAGAATTTGTACGGAATAAAAAAATATACAAAGAAATAAATAAATTTGAGTAAACTACAAAAATTCATATAAGATTATATATTACTTTTATACAAACTTATGATAATAGGATAACATTTAACAAATTAAATTTTCTTACTTACATTAACTAAATATATTGCTTAAATTGATTCATCTAAGATACAGCGTGTAAAATAATATTTCTCTCTCCAAAATGTGTTCAAATTTTACAAAAACAAAAACATGATGTCCTTGTTATCAATCTATTAAAATTTGTTTAAGGCTTGAAAAATTTCTAACCCGCAACAAATCTGAACATCTTCATTTTCGTTTCACTCCTACTACTACGATCATGCAAATACTTTTAAAGTAGACAAAATTTGAAAAAGAAAAATCAGTACGTTTAAAAAAAAAATACTACTCAAGCAAATCAAATGAACATTGTCGGGAAGACAACCTATTTGGAAACACATCTCAAAGACCTGTCGGCAGATTTTAAGCTGACAATACTTCTATTCCACTAAATATTTTTTTTTCTTTAGATATCTTTTATAGCTATGTTATATAATATATAGTATCGTCTTATATAATATTTATAGGATTGTAATAAAATAGAAAAAAAGACTATGCAAATAGTTACTAATACTTCAATTGTGCAATGGGTGGGAAACAATGGTAGATCTGTAGTATACATAAAATGCACTGTTCTAGACAGTAAAAACAACTTAATTAAAAAAAAAAACACAAAAAACATCAACAAAATACTTACAACTATCAAACATTAAATTTTAAATATGAGCAACACCGGGGCAAGATTTTTGCATTTTGATTTTAAAACGTTCAAACAACACCTCACCCCGAACCGTTAAAAAAAATCTTGTTCATCTTTGCTCATCTTTAAAATCAACTAATCACATTTGAACTAAAAAAATAAAATGAACTTTGCATTAAAAAACAAAATGTTTTAGGCCCTAAAAAACTAACTAGCTATATAAAGATTCACAACAAAAATATACAATTATTTCAAAAAATCTGTTAAAAATTATAAACAAAATTAACTAGTGATACATTTTTTCAAAAACTCATCACAGGGGGGACCTTTAAACATACAAAAAAAAACACTAAAATACATTTATTTAAAGAACATCTATATATCAATAATTATTTATCATATAAAAAAGTAAACAAATACTGGAAAAAATATTTTTTTTTTATTTTTATTTTTTATACTATTGAGGCAAATTTGAAAATAGACCACGGCACGACAGCGGTGTGTTACTCGGTATTGGGCTTATTTTACGAAAACAAAATGAACCGAAGCAGCTAAAATTGGTCTCGCCCAAAATAAAAATAAAAAAGCAACAATTAACATCGCATTGAGCATTTTTTGTTTACAACTACCATACAACAAACAGGTACAAATAAAAATAAATGCATCAGTGGATGATTACGGGAAATATTGAGGAACAGTCGATCAAGTCTGTCTCTAAAAGATAAACGCACTGACAATAACGTTTATTTACTTATAAATTTATTAAAATTCATTTAAAAAATTTATAAGCCAAAATTCGGGATACGTAGGCTTTTCACAGACCAAATCGTTCTGTTCCAGAATATTTTTGAAACGTCCAAACAATGCATAGAGGCATAAATAAAACACCGGGTTATCCTCTAGCTACAAGATACTATTATTGTACTACGGTCACACAACACACTAAATACTCAACTTATGCTATATATCACATAAAAAAAATTAAAAGTCTAACAACGGGATATGTTTTCTCCAAACCGTAGCCTACAAAACCTAACGAGGAATGTTTTCCGAATGAACGAATTCGTCAGTAGTATAAAAAGGATCGCATTTGCTTATTAAAATTTCAGGAGCGAATCTTAGAATCGCTTCCTTAAAGTGGCAGTTTTATTCACAGCCTGTAAACCACCGAGATACCGCTGTCGTACCATGGTCGCAGTTACCTCTTCACCAGGATAAGGAAAGCACCTTAGTCTTTTAACAAAACCCCCACGTCCTTCTCACTGAAGTAAAAAATAAGGAGCGGATTCCAAATCCTCTCCAGTCAAAAAGTTCTTACAAATTATAATCGTTTCTGATTAAAAAAATATACGAGAAGGATGATTCGGGGAATCCAAAATAGTGAACCGAGATCAACTAAGTAGGTGATAAGAAAATCTCAATGTATACACTATAAAAACAATGAATATAAACATAATTAACATAAAAAATATACAATAAACTCTTCGTTGTACACTCCCACTTCTAAAACTGGCCAGTCAGCAGCACATAGAGTGACAGTGAGACAGGAAAATCAAGGGGTTTGTAGGTAAATTAGGAAATAATGCGGATCGCCTGATGTACCGGCATGTGGCAAGCGGGACACGCAGGATCAGATCCTTGGCAGAGTCCGTCACCACAATCCATACAGAAGAGGTTATGTCCGCAAGGAACTAAAGCTGATGTCACTTCACGTTCTCCGCACATCATGCATTCTCTTTTACCGGATAAAGATTCCGTCGGCGATGTGGAATGTGGCGGTGAAAGTCTAGCAGATGGAAAAGACCAGATACTCGATGAAGCAGTAGCAGTTTCGAAGGAAGGTGATTCCCCGATGCCTTCGTCACGGTCAAGCGATGTACTCCAGATCGATCCTAGATCACCTAGTCCTGTGATAGCGGATCCTGAACCCGAGGAACTCGAAGATGCTGAACTACACCCTGAACTTCCAGAAAGAGTGGAGAATCCTATGGTGTTGTCACTTTGTAGGTTGTCCATATAATTGAACAAACTTCCCAAACCAGTCTTGTAAAGCGAAGTGAGTACATTGGAAGATGCATCATTGTTGAGGAATGAATCTGTGAAGAGTGTGTCGGGCATAGTACCATTACCTGTACGTACTGCAATGTGCGCTTCTATCTCATGTCTCGCAGCTTCGACACTTTCAGGTAAGCCGGTCACGTCGAACACTGGCTCCTTGTCACGTGATGGTGTCACAATGTACGTGTGAGTTTGGTGTTGGATTCTCTTAATAGTCGCTCCTTTAGGTCCGACAACGAGTCCTACGACTCTGTAAGGTACGCGGACCTGAATGGTGACGTGACCAGGTACATTGGCAGGAGGTCCCGGAGGAGAAAGGGATCCTGTTCCTAGGTTGTTCTTCCTGGATGCTCGGATCTGAGAGAAATGTTCGGCTGCAGACAGGATCTCTCGTTTCGCTTTAGCGACATCTTCCTTGCGTCCGGTTACAACAAAGACAGGTTCTTCGCCTCGGACTGGAGTCTTGATATAAGTATTGGTCTTAGCTCGGAGGGCCTTGATCTTGCAACCTGTAACAGAAGATAAAGAAATTTGTAGTCTTTTTAAAGGTAAATTCTATATAATAGTTCTAAATTAATACTAACAAAATGTTTTAATAATCTTATTGGACCTCTGAGTGTAGTTATTAACTTTGTTTTCCTCTCTTAATAGATAACATTGTAAAATGAGGGCTACAGAATTTAGCGTTAAAACTATATTAAGGGTCGGCTCTAGCTGTCGGCCATGTTGGCTGACACTCCATAAGAAAAATGTTAAATTTGAACGATATGTCATTTTAAAGCTATGGCCAATATGCATGCAAATGGCTTTTCCAAAACTAAGAAAAACAATTTGTTTAATATTTATTAACAATTTAAAACATTGATGTTTAATATTTTTTTATGTTGTCACTATTAATTATTAAAAATTATTACTATTAAAAAACTACCAAGCCATTCGCATAAAGAATTTCATCCCCAAGAGTTTGATATTTTTTTTAAAACGCTATTTGAACAATTGCGGGTTTTAAATGGATTTAGGCTGAGCAATGTCCGTGTAACCTACCGCCGCTATAGGGTGATTTTAAATATTTTTTTACGTTGTAACTATTAGTTATAGAGAAAAATTATCAAGCCATTCGGATGAAGAATTTTGTCCTCAAGAGTTTGGTAATTTAAAAAAAACGCTTTTTGAACAATTGCGGGTTTTAAATGGATTTAGGATGTGCAATGTCCGCGTAACCTACCACCGCTAGGCTGGAGTCGCAAGTTGCTTTCTGTTTTACTAGAGCCGACCCTTCATTTAAACATACAACTTGAATTAGACATCCATTAAATTTTAAATATCTTAGACTAATTAAATATTACACACTAGGCTACTACGTTAGCCATATATTCACACTGCTAGTGTGGGGATTTTGGGGACATATCAGGTGGTCTATGACTGTGAGAGTCTTTTTTAACTTAAATGTTTATTAAACAATTTAGACTACAAAGATGCCAAAAAAAATGCAAACATATCTAATTTCGATACTTAAAAGAATATTTCCTTAAATTAAGAAATGCTTACATAGATGCACAATTTCATAGTTAATCAGGGTGTCTAACAGATCATAAAAATTGAATGTCTTGACTTTTTGGGACTTTAAGGATACTTCAAATTTGGTGACCTTATTTTCAAGCAGGCTTTAATCATACTTAATTAAGAAATATTTGTTTTTTAACACAGAAAACTCGGCATTAAATAAACATGAACTAGAACCATTCCTGAACCTGAATTAATAATCCAGATCCATGTTACAAATGATTCGGTACAAGAAAAGTTCATGCACTAGGTTATAGTTTAAGAACTGGATTATTACGATTTGCAGAACCTCTAGTATTTATTAAACATATCGAGCAAATGAATGGCTCTTCAAAGTGAACTAGATGAATTGAACCGAATCTTTAAATAGATTTGAACTTTGAATCAGAGTTGGCACACATTTTACATGGCTGGTGTTTATGATACAGAACAAAGTAAGGGACGAGAGTAATTGTAGTAATAATAATACACGAATCACATTATTGATGGATCTTTCGAATTAACCTATATTATTTACTTCAAAACAATCCCTTATGTAATTAAGCACAAGGGATGCAGGCCTCTGAACCAAGAAGCAGGTTGATGTTGCATTCCTGGCCGGCAGTGGAGGGGGGGAGAGGCCGACTGTAGACTACAAAGCACGATATGGTGAAGTTGAAAGTCCCTCGCCAAGGTGACGGGTCTTGTTCGAAGGCCGCAAAACCCACTCCGGTCTCGGGTCCGAAGGAATCTTTTGTTTCACTCGATTTACGGCGAGAGCTGTTCTGGATATTTTTTCAGAAAGAATCCCGCACCCGGAGGCGAGGATCCAAACGTTCATTCAAGTCGTAATGTATTGGGTTAGCCTATAATCAGCAGTCGGGCTTGTTTAGCGGTTGAATCTATTTTGGTAAAGGCAGCTGAGTTTGTTTGATTGCACGTTTTATTTTTTAATTTACACATTGATCGTTTACAAAAAGTATTGGTTTTCTTTGATGTAGGCGAACACTTAGTCTGTTTTCCGTCCTAAATAGAAACGAAAATATAGGCATTTTTATTTATCGTTGTATTTTTGCGGACATTAACTTTGAATACATAATTTAAGGCTCGGCTCTCCACATTCAAAACTACGATATTGGGTACCAATTTCAATGTTAAATAACCAAAACATACCTTCACTATTAAGCATATGTTTGTGCTGTTTTTGTTAAAAAACGAAAGCTGTATTTTTTTCTTAAAGTAAAATAGATTGTGGGTGTTGATTGCTAATGATTTTTGCAATATCTCTTTTTGCAACTGAGTAAAAAATTTATAAAGTTTACTATTTTTTACTATTTATATTATACGTTTATGAAAACAATAAAACGGTTTCTGAAAATGTATTCGGCAATCAACATCCGCATATGACAGTACTTCAAAATGAAACCAAGTTTTTAAATTTATTCCACGAATTAACGGAAAAATATGACTTATTCTGTAGCATTGCTCTTATGGGAATAAGATTCAATATGGCGGGCAGGGAAGCGCCCCCTTAAATCTTAATATTTTTAAATAATTATTTTCCACATTTTGTAAAAATGGCATCATGGCCCGTAAAAAAAGTATTATTAATTTAAAACTAAATATGTTTAAACCCTTTGCCAAAAAATGCCAGGGCTTATTAAATCAATGAACTGTTATAATCGTAACATTTATGTTTATCAATGTATCTTAATGTTATTTTGTAAAAGCGGGAAGAAAAAACATATTTTATGCTTACGAAATATTTTTAATCTGCCAAACGGACAATCATAGAAACATACAAAATAAACGGTACCAAGAACTGGCACATACTTTCTCACAAACATATTTAAATTATTAAACAGATTCACAGTGACTTCATAATTGTAGGAGGGGTAGGGGAGCTGATATTAAAGTAGATTAAACTAATAGATATTGTTATTATTATCTAGAGAGAAAATGATTCGATCGATTTCGAATAAATTTGCACCAAACACGTCAATCAGGCTTGTATAGATGCATGAAAAAGTTTTGAAAACAACTTCCTTTTTGGCCAAAAAAACTCCCAAAAATCAGTTATTCGTTATAAATCGTTAAATAAATGTTTCGATTAATCGACAGATGTCACTGTAACTAACTAGTTTGGTTCACCGTTGTTATACTTAAACAAGAATTACATGTTAATTATCACATAAAAGAATGTATCGACGATTATCGGCCGTTGGACCGATAATGCATGCAACCCTTTCTTTAAAGTAATCAAATCCTCTATAGTTGTTTAAAAGAGAGTAGACGTAAATCCTGTTTTAAAGTAATATTATAAAATCCTCTCTAGTTGTTTACAAGAGAGTAAACGTAACTCCTGTATTATTGGTTAATATAATGCATGCAACTCTTTAAAGTAATAAAATCCTCTGTAGCTGTTTAAAGAGAGCAAACGTGAACCATATATTATATGGCATATAACATATAAACCAGGCATTCAATTGTCTAGCTTTTTGTACGGCGAAAGGAACACCCGTCACCCGCCTTCGCGTGATCGCCTCCCGTTGTAATCCACAATTAACTCTACAGTACTTAAATTTTGCCAAAGTCGAGGCGCATTCGCTCAAGGTTTTCGTGTGCCTTGCCTCCGTATTTCAATCGACCTAGAACATCGAGGCCTTCCATACGTCGACCTTGCCAAATCGATTACATCTTGGGGATAGTCTGCGGCAGTGAAACTAAATTTCTCAAAATATCTTAGAACGTTAACTTATTTATTACGTAATGGTCTTAGAACTCGGTGTATTAATAGAGTTCTGTGGTAATGGTCCATCAATAAACCTCGTTTTGTTTACGATATTCGAGTATAGTACTTGTGTCTCGGTGTGTTAATTGCTAGAAAAGTATCGCTCTTGCGCTCCAAAAACCCTTCAGAGAGCCGATATGACGATCAAGAAGGTCGAAACAAAAGACAATGCGGCCTCCAAACGGCATTCCTACTTCCCAAAGTTTTTATTTTACCTTCCCAATACATAAATTATTAATGAGCTATTTACAAAGGGTTCGGGTTTGCGGTCGCGGGATACTTCAAAAAACCCGATCCGGAGGTTACGTAAATAATTTGGAAACGCCCAAAATTACTTCATCCGATCTTTATCCTCGGTCGTATGTTCAGCGGCTTTTGGGCAGGCTCGTAAATAAGACCGCGACCTACGCGAACCCAGTTCTTTGTTTTAACCCGGCCGAAGCGTTTCCGAATTTCGGTAATCCGCGTCCATTCTTGTTGTGTTCGGACATACGTCATCACAAGACGTTTCGAAAGTATGCACTAACCGCCTTTATAATCGTCCAGAATAGGAAAAGAGCCATAAGGAGTATTGCGGCGCTCCTTTATTGAAATAAATAAAACCAATATTTATTTTAAAAAACCAATATTGAATAAATAAATAAAAACTGAAATTAGAGAAAAGACTGCCACTAAGCAGAAACACTAAAAGAATGATTATACGGTTATTTTCTCTTAATGGCAAATGTCCGTACTTACAATTGTAAAAATATGAATAATTCATCTTTCGAAACTAAACTTAAAACAGATTTTATTATTTTTAAAAAAATATGTAATTTACAGTTCATTTGTAAACTACACTTAGGCCTACTGAAAACTAAAAGTTTCATTTTTACGCATGAGAATGATTTTAAACGAGAGTGTACGTACGTGAGTAACAAATAATATAACAGCTGATTTCATCCATCATCAATACATAAACAAAACCCAGAGTAGATTATACTTTGGGGTTATTTTACAATTTAAATTATTAAAATTTCTTGTGAAGTTTTTTTTTTTTTTTTAATATGAGATATACATCTAATGTATGCTATATATTATAATATTTGCTTTGAGGTTACAAACTGAATATAATTACAACCTTTTATCATCAATATATTCGTTTATACAAATTTAAAGAAGAAATACCTATTCGTTTCTAACTTCGGAAACAATCGTACATCTTCGATTATTAATTTCTTCACTATAATATTTACAACTTCTTAATCATTTGATCTATCAATAAGATAGCATTTTAATCTTTCATTAAATATATAATAACGTATGTATGTAAATAAAAAATATTAACAAATATGCCTACAGTTTTATAATTCTTATAATTGTACACATTTACCAAATTAAAAATCACCATCAGCATAGTAAGGTAGGCCTAGATAAAGTCTGTTGTTTTTAAAGTTTTTTTTTTAATTATGAACTTTTTATGTGTATTTAATTAGTCTGCCTGTGATTTATCACGGAGGTTTACTAGTGTAATATTAAAAATAACTTAATAACTCTAACTTATTATCCAGTAGGCGATGGATAGTTTTTTCATTTAAAACCGTGAATAATGATTAAAACTCTTGAATGATTAAACGGTATACTCTATATTTATTGTCTTATTTGTATGCACTTATCTTTTCGCGCGTGTGATTGAGTAACTCCAATGTGTTTATTGAATGGGGGTATAAACAAAGTAATTGACACAAACAAGCTTGCGAGATTGACAACTAGATCGCGTTGCATTCGAGTGGATAAGAGTTAATTGTGGTTCGGTCTGCGCTGCGCCGGTGGGAAGGTATTTGTTACTAACAATGCTAGACGCGGCCTTGGTTCAGGCTAATGCCAGGGATTCGTAATTACCGGTGACAAATCGTAATCCTGAACCTGAACTCGAAATCGTTTCCTTTTATTACGTCTTAAAATAGAGTCGTAGTAATTTTATATGAATGGTTTAATTGTTTTGTAACTCGTTTTAAGGTTTAAAATTAAAAATTACACAAAACTAATACACCACCACTGGACTTATCCAGAGCTTAATTGTTTCTTATGTTTGTCCAGTAGTATTATTACATTATCAACTCCTATAAAAGTGAGTGTAACATATAACAGCTGATTTCACACACCATCTGTTTAAAACCTAGCGTATATTGTACTTTGGGGTTATGTTAACAACTACAATCATTATAATTTCTTGTATAATATAACAGCTGATTTCACCCATCATCTGAAATACTTAAACAAACCCAATGTAGATTATAGTTTAGGGTTATGTTTACAACTTCAATCATTATAATTTCTTATGAAGTTGATATTTTTTTAAATATGAGTTATAGAACTAATGTATGTTATAATATGTTATAATATTTGCTTTGAGGTTATAAACTGAATATAAATACAACCTTTTATCATCAATATATTTGTTTATACAAATTTAAAAAAAAAAGAGATACCTAAACTGAATATAAATACAACCTTTTTTCACCAATATATTTGTTTATACAAATTTAAAGAAGAGATACCTATTCTTTTAACTTCGGAAACATTCGTACATCTTCGTATAAAATACAAACATATTCCATTATTAATTTATTCACTATTATATTATTATATTAATAACTTCTAAATCATTTGATCTATCAATATGAAATAAAAAGCAATTAAAAGATATTATTTGTATCTTTCTTTAAATACATAATAACGTATGTAAATACATTTTTTTAACAAATAGGCCTAGAGTTTTATAATCCTTATTATTTTACACATTTACCGAGTTAAAAATCTCCCGTCAGCATAGTTAAGTAGGCCTTGATGTTATTTTTAAATAATTTGTTTTTTAAATTATGTATTTCTGATGTGTATCTAATTAATCAGCCTGTGATTTTTCACGGGGGCTACTAGTGTAAACATATTTTTAAGAAAAATAATTGAAATTTTGCACCATACGTCTAGAGGACAAGACCTACTGTAACCTAACTGACAATTAACTCGTAATCCAACCTTGTAATAACCTAACTGGTAAGGACACCTAACACCTACTCTCCAGTAAAACCAGACGCTCCAAACCGGAAATGGTTTCTTTTACACTTTGTGGTTATTTCCGTTTCCTTTGTGAGCTCACTGAATTAATCAAAACGAGTATCTAGGAATGTTTTCATTGTGCTTTTGGTATTTAATCGTACAGCGAATACTAAGGTCAAGAATAGTACTAGGCCTACATTAGTTAAGAACGGGACTGCGCAAGCTAAAAGTGCTGCGACCTACCATGGAATTTGTCGTTTTAACACGTTCACTGCTAAGCAGATTTCGTTTCTCCTATGCTAGGAGCTGACCTTTTATTTTTTTATATTTATAGCCTAAATGAGTAGAAATTACTTTATTTTTTATTTTTGAACCCTTCTACGTAATAATTACTAATATTTTAAAGCGGACGCAAATGTGCGTCCGTAAGTTTAAAATTGGTATGTGAAGCACGCAATGCTGTGTATTGAAAATACTCCAATTTCGGGGGTTGGCGTGCGATATCTGCAAAATGTTTAAGAGATTAACATGTGGCTAAAATAGTGGTTTTATGAGTAATTTAAGATGAAAATATGAACCCAGAACTGTATCTCCAGCAGTTTCACCCAATTTTTGTTCGACATACTTTTTCACTACTTTTGTAAGTTACTAGACATATATATTTTAATTTTCAGTAAATTTACCTGTAAAACCACAGAAATGTATTTTATGTTTTATGCCGTATAATTTCAGAATGGGGTTGGCACTGAATGTATTTCATATTAGAAGATTTTATTATTTACTTGGCTAATATTTGTAAATAAAAACGTAGAATCCACGTGTTGTAAATACCACAGGGCAACAACTATTTAAACGCAAGTCTCGCGCGCTATTTACAATTTTCATTTCAATCTACACGCACCGGACTATTAACAAGAGCGATTTTAAAAATACTACGTCTCCTTGAAATGTTTTGGCAGAAGACCGACCGCCGGACATTGACGCTCTCAATAGGATCACTGACTCGGCCACGATGCAACTATATTGAGAACTTGTGGGACTTTTTATTTTGAGAATGAACTTGAAATCGGTTGGTCCGTACGTCAATCAGGAAGAGTTTGAGCTCACGTGATCCGGCTTTTGACGAGCGTGACTGTACAAGTTTACTGTATTGACATTCACTGCTTCGCAAATTTCGTATTCCTATGCTAGGAGCTGACCTTTTATTTTTTATATTCATAGTCTAAATGAGTAGAAATTACTTTATTTTTTATTTTTGAACCTTTCTACGTAATAATAACTAATATTTTTAAAGCAGACGCATATATGCGTCCATAGCAAATAGGCTCAAAATTGGCACGTGCGAAGCACGCAATGCTCCGTATTTAAAATCCTCCCAATATACGGGTTGGCGTGCCAAGCACGCAATGCACTGTGCGTCGGCATTGTCAATGAGCAGTGAACGCCCTTAGCAGTGAACGTATTAAATCGTAATTCTGCGTTGATTATAATATTATGTGTAATTATAAAATAGGAGAATATAATTAAAAACCCAATGTAGTATTATTAAAACGCAAGTACTAATGCATTAAAGAAGGAGAGTAATTTAAATCTTAGTGTATTGAAATACAAATATTATTGGCTAAAGTAGGTGAGAAAAACTTTGTTATATTAATGCAAGTATTATTGGTTTAGTATGCGAGTAAAACTGTATTATATTGTAATGCAATTATTATTGATTTAAAGTAGGCGAGTAAAACTTTGTTATATTATAATACAAGTATTATTGTTTTAGTAGGCGAGTAAAACTGTATTACTGTATATTGTAATGCAAGTACAATATTATTGATTTAAAGTAGGCGAGTAAAACATTGTTATAATAATGCAAGTATTATTGTTTTAAAGTAGGCGAGTAAAACTGTATTATAATAATGTAAGTATTATTGCTTTAGTAGGCGAGTAAAACTGTATTATATTTTAATGCAAGTACAGTATTATTGATTTAAA
>JAGFPH010000214.1:145296-159692 GCA_018207615.1 Philaenus spumarius
GTGTTATATTATAATGCAAGTACTATTGTTTTAGTAGGCGAGTAAAACTGTAATGCAAGTATTGTTATTTTAAAGTTTGTGAGTCATTGGAAACGCCGTATAATATACAGCAACTCTCCCTAGTTGTATTGGTTGTACATATTCGAAAATAATGAATTACCAGGACATGCAACTGCACATAATATATTTTAAAGGAAAAATATGGCACCGACAGTTGGAAATTGAGTTATTATAATGTGCGATATTAGAAAAATGTTTGCATTTAATTCAAATTCAGCAACGTACAGACGCATTTTGTGAATGTTTGCGGAAGAATACATAAGAGTCCGCCTAGAGTATCTACTGCAGTGACTGGTGCAGTAGACTAGACCCCTCTTGGTTTGGCAAGTGTTCAAAATGCCGCTTTCAGTAAGGCGCTCGTGTCGGAGCATGCTGCTGCTCTTGGACTTGAGTATCTGCAAATAACGATGAACTCGTGTCCGGTTAAAAGTGCGTACACTTTGCTGTTTTTTAAAATTTGAATAAAATGCTCTATGTTAATATAGTAAGCAATATGGGCCCTACATGTAATATTTTTAAAGTCTGTTCTTTAATAAAACCTTGAAAATCATTAAAATGTGTGGAGGTAATACTTCAATGAACGTAGGCGAATAATAATACTTATTGTAACCCATACGATAAAACAATCACGTAATTAAATGAAAGTAAGATTCTTTTAATGTAAATGAATTACAGACAAAAAGGAGTAAAAAGAAAAATTAAACAATTTAGTTAAACGCACGAAAAAAAAGTATATTAATTACTTGTAGTTTAATCAATAAAACTAATACGACAATGATGTTAAACAAGATTCAACAATAAAAAGCCCACGTTTCAAGTTTGAAAACAAATAAATACAAACTTCTCGCTACTAACATTCATACAAAATATAAACCGAAGAAACCAGGCCTACTGTCACCGTTTGACCTTGAAATAGTCCAAAAATAGCATCGCCACCCTCGCCCAGCACCATGCTTTCCCCAAGGTTATAAGACAGCTGTTCTCCACCCTTGTCGCCATCTTTATTTGGTCCCGAGTCTCGTCGGAAACACCATTCATTAATTAAAATACTTCTACAACTAAATCTTCTTCTGAAAGAAATAAAAACACTATGGACGCGTTTCAGATGGTTTTTAATTTGTTGGAATTGTTTTCTTTCGTCTCTCCATGGACCACGTACACCTGTAAAGGCGAGGTTAGTCGAGTGATCGCGCACGCGCAGTTTGTCCCAGTCTTTGTTAATGACCAGTGCACTTATTGAGCAGCGGTCCGGAAGACGACCTGATTAGGTTACGCCACTTTACGCCTTTGTGCGGCGAAAACTTAATATTGCTGTAACCAAATACTCTTTTCAAAAATTGTTTTTTGTTTAAACTAGTTTACGCGAGAGAAACGTCTGAGCTGTCACAATATTTTGCAAATTGTCCGTTATTTGAATTGGTCTCGTACGGTTACTTAGTAGAGAACGATATCGCGATCTCGATAAAACTGAATTAACAAATTTTATTAGAGTTGACTGGTTTTAATAAAAAGACGACCACTATCCACTTTATACTGTTGAAAACCTACTAAACAATTTCAACAAAACTCTCAGTCCTATTTTGACAATTACGTAATCCCACGCGTCCACCACAACACTACGCGGCCGTGAGCGATTGTAAGACGAAATGAAAGTCCATAGGCTTTGAAATCTCGATAGGTTAGTAATCTAAACGAGGTTTTAATTTGTTCCGCTCTTGTAAATCGGTAGGCAGGTTTACTGTTTTGTATTTGTACGCCCCCCCCCCCACGGGTTTATCTTGTTTACTTAGCTCCAGTAATGCCTCACATTGTCCGGGACCGATATCTATACCTAGTTGGAGGAAAGAAGAGACCAGGTGCGATCGTAAAAGTTTAGGTAATTGAGAGGAAAAAACAAAGCTGTTGACCTTTTGGAATGCAATGACGGAAAGTTTTATGCGTTCATTTGTAGTAAAGCTATCGAGTAAACTACCCCAACAAACAATGACTTATTAAAAGCAGTAGAATGATTGAAACCTCATATAAAGTGTGGATCGCAACCATTCTACCAAACTTTACAATGTTATTCAGCAGCAGGTCAAAACTAGCAAATAATAGACAGTATAACGCGTGCTCTATCTTGCTTAGTTTACAAGTTGTCTGTCTGTGTGTGTGTAAATGTGTGAAACAGAACTGTTATCTCTTGAACGGTGTCCGATGAATTCATGAAACACAGCATGGAAGTTTATCACAAATGTGCAAATTTTAATTTTGCTGCAGTTTTCCGTTTCAAAATGGCGCCGATTCAAACATTTTAAAGATGAATATCTAAAAAAAAGTAAAGATTTTATGAAAAGAATGCGTTAAGTTACAACAAAGAATGTAGACAATTTAAAGGCAAATCCACTCCTGTATCATTAAGTCAAACATAACTGAGAAAATGTAATAATTCTGTTTGAAAATAGATTTCCGTGATTATTGAAGAAATTCATAGGAGTTGTTTTAATACAAAGAGGGCTGTAATATAAAATGCAAAATTAGATCAAAATTTATATTTTTTTTAAATAAATAATATTTTCTACCTTTATTATGCCTCACTTAATTTACAATGATAATTTGAACAATTTCTTGTATCTTTGTTTATACAAATTAGGTTAATTCATCATGTTTAAGTCATTTAGGCTATTAGATCGTGAAAATGTCTCAAATAAATGAATCATAATAAAGCTAATATTTCTCGTGTTATTTATCTATACTAATGTTATAAAGAGGTAAATTTGTTTGTTTTTTGTTTTGTTTCTTGTAAATAGGGGTGGGGGGGTAACCGATTGAAAAGGTTTACTAATAAAAAGCTTCACTATACAGTAACACAGGCCATAGCCTAATTCATTTTGATCAAAACAATTTTTATTTCAATTAACTAATATTTGCTCTAATATTTCCATTATTAACTGCTGATTTCAAACTTTGAAGGAATTGTTTGAATTTCTAACTTTTAGGTTAGGTTTTAATTAAAGTGAAAACCAGAGCCTTGCTGGTTCTTTTAACCTTTAGTATAACTGCTGTTATAAAATATACGAAATAATTTGATTTGAACATTTAACATTATTTACCATCTTAGCTTTGGGGTTATTATTAATCCTACACCTTTATTATAAAGAAAACATATCATGATTGCAACGGGGTTAGCGCGTGGAGCACGCACGAGTTTCCCCTATTTATTTATTTTAAAATATTTTTATCTAATTTTACATCTACTTTCAGCCAGAACTATTACATTTTCTCAGTTGAAAAAATTGGGTCTGCGTCGGACCAGACGGTGGAAGTTATACTTCTTGGCCATTCGTATATTCGTATCCTTCTCTATAGTAAAAAAAATCCCAGCCAGGGATTCTAGCGTGGAAGTCGAGTGCGTTAACCACTCACCCACCGAGACTCTTGAGGTATCTCTTGTAGAGAAAAGGTATAAAAAAGCACTTCACGGATTTTACTCCTAACGCGTGACGCGGTTTCTCGACCGACACCCCATCCCGATTACAACGGGCGCAAAGAAGTATAACTTCAAAAAGTGATACGCCGTTATATTTGTCGTAAAGTATATTTTAGTTTCTTAGCTATTCATCTTTGCAAAGTTTCTAAACTAAGCAATATAGGACTCGCGTTGTATCGTATTGCTAGTTTTGATCTGCTGAATGAAATGGGAAAGGTTTTTAGAATGGTAGCGAGACGCCCGTATTATTTACTATACACTATAAAACACACGGCTGATTATCTTGAAATTAGCGAACGAAAAGTTATCGAGGCAATATAACAACAGACGGTGTGTGGACACGTGTAAGAGAGGGTGGGATGGAAGGGTGGGGGGGGGGTGGGACAATACGGCACTAGGGGTTGCAGAACAGAATCAATAATGCAGCGTCTACCCCCACTATGCAGTAAAACACCACTACCCTTAATTGAAATTAATAATACATCGGTCGGAATACAGACTCGCTACGCTACTATATACCTTTTTCGTTGATCAATGAAAATTTATTATTTTTATGGGGAGGTTTTTTTGGCTAATTACAGAACAAATATCGTGCGCCACTTTTGACTTTAGTAGGTACAATTTACGCTCCTTTCATTTGACAAGGTAAAATTTTAATTGAAATTGAAGTTTATACTTTGTGTAAATAAAGATTTAATTTTAGCCACACACATCCGCTTTAATGTGTTCCTTAAATAATGTGTTTTTTATTTTCTAATAACAATTTAATAATATTTAATTTTAAAATATTTACCTCCTTGCCGAAAACGACTACATTTTTTATCCATTTTTGTATTTACGTATTTGTAGCCCAAAATTAAAATTCCATAAAACATACATAAATCAATGAATAAAGCATTATTGTATCGCATTATGTTCGTAAAAGTATAATTAATATTTTGGTGTTGCCACAAAAAATTTTAAATGTGTATGTGTATGGATAAAAAACTGTATTTATAGTTAGAAAAAAGGTGTGTTTAACTTCAAAAGTTTGTCCCCAAATGAAATAAGTTTATTTTACATACACCATAAACGTGATTACAAAAGCACAATTTCATGGTGAGAATTTTTTTATATATTTATACTCACCATAAATGAGTTTATTTGATATATTTATACATTGTTTGCAATATAAAAAGCGGAATATTTTTATTCGTTATTTTTAATTATTTCGCATAATCGGTTCGTTTTTGGTCTTCTATTAAAATACAAAAGTAACTAAAACCAGTTACACATACTTCTTGTCTTGACCAACCAGGCCTAGTTGTTAGGAAATTGTTCTACTCGAGAAGGCGCTGAATACGCGTGTACGAAATACAAGGTGACAATTAAGTCTGGAAACGGTTTAATATTTCGTATAGGCCTATAAGGAAATTTGAAGGTAGGTGTGATTGAGGAACATACTCGTAAAAATACTACTTTATTTTTTTTTTTTAATAGTAAGGTGGTCATGTGATACATTATTTCGATGTAGAATTTCAAGAAAAACCCAACGGTTAAATTTGCACATCCCTATCTTTAAACGATTAAAAATGGCGGCCAAAAAACAACGAAATCGTGTTTTCCGATTTTGCCCCATTTTGCTGCATTATTTTTTTTAATGCTAATTATTATTCTTTTTAGATTTACAATTAAATAAGCCTTCAAACGATATGCCCCACAACGATATTTGGTTGAACCACTCGAAATCAATTTTGGGTGGCATATCGTTTGGGCAAAATCGGAAAACACGATTTCGTTGTTTTTGGCCGCTATTTTTAAACGGTGCAATAGCTCATCTCCTACTCAAATTAGCGAACTAGAACAATAAAATCAGGCGATGCAAACAGCAGTACTAGACGGGAGTCGCTTGTCCAATTTAGTTGGACTACATGATCATGTCGTTATTTAAAGAAATACGTTTTTTATTACAGGATTTTCTTTTTCAATTTGTACTAAATTTAGTCTTATTTTCCCATTAATGACTGTTTGATAGAATAAATACCCATAACCTCATAACTAATACGTGTATTACTCGAAGGCGTTTCAGCGACAATTTCGTCATCTTCAGTGATGTACGAGCTACAGTACTCCAACTACCGGTACTCGATTCGTATATAAGGAGAATAAGTATAAAAGGAAATTCACGTTTTTAGTCGATTTAAAAAGCCTAACCAAAACTTTTAATTACAAAATACAAATCATATCTCTGTGAATTTGAATAAATACAGACATACTGTCCACGCACGAAAGACAATAAAACAAAGGAATGCTAGAATATGAACCACCGAGTTATCTACAAAGGAATGCTGGAATATGAACCAGTCGGTTGCGTACAGTTCCCTGAATCCAGGCTCCACTACACTCGACTAAACAAAGACGGCCTCCGACCTTACAACGCATTCACACATCGCGTCTTTCCTCGTATACTTTGACAGTATGCTTACGGGATGTTTTGATGACCATGCGTTCAAATTATCATACAATCCTAATCAGCGATCCGCCCGTAGTGCAAACATTATGTAGAGTGGTAACCCCCTTTATTACTGGACAAATTTGAACGTACCTGAACCCTCTATTGGGGGTTTGGGGGAAGGGCTTAACAAATTCAAATGTAGAAGATAGGTCATAGAGTATACCACTGTAAAGCTTATTTAGGGACACAGAATAGCACAAACTAAAGCTTAGTACCTTACTTCGTGTCAAAGCAATGGGCAATCAAAGTTCTGGAAAATTATATCTGGTTGTAATGTAACTAAAATGCTATCCTGGCTTGGTAAGATTTTTATTTTGTATTCGAATTTTTGAATCTAGTTATAAAAACATTGACGAAATAGACCTTTTTATAAAAATAGTATCCTCAACAACATACTTATTCCCAATATTAACAAATTAATACCCCCCATTCAAAGGCGCCCCTTCTCCTTCGGTAAAAGTGGTCCATTGAAATGTTTGACCTCCCCCAGAAAGTATATATAAAATCAAACAGCACATAACATTTAAAACATATTTTAGTGCTAATCTCTTTAAAAAAATTCCTAACTGTAATTATTAATATACGAATTTTCCTTTCCCGTGGAGCTGGGGGGGAAGTGGGCCCCTCTGCCCATCGGTATGGGCTTCCAAGCACCCATTCCCACGAATAAACTTCCTTCGTATACAAACAATTTATTTTAAAGAAGGAACCTACCCTAAATCCTAGCTAAATAATTCACAAACGAAGTTAGATTAAACATGAGCTGTAAGTGCTTATAGATGGAAACTGGTATTTTTAAGTAGGGTGATTTTCATTGAATAATATCAAACATATACCAACATTCAATACCAATAAAGTACTAAAAGTTAATAAATAATGTGTTAAAATTTGTACAGACATACTTAAAATGCAGTTAATGTCAGACTAAATCTTTAAAACACTAGAGTTGTCGTTCATCAATAGCGCAGTAGTACTTAACCTTCACCCTATCAAAATCTGAAGACTGGTTTTCGAATCAGTTCAGAAAACCTACTAAACACATCGAAACACCGGAAAGCTGTACGCACGAATGCAGAAACAACGCTCGCTATCGATTAATCTCCTCGATACTATACTACAGCAAAGAGTGATTAACTTGAGTTGATAATAAATTAAACTCCCGTCTAATTGATTGAGAGATCAAACCAATTTGTCCCTTATCTGATTGAACTGCCTCGTTGATGTGAACGGAACCGTGTGGGTGTCCCGCATTGGTGCGACTTTGGTACTTAACGTTTTATTAAACCTTCAATTAAATCGTTGCGGACTCATATAGCTTAAACATGTGAGGCAGAACATTTTATTTTGAAATCTTAAAAATCCATTGACCTGCTTTAATTACTTGAATATACTGCCTGTACTTGGTTCAGTCGCCTACAACCAATTCTCTTTTCAATTTACCTGCTTCGTTCCATCTTCACTCGATTTTTTCATTAAAGTCTTCATTAAAAATCAACATAAGTCGGCAGACTTGATATTGTTACATAATCGCAGATTGAGAGGTATTCTATTACTACACAAATATGAAATTACTTTATCAAACATATTTTTTAATATAAACGTTGAATATAAAACGTTTAATGTGTGTGTTAAACATTTTTTACAATAACCTCCAAAAAGCAAAACCAACGTGTTTTATGGATTATAGGTACGTTTATTTTATTTACCTGACCTACGACAAAATGCCAAATTTCCGCCCCAAAACCTTCGTCTAAATACATTTTCTGGCAGCGTGACCAAACGGAGAAACAATGAGCTTTATATTAATCTCAATTAGCCTCTAAGATACATGCGTGCCTCGCTTCCCCATTTCAATACTTTTATACGCGGTACTTAATGTTGGCAAAACGCCTGTCGTCTGCGTTGCGGCCAAAATACCATCGACACAAAACATCTTGTTCCTACCGCATTGTCTTGCGTATGTGTTACGTAGAAATTTACATGAAACACTGCAAGATGGAAATTTATATTCCACTATGAATTTGATATATACTAAAAGTAGGAGTGGTTGAAAACTTGTTTTTTTTTTAAAGTAGGAGAGTGGTTTAAAACTTTTTCTTTTAAAAGTAGGAGAGTGGTTGAAAATGTCCTTTAAAAATAGGAGAGTGGTTGAAAACTTGATCCTTTAAAAAATTGTTCCTTTGGAAAAAAAGTAGAGAGTGGTTGAAAACTTTTCTCTTTAAAAGTAGGAGAGTGGTTGAAAACTTTTTCCTTTAAAAGTAGGAGAGTGATTGAAAACTTTTTTCTTTAAAAGTAGGAGAGTGATTGAAAACTTTTTCCTTTAAAAGTAGGAGAGTGGTTGAAAACTTTTTCCTTTAAAAGAAGGAGAGTGAATGAAAACTTGTTCCTTTAAAAGTATGAGAGTGGTTGAAAACTTGGTCCTTTAAAGTAGGAGTGTTTGGAACCTTGGGCCATAGAATCACTACAGGAACGCCCTGTATATTAAAATTCCTAGATTCATACTGGATTTATAATAGTACATAGAGTGAGTGAAACTTGATCCTTTAAAACCAGGAGTGGTTGGAAACTTAAACCTTCAGGTATAGAAAACTGTTTTGAAACTAGGACGATTATTGCTTGCGACAATCACGCCACTTTATAATTTGCTTGGGGAAACCCTGAGGTAATAAACAAGGTGTAGATTGTGTTCATTGGACGTTTCAGTTATATCAACGGCCTCTCCTAACATAATACCCAGTCGAATATATAATTTTCCTATCCTTCTTGCATATGGCCGCTTGTACAAGGGCAGGCATATTTCTTCTACACACTCTAAAAGAAACGATACAATCTTTTTTTAAAACAAAAGTAAAAACGTATTTTCGTGGTAAAGCATGTCAATTTTGCAGTACAGGGGAGTCATTTCAGGGCGGGATGGTGAATGCTGTACGCACCCTCTTACGGTTGCCAAGGGCGACGGGGCGAGCCGAGTTTGTTTAGAATAGGGGTGGTATGCGTACTGCACTGCGTAGGAGCGCGCGCTCACGCACGTACGCGTCTCCGACTCGAACGTTACAGACTGTTTGGCAAATAATGTCACTTCATTGCGTATATATTATTTACGGAGCAGAAGAGTGTTACACGATAAACTAAACAAAACTAAAGGTTGTAAATAACAATTACACATAGTATAGTCCGCTCTTTTGTTTTTGTTATTTTATTTCTGTAGCAGCTGTATTCAATAACTGTTATTCTTATAAAATCATTTAAAAGAACATCATGTTGTTGTACATTTTAAAGTTTGTACAAAGTTTAAAAAATAATTTAATCGCACCTTAAAATATATCAACAAATAAAACTGACGCACCGAAATTATTCTTAAAGAAATGATAGGTAAAGGTAACGCCCAGCAAAGGAGACAACATAGATACAAATACAGATTTACCAAGCTACAAACTTGTCTTTCTGGAAGTGCTCTCATAACGCGCGATGGTGTGAAGCCGACAGCGTGGGTTAAGGTTGTCTTTATCTATTGAGTGATAAGGGAACAAAGCTCTGCTTGTACCGGTGCGAGGAAAGGTGGCTCCCAGCTCTCTCAAGGACAATGTCAGAGGTGTACCGCGGCAAGTCTATCCAGCCGGGACACGGCGCTGTAGGTTTGAAAAGTGAAATCGGTCTCCGATCGCACGGATTAATAATCTTGTATATTACTTTAACATCGCGATACTCTGACGATTCAAGTACGATACTGCTACTGGCAACGGTAGACTGCTAGACTCTAGACGCATAAAATTCCAGCATATTTAAACATTTACCCGTAGAGGAAGACGAACAATACCACGCACACGGTAGGAATAACTTAAAACCCGAAACAAAGTAGCACAGGTTACAAAACTCTCAAGACATAGTGCTTGTGTTGTAACCAGATGCTAACGAGTTGACGACAAATTTGTAATTAAAGAACAAAGAAATACGATATCAGTAAGAAATTCCTTTTCTGCTTATTTATTCTAGAGAAAACCGGCTGGCTTCTAATACGTATACAATTTTGAACGAAAGGGGAGTGGTTTTTAACAATGATATCAACTATGATTTTGCAAATACTTACAGTGATAACAACCGTATAAATATATATATAAAGTAGACTATATATTGTATCAAAATGGAAATATTATTTCCTACTATAATAATTATTTAGCCTTTAAGAATGTTAAATAAATAAACGGTGCCAGGAATTGGCACATACTTTCTCACAAACATATTTAAATTATTAAAAAGATTCACGGTGACTTCATAATTGTATTAAAGTAGGAGGGGGGGGGACATTAAAATAGGAGAGTACCTAATAAATATTATTATTATTAAAACTATTCAATCGATTTCGAGCAAATTTGCACCAAACATGTCAATTTGGTTTTGAAACACGAAAAAAGGTTTGAAAATTTTTAAAGACTTTTTGGCCAAAACCCCCCAAAAAATCAGTTATTATTATTATTACCTAAACGAGAATTTTTAGAAAAATACGGTTTTTTGCACATGGTAGGGTACATTAAGGGCTACAATTAAGCCCAATCGTTTTATCATTTTATCGTTTTACAATTTATCAAGATCGTTTTTGAGAATTTTTTATTATTCTCGTTTTTTGGCCATTTTTGGGGGGTAAAACCCCTTGAAAATCAAAGATTTGAAAAAAAAAGAAAAAACGCCCGGAGATATTCCAGAACTACACTTACATACCAAATTTCATCAAAATCGGACCGTTGGTATGTTCTTCAGCTCTGTGTTCACATCCTAACAGACACACGGGACAGACATGACAAAAAAAACACATTTTTGTGTTCAGGGAGCACCAAAACAAATAATTCCACTAAAAATATTTTTGGGTTCTGGGAGCACCAACACAGATAATTCCACTAAACAATTTTCTGGGGTTCAGGGAGCACCAAAACAGATAGTTTCACTAAAAATTCAATTTCGAAAATTTTGACGAAAACAATACTTTCTCCATACTACGTATAGGGGGGAGAAAGTAGAAATTGGAAAACCCACTTGAAGCAACTCAACATTAAAAACGTTAAAGTGACCTGTATCATTTTATTTAAATGTAATATACTTTATCCTAAATTCCTTCTTTTCCAAAGTAAACGTCCCATTTAAAATGTCCATAATTTTCCGCAGCTACTTGGTTTATTCACCTACTTAAATTGGCCCTGCCTTTCCCCTGCTTTTATTCGTCGACTACTACATACTATCTTCACCCAATCTGTCCGAGGAAGTCTTCGTTCAAGACCTACATACGTCGGCTGACCTGATCTTGTTATATAACCGCAGGTTAGTGTTCTATTATTGCATACAGTTACAGGATTAGGTAGGCAGTGCTCTCGTCATCCGAGCACGTGACCAGAGCTGGTAGAACAAGGAGACTTAGTGTATCTTGTTTTGTTTAGGAGTACGACCGGAGTGTGCAGTTTTTCTGCATTGACCGATAAAAGTTGTCTTTCATAGTGGACTACAACAAGACTTTAGACAGACAGGAAACGCGTTATAGCAATCGTCGAATAACTCTTCTCGGTATTTGAATTATAGTAAAATTGTCGACTTCGTTCTACAAAGCCTTTAGTCGTGTATACAAATATCGTAAGAAAACCTACAAACAGGAGGGCGTTGTGTGAAATACGAAATTGGCAAAAGGAGTGAAGCGGCTTCGACAAGGCCCCTCCCCTCTATTCCATTACCGGACTTTATGACTTTGCGTCGGCCTGAAAAGATTAACTCAAGTGAACCGAAAAGCAAATTGGTTCAGAGTTTAGATCTTGGTGCGGCCTATTAAATTTTACTGCCCTACTAGTCTTTCATACGTGAAATTAAACGTTTGATTGCGTCTTGTCAAATATGCGAAAATATCTTCGTTATTTATCGAGCTCAAAGCACCATTGCCTTCAACAAACTTCGGACCACAGAAAATACTTTTATGGTTTCTAAAATCACAATTTTAACATCTTTTTATACTCGAGTTTATTAATAAACGAGTTTGATATCAACCGTTTAGGAGCTTAGGGTTGGTAAAAAATTACACATAATTCATTTACGAAAAGTTTGGAATAATCGTTTGGAGAAAGTTTTTAATTTGGAGAAAATTTAAAATTAAAAAGTAGAACGAACATAGAATTGAAGCAGGCGATAAACAAGTTATTAAAGTAGGAGAATGAGGGATAAATTAAAGTAGGAGAATCGACATAGAAATAAAATCGGAGTGCAAAAGAATAATTCACTTACAAAAAGTTTGGAAAATCATTTGGAGAAAATTTTTAATTTGGAGAAAATTTTTAATTCAAAAGTAGAACGAACATAGAATTGAAGCAGGCGATAAACAAGTTATTAAAGTAGGAGAATGATCAATAAATTAAAGTAGGAGACTCGACGTAGAAATAAAATTGGAGTGCAAAAGAATAATTCACTTACGAAAAGTTTGGAATAATCATTTGGAGAACATTTTAAATTAAAAAGTAGAACGAACATATAAATTGAAGCAGGCGATAAACAAGTTATTAAAGTAGGAGAATGAACGATAAATTAAAGTAGGAGAATCGACGTAGAAATAAAATTGGGGTGCAAAAGAATAATTCATTTACGAAAAGTTTGGAATAATCATTTGGAGAAAATTTTAAATTAAAAAGTAGAACGAACATAGAATTGAAGCAGGCGATAAACAAGTTATTAAAGTAGGAGAATGAGCGATAAATTAAAGTAGGAGAATCGACGTAGAAATAAAATCGGAGTGCAAAAGATTAGTGGATTTTTAATTTTTACTTTATAAAAATCGGTCTAACTGTATTGCTTTGTAATATTTCCTCTTTATTGTCTTACTTGGGCAATCCAAACCAATGTTCATTGCCCAACCAAAAATGTAAACTTTCCCTAAACATCTTACAATAGAGCAAACATCTTCACATCTTCTACAAATAATCTACGACACGTTCCTCCAATCGCGGACGAAACACGACGCTTTCAGACGGCATTGATCGATCTCAGTCTCCAGACGCCATTGTTTTGACTATAAATGCGAAGATTACTCGGTAGGAGCGCTGTTCCAGCCGAGGCAGAATGCAGTAAAAAAAACTTTTGCGATACTTAAAACTCGCTCTTACGTTACCCAAACTAATTGTACTTGCTCCACTTTTGTAATAGCTAACCGTGTGCTTTTATTTGAACGTGACTAACCTAAAAGGGTTACGCTTACCCTACACTCGCGAATCAACGTACAGAGCTGTATATGCACACGTCTGTTGATACTCTCTACTACAACGTGCAGCTCTCAGTTATATAATATACCTACTCACGCATATCACAGAAAATTAATGCATTGTTTACAATTATGCCGGCGATCATTAACGCGTCGCGGTTCACGAAGAATGAACTCAATTCAAGGTCAGGAAGTGTTCAGTTTCTTGAAAACCTGTTTACCGGTTTCTTAGTTATGCTGATATGAAAAACATCGTGATCCGACGAT
Organism: Philaenus spumarius; assembly: GCA_018207615.1. Classification (NCBI taxonomy): domain Eukaryota; kingdom Metazoa; phylum Arthropoda; class Insecta; order Hemiptera; family Aphrophoridae; genus Philaenus; species Philaenus spumarius. Next base: position 158,809 of record JAGFPH010000214.1, read on the forward strand.
TACGTCGCATTATGGTTGAATAGTAAACTTTTAATGTAGGTTGGCTTTAAAGCGTAGTTTGTTTTCATGATATTTATTTCAATTGTAACAATCGTCGCATTAGATTTGTCACCTGGATTGCTGATTTAAATCACTTTTAATTGTTCGGGTTTTCAATTTAAATAGGCCTACATAGTTTTAAAATGAAGTTTAGGCAAATTGATATATACATATTAACTGACTTTGTATTTTAAATGCACTTCTACATTAAAAAACAAGTTAATGTTTATTGACAATTACAACAAAAAACGTACATTTAAATATATTTTAGGTAAGGCAGCAATGTTTTTGATGTACTGTAATTACATAAAATATTATTTGTTTTCTGCATTATATTCTGTTAATACTACAATTATATTGGTTCTTATTTAATTGTATTCTTAAACAATTAAAACTCTAATTTGAAAAATCACCTAATTTAAATTTTATAAGGAACAATGGAATACCTTAAGGGTCTGCTGTAGTGGCGGCCATCTTGGAATTTTATCCCATATGAGCAATGTTAAATTTCAAACCATTTACTTCGTTTATTTGTTATTATAAAATTGTTTGCAAGGTCTCATTTTTAAGCATAGTCACAATAAGCATCCGTTATGAGTTTCACAATTTTTATTTATTATATTTATTTTTGTCATTTGTCACATAATTTACATTTTTTAAGTACCAAGTTTTAACTTTTTTCTTTACACAATAAAAAAATGTATAATTAAAAGTGGAGCTCGAGCTGGATCCGCCATTTTATAAAGAATATTCAGGTTTTTTTTCAGCACTCGATTACAAAAGATGGATTTATAAAATGTTTTGAAATGAGGCAATTTCAAAGCGCTCAGCTGCAAGTGCACTGT
>JAGFPH010000214.1:159702-172726 GCA_018207615.1 Philaenus spumarius
CAATACAGTACAAATAATTGAGAAATCATAATTATCTACACGTATAACTTGAACAGGTAAAAATTTCCTTTGTACGATAAAGTACAAATAATAGAGAAATCATAATTATCTACTCGTATAATTTGAACAGGTACTGATCTTAAGGGTCTGCTCCAGTAAACGAGAAAGCAACCGGAAACGCAAGCGATTCTCACTATAGCCCATCTAAACAGTGCTATTTCTTGCAGCTGAGCGCTTTGACATTGCCTCATTTCAAACCATTTTATAAATCCATCTTTTGTAATTGAGTGCTGAAAAAAAAAACTGAATATTCCTTATAAAATTGCGGATCCTGCTTGCATTTCACTTTTAATTGTACATTTTTTATTGTGTAAAGAAAAAAGTTCAAACTTGGTACTTGTTTTTAAATGTGAAACGCAAAACGGATGCGTATTGTGACCGTGCACAAAATGAGACCTTGCAAATAATTGTATGATAAAAAATAAACGAAATAAATGTAAACATTGTTCTTATACGATGAAAATCCAAGATGACCGCCACTACAGAATTAACACAAATCCTCAGTTATACATGAGATACAACAAACGAATAACACACTTAGGACAGCGACTTTGCCATTGAAACGTGTTTGAATTATTAAACGTATCCCAGTAAGAGTTAGTATTAATGTTACAATTCCTAAATTAAAAAAAAATTAAACCCAAAAAACACTTGAAGCATTCAAAAAATAAAACAATATAAACATGATTAATATTTCCATCCATTTTTCACACTACTTGTTCGGGTCGAACTTTCCGTTTGAAAACGTATAGGACAAAAATGTTTAGTGCCTACCCCAGAGTAGGTAGAAATTAAACAAAGACATCCCTTATGTACTTTTACAAGCAACAAATCTAACAAGGGGTAGAACATGACGGCGGCAAAAAAAATAGTACAAAGTGAGCTATTAATTTGAGAGATAGCGAGGGTCTGGGGACCGAACCTTTGTTGGTATTTCTTGGAAAAAGGAAACACAGCTGTCAAAAATAAAACGTAGATGCGACCCTTGAGCGACAAATTACTAATTTCGGGCCTTAATGGGATACCAATAAATAAAATCATACAAATGGTAACTTGCAATTTGGGTTCCAAAGAATCGGATATCATCGCGGAACCAAAACAAACCTCCTCCAATGTTGGTGGGCACTTTGCGAATTTTATTAACATTCCTAAGAAACAAACAACTGCAAACATATCATTTATCGTTAAATAACAATTTAAATAGCCGTGTCTGGGAATTGCAACTCGCGAGGTCCGGGGCTACGGGGGAGGGGAGGGAGGACGAGCTGCAATGATTCCGAGCATTCTTGTGAGACGCGACCTTGAAAATGTGGAAGACTGGTTCAACGATCCGCGGACACGAAGGTAGAAAGGGAAAACTGAAAACCAGTCGCGAGCCCAAGAAGTAGACGCGAGTCCGAGTCTAAATCAATTAGAATGTAAGAGACAGTTTGTTTACGAGACGGATTTGGATAAAACAACAATTGAAAAGTTATTCTGGTGGTAACGTTTAAAATTATTTCTGTACATATACATGAAAGTAATCAGTCGCTTGCTTAAATCAACATTAATTAAAACAACATTAAAAAGTATTAACAATAACTTTTTTTTTATTATTGTTTTTTAGGAAAATGTATGTAAATACGAATCAATACTGAATAAATATGAATATTTTTCGATCTTACGTACATATGAAGTTTGTAAAAAAAACATGAGTGCAATTAGTTTAACATTTTATTAGAATTAACATTGACTTCAAAGGTGGTATATAAAAGAAGTTTAGAGTTTACATAGGCGAAAAGAACTATTTAGAGCATTTTGCAGGCATAAGACCTAGCGTATTCGATTCCTGACGTCAAAAACCCCCTACATGCAAATTTTCATCCAAATCGTTAGAGCCGTTAGCGAGATCCCCGAAATAAATTTATATACAAGAATTGCTCGTTTAATAAGATTATATTCGCCTACTTTAGACTCTACATATTTCGCCTACTTTAAACGCTACAAAATTCGCCTACTTACGATTATCACAATTTAAGACACTGGTTATTGTAAATAAATCACCAACGTGACCTTAGTCTATTGAAAGATTTTAACTCCAGTTTTCTCCTGGCGTTCACTAACCTATGTAATATCAAATCCTGTAAATATTACTTGCCAACAAAAAGACAAATTTATAAAAACAAATAAACACCATTAAGCCAATTGAGGTCAAACCACAAATGCGTTGTCAAAGCATGTACGCGTTCGTATATCGCATTGTTTAGCTCACGTATTGGGATAGAGTGGATTTTATTCGCTCTTTGTAAGGAACATTAAACTGTAGTCGGCGGAAATACTCCCGCCCCCGCTGTTTTTTTTTTTCTCCCCCCCCCCCCCCCCCCCGCTTAGTAATCTGAAGGTAGAACAATTGGTACAGTACATTCTTTACTACGAAGTCTCTTTAGAGATGTGAATGAAAAGTACAAACTATAAGTGAATCTCGATATACAGTTTTAAAATAATCAAATTTTGTAAACGGAAATTCCAATAATTCGACCACACAGCTGAACCACTGACGTGAGTAAAGCGAATTTCCAAAATTAAATTTATATATGTTTTCGGGTTTCAAACAACTATTTGGGAAATTGATCTACTTCCGAAGGTGCTGCCAGCATGTACCGAAATATATTGCCATCGGTCACCACGGTAAAAGCCGTGGATTTTATTCTGGCACTTTCACGGTATTTTACGTTTTGATTGTTTTTGGGGGAACCAGATGGGCTATACAGTCGCGTAAAAAAACAAAATGGGCAGAATTATTTCGTATGTCTATTTTTTTTAAAGAAAACGTCAAAAAAATTAATTTTAGTACGAAAAATCTTTAAAAAATTTTACTTCCAAAAATTTGATCTACTTGAGGTCAATTTTTTGGCTAACGAACTCGTCCAAGCGTCTTAGAAACCCAACCTGTGTACCAAATTTAGACCAAATCGGACATAAAATGCGTCCGTTAGAGTGCGCACACATATATACATATGGTACTTCCGGTCAAAAAAGTGGTATACTTCCGGTCAATTTTTTGGGCTAAAAAACTCGTCCAAGTGACTTAGACAACCAACCTGTGTACCAAATTGGACATAAAATGCGTCCGTTAGAGTGTGCACACATACATACATAAATATATACATATGATTTTTAATGACACTCCAAAACGTGTTCTGGGGACCATGATCGGTGCTCATTTGCTACTCCCGACCTTGGGTCTTACCATAAGGGCCAATGCAATAGCTCATTTTTCCTATGGAAATTCGCTTAAGACCAATCAATCCTTAAGGCACCTTTTATTAGATATACAGTATTCTCTAACAAGCTATACTAGGCCAAAACCGCATCAATGATCCGTGCGAGGATAGGGTAGTAATTGGATAACTCTTGATTGGAGGCTGCAACGATTAATATTTCTCCGTCTTACTGTGCTATACAAATTAAAGTTTGTAACGATTAAAGTTAAATGTGCGTTTCTAACAGATTTGCACAAAGAGTAGTTTGCAAAAACAAATCTGACAAAAACCTGTTAACTATGAATTTAACCTATAAATAAAGAAACTATAGTACATACTAAAAATGCATAATTTAAAAGGTTTGAATAGAGCCAATCGCCTCGAAATATACGATTTCCTGGAACACTGTGAGAAGGATACTATACCAACCCTTACCAAAAGAGAAAATAGTTTAGCGCGCATCCGGTTTCGAAATAATGTACTCTTGACGCCACACCGCACGGATAAAATTTGTCCTTGAGCCGTTACAAGAGAATTTCGGTTTTTGGAACCGAACCAAAATTTGTTTGTCGACACGAATGAAATATTCAAGCCGGGATATTGTGACGCAGCCGGCGTGTGTCAAGGGTGAGTGCGGACGTGCGTGTGTTGGAGGAAACTGTCCGATAATTTCAAAGAAACATCTGTAGTTGAGATCGTGCCCATATTACTAACGGTTTTGGTTGGAAAGGCTACCAGTGACACAACTTCAAGTGGGCATTACAAACTTGTAAAATGTTGAGCGGTCTTTACTAGAGTTGCAAGGATATTTTTATAAAAATCATAATCTAAATCGACAAAAAGTATAATTTAATGTATATACTGTGTAAAAAAAGTCCGTCCGTCCCCCCCTTTAATTTTTTTGCTTGTTAAAACAAACAAATATCTTTTGGGGAACGATACTAACTTAATCCAAAGTATCTTTCGACGTTATTGGAAATTTTGAGTGTTTTTCTCTGCGGAATTTCGGGGGAAACTCAAAATTTTTAAATGGGAAGTATGGTCACGTGATACCTCATTGTAAAGGTCTATTTAAGACTAGGAAAATGACTTAAAGAAAATAAAAATCGGACCACCCAAAACAAAACGGCGGCCCTAAACGTGTTGAAATAAATCGACATAAAGTTGCTAATATCTCGAAAATAAAGTTTTTATAAAATATTTCAAGAAACAAAAAATGTTGATTTCAAAGTGCTTGACCTAACAAATTGCTTCCAAATCGATTTCGTAAATTTTATTTTTACTCCTCCATCTTAAAAAATTAGGTAAATCCAATTTTTATCTTCTTTACGTCATTTTCCTAGTCTTAAATAGACCTTTAAAATAAGGTATCACGTGACCATACTTCCCATTTAAAAATTTCTGGGGGACACTCAAAATTTTCGATAACGTCAAAAGATACTTTGGATTTAGTTAGTATCGTTCCCAAAAGATATTTGTTTATTTTAACAAGCAAAAAAATTAAAGGGGAGGGACGGATTTTTTTTACGCACTGTATATTATGTGTGCCTTGTTAGAATTTCCATAGGAAAGATGAGCTATCGCAGCGACTTATGGTGAAAGTGGTCAATGAGCACAGATCACGGTCCCCAGAACACGTTTGGAGTGCCATTAAAAATATGAACATAATAATTCACACTCTAATGGCTGCATTTTACGTCCATTTTTGGTTCACACTTTGGCTGTAAGCCACTCGGACGAGTTCGTTAGGAGAAAAAACAAAAACAACAACAACAACAACAAAAACAACAACAACAACAACAACAAACGAAAGCACGTTTCTTTACCGGAATTAAAATTTTGGACATTTTTCGTACCATAATGAAACTTTTTAGAGTTTATCTAAAAAAAAAAGGAGATTATTTTGCACATTATGTTTTTTACACGACCTTATAGCCTGTCTGGTTCCCTCAAAATCGATAAAAACGCAAAATAATCGGTTCAAATCCAATATAATTTAAGTAGTCGGTAGTTTTAGTTTTTTTATAATATTTTAGTTTCAAGAAGTGAAAAGTAGAGTCACGGAAACATTTTTAACAATAAGCCTAAGTAAGAAATGTAGAAGATAGTTTCTATAAAGCACACAAAGATTGGGTCTTATCTGTAAAGCAACAGCTGAAATTAGTCGATAATCATTTTTTTAACAGTCGACAAAATGGTAATTAATGTAACGTAAATAAACGCTTCGATAACACAGTTAACATCTTTAGAGGTTGAAACTATAACATGAAAGCGTATCGATTAAGGCTGAGGACTTCTAATCAAGATGGTGAGCGGAATAACACTTCAATAGCCAATATCTACAGCTGGATCCTAACTCTTCCCTTTTGCTCTTTGTTTTGACAAAAATTCATTGAAAATGTCCAACCATTAATGCATCTAACACTCTGAAGGTTGCAGTAAGACTACAATATCACTTGTTAACAAACACTTGATTAGCTAACGATGAGCTATTGCAGCGTAGTCAATGAGCGGAGGTATAGTCAATGATCACCGATCATAGTCCCCAGAACACGTTTATATTATATACTAGTGCACTACCCGGCAATGCTTCGCCATTACTTGATTTAATTTTACCCAAGTCAAGCGCCATTTCACCCTTTGAAATAATCAAATTGTAAATGTTTTTTAAATTGTAAATGTTTTTTTATATCAATTAGGAACAATATTACAAAATAATTGTAGTTTTATAGTTTGTAGGAATTTAGTGCAACTTATTTTTATTTTATATGGGTAGCTATCTCATTTAAATCTGTTTGTAGTGACCATATTCTCTAAACAAATACAGGTAGGTCTACGAATATGTGTAAATTGTGAAATTTTAGAGACATAGTTGACTAGTTTTTGAGAATATACAAAATGTAAGTGTATGGATTACTATTTAATTTTAAGTGTGGTTATTCCATTTCATCCCTTTGACTTAATAGGCTAATCAAATTGCAAATAGTTTTGTATAGGCCTATATCCCTTAAAAATAATAACTCATAATTTTAGCTTTACAGTTTGTAGGATGTTAGTTTAATTTATATTTATTGTATAGGGGTAGCAACCCCATGTCAACCCCTTAGACTGTAGTAAGGTGTAAACACTCTTGTCAATGATATGGACAAAGGTGAAAGTTTTAGTAAAATCAGTCGAATAGTTAGTTATTGAGTCTATAGAGGACAAAGAAACAAACATTGATTTTGATTTATAGAGATGTTGTGCGAGTTCGCACCTAACGGCTACATTTTGTCCTATTTGGTACACACGTTGGTTTTCTAAGTCGATCCGACGGGTTCGTCAGCCAAACATTTTTTAAAGATTTCTCATATTAGAATGGAACTTTTTGGGGTTTTATCCAAACAAATAAATTTAGGAGATTAATCCGCAAATTGTATTTCATTTACGACCTTATAGCCCGTAAGTTCCCTCTCCAAAATCGATCAAAACGTAAAATATCTTAATCGGTTCAAATCCAAGGGGGGGGGGGGGGGGGGGTGTCCTCTGCGAGCCAAGCGAACATCCCGCAAATTCTAACAGTAGGCCTACATCTACGAAATTCGCAGCCGTGGTATTTCACGAATTAACTCATCCAACCACATCAGACGTACACTGTACACAATAACATATAGAGAATCAAATTTTAGTTTCATCAAAATTGGATCGGCGTGCGTACCACGAACTGACTGCTAGTTAGAAACATTTGCTACAACGAGCTAAACAGTTGTAACAACGTGAATAACAAACAATAAGGGAAACATTACGTACAGTACTCAAAATAATGATCAAAAAGTTGATAATTTTGAAAACCCCATCTCCGCGTCAGGTGGGAGCGAGCCTACCAAACCGCACCATATGTTCCGGCGCTAACAACTCTACAGTTTTTTTTCTCTTTCTCCCTGCGGGTCTTCCGGCCAGCTGCTCGGGCCCAGGGTCTTTGTGCGTCCGCTCGTTCGAACCTTTGTTCGGCTACATTCGATATTTCCGATAATCCCCACTCCGAGGAAATTCGAAACTGAACGGCGAAACAAACTTTGTAAATCGCCCCGATAAGAGTAATACGAGCGCAATGTAGTTGTGCCTAGCATTTGAAATACTAAACATCCCCAAAATAACTATCTTTACAGCGTCCACCATAATCACTAAAAATTTACAATAACATATACGCTTATGAACTGTACAAAGGAAACAGAGATAATGGTGTACATGATCTAAAGGTGTTTGTACATTGAATAAGTATTTTAAATGTAATTATTAGTTTAATATTTTAGAAGAGAAAGATATTTCAAAAAAGAAAATGTGTAAAAAAATATGTTATATCTAAGAGGGATCGATCCCCCCCCGCGGCGAAGCGAATACAAACAGATTATTATATACAGTATCGTATCTATGATATTTCCACGGGAATTACCATTGATTAGGATTAAGATTTTTTTATTTTTATATACAGAAGAAAGGCAATGTTTAAGAAGTATTTCAAACTGGTCAAAATAGGCCTAGTAAAGTTGGCATAATATTAATAGGTGTTTGACTTGGTATAGGTGTGCTAGGTATAGAAAGAATTTTTCGATGTTTTTTTATAACATCTAACCTAAAAAAAACTGTTGTTTGTGAAAAATAATTAACTGATTCTAAATTTTCCAAGTTGGTTACGTTATGGTAATGAATGTAAATGCATTCAACAAACGTGTTTTGGTTCAGTATAGGTCATATACCCAGAATTTTGTTGCAAGGCTTATGATTCAAATCAGCTGTTTTAACTGATTATTTTGACCATTTTCAAACCCTTAATTTCAATATTTTGTGGTATGAATCCTTCTACATAGTGGTATGAAGGTACCCTGCAAATTTTAATGCTCTAGCTACCAAATCTTGGCTGTACGTTGATTATGAAATCAGTCAATCAATCAGGAGTTCTTTCATATGTAGCCTACAGATTTTTAGAGAGTAATTCTGTACAAAATATCAGAAAGATGTTTAAGTCTTCTAAGCATTACTGAAAGCATAAAGAACAAACGCATAACCAGACTTTCATGAGAGGGCGGAAATAAAGTAAACAGTGGTTGGCTCCATTTAAAGCTGACTAGAAATGACCAGTTATCCGTTCTTTGGCTTAGCAACATTTTACTACAATATAAAAGTAAAAAACCACAATGGACTGGATGCGTATAGCCTTGTCATAGCACAATTGGAATAGAAATACATTGCCTTTAATTCAACCACGACAAATTTCATTTCCACAGGTAAACTACTTAGCCTACTGAACACTTAACAGAGCATCCTTGTTTTTAACACGGACTAATTCTGGCACGACAGCTATACATTATTTATTAAATATATTATAACACATTCTACACAATTCCTACTCTATTTTTAATATAATCAACCCACACTGAAACTACCTAGACCAACAATTCGCATGCATCTCCATTACAGTAACACAATTAATTTGTCCACAAACTCCTATACATATTGGATGTAGTTGGTGTTACCAAATCGTACCGTCCCGTAAGCACAGTTCATGGACCCAAACCACGTGATCGAAATGCAGACAAGCTAGCAGAAGCAGATGCATCGGCTGGTAGGAGGAGGGGGGGGGACAGCTGTTTTGGTTTTTATACTTTTTAATATACGGCGTAAAATCGTTACTTCGAAGGTCTACACTAATTGAATGACTTGTGCTGTAACTATAGTAAACAAATACGCTTTGAATATTGTTACAAGACCGGAATAATCTTTATTAAAATTATTATTTATCTAGTACAATTAAGTGGTTTATAAGTCGGTACAAGAATGAAACACCTCAATAAGACAATTTCTATCATTCCAAGTTAAAGAGACTTTCATTCCTTTTCTCACTCTTACAAGCTCCATTTCCCAAAATACGTTTTTTCATCCAAAAAAACTATTCTTTTTTCAAACAGAATTTTAAAAATACATTATATTTAATTATTAACCAAATGATAATTTATAAATAAAAAAAATGATTGTAGGCCTATAGGAATTTATTAATAGCCTACATTATACATTCTATCTACTATCAAACAACCTGTTCTCACTCTCAAAATAAGGCTCTTATTTTGATGTAATTTCTATTTTTATTTGATTTGAAAAACAACTCCGCTGATTAGACTTTATAAATAGTATGCCCATAAATTGAGATTCAAATGGTAAAACACGGAAAACGAACCTAAAAACGTGTGATAGCCTAATAGTTTTCATTTCAAATTTAGAAACATGTTTGAAGCAGTAAATTTACAATAACATTATAGGGCCTATAACACTTAAAAAGAAGCATTCAAAGGAGATAAAAGTTATTTCTTTATATTTTCTTGGAGTAAAGATTACAAGATACAATAAATATAAATGTATTTATATTAATATCACCATATATTTAATAATTATTTATTTCCACTTGTATCAATTTCATACCAAAGCTAGGCTAATTCAAATGGGATGAAATATCAAACTAAATAAGAAAGTTATTTATTTCTTAGAATAAAGTTTAGTTTCAAGATCATCTAGGCTAATGTGTGTAATGCAGTTCTGTAGGTGTCAGGTTTGATTGTTATTGTGTTTCAAAATTACCATCCAACCAAGCAGACAGTGATTAGCTAGGCCTAGGCTATGCTTTGAAAATGCAATTAATATATAGGCCTATGTATATGTTATGGAATTATTTTATTATATTTGTTGCAAAATAAAGCATTCTTTCATTGCATTTAATTAAAAAGAACCAGCATGACTCGGGCCTACTTCACTAAAATACCTAACCAAAGAATTAGAAATACTGAATGTTAAACGTCAACTGTTAATGACACTGAGAAATTGCCTACTGACAAGGAAAGAATTTTTGTAAACAGAGTAGGCCTAGGCTAAACAGCTGATTATTGTAAATTATTCAATTTTCCACCCAACTTCAGGCACTTTCCTTTTGATTGATATACAGTACATATGCAGTAAATACACACTTTACACACAATTGTACTTACCAGTTCAAATTATTACCACGTGCTAAATGCTTTTTAAAATAAAATGTCTTAATTTAACAATTTTGTTTCTACACTACCAGTATATAAAAACAATCTGCTAGGGCCGACTAGCATGGTATGGTATAGAGAAGGCGAGGGCAAACCCATGCTTTAATTGTTATTTTTTAAATGAATGCAAGTAAAGTTTTAAAAGAACGCTTTTAACGATTTATAGACATATTATAAACGGTTTATAATAGGCCTATTATTTAAGTACTTAGGCTGTATAATCCGCTAAAACGATTTAAACAAAACCCAATTTGTTGAAAATGTTTTACATTTTTGACGGATAAGTTAACGCGACCATCACATCACCATGAGTCATAAAACTGCGCTGGGCACTGGGCAGACGGACGGATAACCAGGCGTTCATTCAAGGTCTCGCGTGGCGGGAAGAGAAACAAAGAAGGCGAGTCGGTACAACCAAATGAAATGCGTAGACTCTGAGGTGTAATATTAAACAGACCTGTTATGTAAGGCAGCAATACAGCATTGCATACAAATTGTAATGGAAAGCAGTGTTGGCCCATTATATCGAAATTATGAAACTTGAAATCATACGTGTGGTGAAGTATTATTGTGGGAGAGTATCTGCTAGGCTAACAGTTTCATGTCATTTATGTACAACAAATTTCAACACATTAACTTACTAATCTAACCAACAATAAAAAAAAAAGTATAATGGTATGAGTAAATAAAAGATTATACATTTCAAAATAAAAGGCAATGCTTTTTGATTATGAAAAGTCGTGAAATACAAAAGTGTTTAAAAAATTTATTAATGGATTGTTTTGTTATTGTAGGCCCAGGCTGGCCTAACACAAAAATTTTAAAACAATATTTTTCGATAAATTCATTAAATCACTCACACTGATATAGGCCTTGACCTACCTAGAATCAATTATTAACCTATGAAAAATATATTTTGAGTAATAACAATTTGCATTGCATTTTATAACTTTCATAACATAGCCCCAGAAAATAATTACTGTATCTGACAACAATATTAGGGTAGGCCTATTCTTTCAGATTTGCATATTATTAAATTAGGGCAAATAGCGTTTAAATATTTAACAAATAAATATATAGCCTATTTGGGTGTAATAATTAACCAAACACAAAGCAAATTTTCACCATAAAAATAAACATTTAGCATAGGCTAGTTATCTGTATGAATTGTGTAAATAAACGAAAATAAAAATAATTATTTTAATGATAAGAAATTTATTTGGTTGATGTATTAAAAGCTGTCAAATGGGGTTTTCTCAATTTACAAATAAGTCACTTTGTGTTTTACTAACTAAATTTAAGGTTGTTTGCCCTATTTTGAATGTCAAGTCTGTTCATGTCAAATGCGGCTTCTTACCTTGTCTTCCGACTATTTCAGCAACATGCTCTGAACTGGGCACGGGAACACATTCGGTCATATTTTGACTTTTTTTATTTCGATTCTCGTCCGGTACAACGAAAGAGTTCGGAATATGAGTCGGTATCGGAGGAGTGTCGTTGTCGGAAACACTGTTCGAATTTACCACGGTACTGTTCACCTGGGTTCCGCCGATCGGATTCGAATCACTGAAACCCAGCATGGATAATTCGATCGCTAACTGCAAAGCCCTTTGGTCTTCGAAACCTCCGCTCCTTTCCATTTCGAACAGACTGGCCGGCATCACACACTAACTATAACTCAACAAAAACCACACTTTATGTTCAAACAAAATAACAGTAACTGTCTCGCGTGTTTCTCTGTCAAGCCGGCGTACACGACTGATCGACTGATGGACCCTAGGACCACGAGGTTCCAGGCATGTGTTCGGGCCGGCTTCCTGTAAAACGGAGTGGGGGAAGCGCCAAATTCGAACCGCACGCTACTATTGGACGGTTACCATGGGAACCGAGGTCGGGTGGGGAGGTAGAGGACACCGGATGGGAGGTTGGAGATGAGGGGTTCTAAAATTACTCGACTCGAGAACAGACCTGCTGTGATGCGGACAAAGAACTTAGCGACCACGTGGTTCACGATCATTCACAAATTTTTGTAAATGCAATAGTTCATTTACTTATGCACAAGTATTATACTACAAAATACCATTATTCTTAAAACTTTTTTAATTTTAAAATACATTGTGCGCAAAATTATACTGAGCGATTAAACTTGATATTATAATGCCATTTTGAGTGGTTAAAAACTATCCACAGAAAAAACATAATTGATTAAGGCTCGGGTCCTTAAATTCAAAACGGCAAAGTTGGCTACAAATTTCAATGTTAAAATAACTTAACTAACTTTCACTTTTAAGCGTTATTTTCGTCAAAAAACGAAAGCTGTATTTTTTTCTTAAAGTAAAATAGATTTTATGTGTTGATTGCTAAGGTTTTTTGCAATATCTCTTTTTGCAACTGAGTAAAAAATTGATAAAATTTACTATTTAGGCCTATATCATACATTTATGAAAACAATAAAACGGTTTTGAAAATGTATTCAGCAATCAACATCCGGATGACAGTACTTCAAAATAAAACCAAATTTTGTAATTTATTCAACGAATTAACGGGGAAAATGACTTATTCAGTAGCATTATGGGACATGGGAGTCAGATTCAATATGGCGGACAGGGTTCCCCCTTAATAGTTTCTGGTGCGAAAGATAATTTCTGACATATCAAATTC
>JAGFPH010000214.1:179261-198728 GCA_018207615.1 Philaenus spumarius
AAAACATATAGAACCGCAGAGAAACCAACTACTTGACCATTCTGGACTGGGGACTGGTCTCCAAGTTCGAGTTTGTAAGCAAATTCCAGTCAGTAATTAAATGTAGAATGAAATTATTGAATAACAATGTCACCAAAATAAACTTTACAATCATATAATATACAGTATCACTGAAGATGAATAAATGTGTTGAATCTGTCATTTTTATTATTCTTACTCTCTCGGCACACTCAAAATATTTAGTTTACAATGAGTTATTTTGTCCTTTGCAAAGAATCAAACCGGCCCCAAGTTCCAGGAATCCTTCGCCCCTTAATACCCATCTTTTCAAAACGCTTATCCATGCGCACAATCGTTGTTTTACCGCCCGACCCGACTTAAGTGTTTCTTTGGAAGTGTTAAACCGCTTGTTTTAGACGAACCGGCTATTGTTTGAAATTCCAAGATTAGAATTGATTTTTTTTCTCAAGAACTAACTATTGTAGGACGTTTCTGCGGTTAACACTATTTTGGGAAATGTCTTCTTTGAGACTTTGAGTCTATTTAAGGAGTTACTTTTAAAGACGTGAAATAAACTGATATTGTGGATGTGAACATTGAAAGACTGTGTGTAAAAGTGTATGTTTTAACCGACAAAATACGAGTTTAAACTTCTGTTCCGTGGCTATTATTTGGCTAGTGGCTATTATTTGACGACTAGTATACCCCCGTGAAAATCTCAGGCAGATTAATTAGATACACATCAGAAATACATAATTAAAAAAAAAACACTATTTAAAAACAACAGTTAATCTAGTCCTACCTTTGCTGACGGGGATTTTTAACTCGGTAATTAATTGTGTACAATTATAAGGATTATAAAACAGTAGACTTGTAACTTGAGAAGACTTATATTGATTAAAGTTGTAAACATAACCCCAAAGGTATAATCTATGCTAAGTTTTGTTTTAGCAGATGATGGGTGAAATCAGCTGTTAAGTTACTCACGTACGTTCGTACACTCGCTTTTATAGGAGTTGATTTCCTCTGTTTAATTTATGGAAAAGTTTGATTAAATTTTTTATCCAAGAAAACCTCCAGTCATTGCTAGTTTGATAAACTGCCGCGTGAACGAAATATGTTAGGAGAATTTCTTTTACCTCAGCCTCCAGTCGGCCCACGCGTTGCTTCTTTCGCCTTTGCGAGTTTGCACCTCGACATTGCGGCCTCGGACTATCGATTACTTCGCTTCGCGAGTTTGCATCCCAACCATCGGCCTCGGATTAGATCCGACCTCCCCGTGGATTTTAACCGGACACTTTTATTATATTTTACGTTTTGATAGATTTTGGTGAAACCGGACTGGTTATAAGGTCGTGTAAAAATACAAAATGTGCAGAATAATCTCCTATATTTATTTTTAGATAAAACCCAAAAATGTTTCATTCTAGTAAGAACAATATCGAAAAATGTTACCTTCCTTTCAAAAAAACGTGTTTCGTGTTGTTGAATTTTTTTGGTTAACGAACTACGTATAAGAACGACGTAATTATAAATTGAAAATTTATAGTATGGTAATTGCATCCGTTCAGTTAAAAAATTATCTGTATATTAAAATAAAGACTATATTATTTTTTATTGAAACATTTTCCTATCTAAAGTCGAAACTAAGGTTAAGTATAAGCTGATATATAAAAATGATAAAATAATCAATTTGGACAGCAAGAGTAACAATAATATAGTTTTTTTTTAACTTACCTCCTCTATTATTAAAAAAAAAATAAACGGTATCAGGAACTGGCACATACTTTCTCACAAACATATTTAAATTATTAAACAGATTCACTGTGACTTCATAATTGCAGGTGGGGTAGGAGAGGTGATTTATTAAAGTAGGAGATTAACTAATAAATATTGTTATTATTATCTAGAGAGAAAACTATTCGATCGATTTCGAACAAATTTTCACCAAACACGTCAATTGGGCCTGTATAGATGCACGAAAAAGGGTTTTGAACAATTTTGAAAAACAACTCCCTTTATGGTAAAAAACCCCCAAAAATCAGTTATTATTATTATTACTAGCTAAACGAGAACTTTTAGAAAGATGATGTTTTTTGTATATGGTAGGGTATATTAAAGGTATTAATGGTAAGCCAAATTTTATCAAAATCGTTAGAGCCGTTTTTTTATAAAAAAAATAATAACTGATTTTTTGGGGTTTTTTTTGCCAAAAAGGGGGTTGTTTTTTAAAACCGTTTTTCGTGCATCTATACAGGCTACTTGACATGTCTGGTTCAAATATGTTTGAAATCGATCTAATAGGTTTCGCTCTAGCTTTGTATAGGCCTACATACAGACATACAGGCAGACGATTTGTAAAAACCACTTTTTTGAACTCAGAGGGTCTCAAAAAGTATTTTTCCACAAAAATCTCAACATCGATTTTTTTTGCGATCACTATACTTTCTCTATACTATAGCATAGTGAGAAAGTAAAACACAGAAATAGATACACAAAACCTGATCTCGGCACAGTTATTCACGTCAGAGGAATCCATAAAGAACCTTTTTACAATCCCTCCCCCTTCTGCCGCCCCATCTAAATATTTGTAATGAGCCCATAGGCTTGTGATACATCCAATTAAAGTCCTTTAAAAACTACGAATTTCAGTGGAAAGAAAATAAAAATCGTCAAAATTTGGACAAAATAGATCGTAAAATGCGGCCGCTAAAGTGCGAACATACATGTACACACATATACCTCCATATATATAATTTTTAATGACACCCCATTACGTGTTCTAAGGAGCATGATCGTTGCTCGATACTCATTGACTAGTCGCGACCTTAGGAATCACTGCAATAGCGAATAGCTCATCTTTCATGTGGAAATTCGCTAATAAGATCTTAGGATGTATCGAAAGCGTGATTTTTCGTTTTTGTAACTAGACGTTATATCGTTTTACTTTCTCACTATACTGTAGTACAGAGAAAGTATAGTGATCGCAAAAAAATCGATGTTGAGATTTTGGGGAAATATCCGTTTTGGGACCCCCTGAGTCCAAAAAAGTGATTTTTACAAAATGTCTGTCTGTATGTATACAAAACTAGAGCAAAAACTATTCGATCGATTTTAAAACAAATTTGCACCAGACATGTCAAATAGGCCTGTATAGATCACGAAGAACGATTTTGAAAAATGTTGACAAATAACCCCTTTTTGGCAAAAAAAACCCCCAAAAAATCAGTTTTTATTTTTTTATAAAAAAAAACGGCCCTAACGATTTTGATAAAATTTGGCTGATTTGTAGCCTTTATACCATATGCAAAAAATCGCATCTTTCTAAAAATTCTCATTTAGCTTATAATAATAACTGATTTTGGGGGTTTTTTTGGGCATAAAGGGGTTTTTTTCAAAACCTTTTTTCGTGCATCCATACTGGCCTAATTAACGTGTTTGGTGCCCATTTGTTCGAACTCGATCAAATAGTTTTCTCTCTAGATAGGTCTAATAATAAAAATATGTATTAGTTAATCTCCTACTAAATCACCTCTCCTACCCTACCTACAATTTTGAAGTCATATTAAATCTGTTTCATAATTTAAATAAATATGTTTGTGAGAAAGTATGTGCCAGTTCCTGGTACCGTTTATTATTAAAACAGCGCTGATTCCGATGCTTCAAAAAAACTGTCACACGTGTTCTCTTGCTTCCCACCAAAATAAAATTCTATTTCCCAGCTTTCGTTCAATCGATCTCACGGTCCAAATACTGTAATTCTCCGATCACGTGATCACCTACGTCTGTCTTGCACAAACTATTTCGCAACGCAAGAAGGGATGACAATAATAGGAGGCAGAGGGCCAGAGTGTAGTGTATGTATGTATGGATAGCCTTGAACTCGAGAGAAACAGCTGGCTGAGAAGAAGCAGAAGAAGAAGAAAGGAGAAAACAAGAGCGTGAGAAATAATGATCGCGATACTAACCTAAGCTACGGGAGCGGAAGTAGCCCTTGCCAGTGTGCGTGCGTGTGTATTGTACAGCCAGACTCCTCAATACACACAATATTGATAAGATAATCGAATAACTTCTTCTAATAACAAAATCTAATAATTATGTATTGGATAAATCATTCGCAGCTTTATTTACACTTGTTAGCGAATTCACATGGGAAAGATGGCGAGACCTAAGGTCGGGAGTACTCAATGAGCACCGATCATAGTCCCCAGAACAAGTTTTGGGTTGTCGTTACAAATTTTATATACCGGGTGTCCGGAAACTCTGGAAACAGTTTAATATTTCGTATATAAGACAAATTTGAAGGTAGATGTGATTGAGGAACCTACAGTACTCTATGTAAAAATACTATTTTATTAAGATTTCAAAAAATGTATCCGCCATTTTGAATGTAACTATGTATTTTTAAAAACGAAGGTGGTCATGTGATACATCCTTTCGATGTAGAATTTCAAGAGAAAACCAACGGTGAAATTTGCACATCATAGCTTTAACCGATTAAAAATGGCGGCCAAAAACAACGAAATCGTGTTTTACGATTTTGCTTCCCTGTACTATTTAAAAAAAATATTAATTATATTATTCTTTTTGGATTCAGAATTGAATAAGCTTTCAAACTATATGCTACACAACGATATTTGTTAGTATTTAGAAAATTTTAGTTAGAACCATTTTTATTTTTTCAAAATAATTGATTTCGAGTGGTTCAACCAAATATCTTTGTGCATACTGTTTAAAAGCTTATTTAATTCTGAATCCAAAAAGAATAAAAATTAATATTTTGTTAAAGACATAGTACAATTAAATGGCAAACACGATTTCGTAGTTTTTGGCCGCCATTTTTAATCGATTAAAGATATGGATGTGCAAATTTCACCATTTTTTTCTCTTGAAATTCTTTATCTAAATGATATATGACATGACCACCTTCCCATTAAAAAAAATAAAGTTACATTCAATATGGCGGACATTTTTTTTTTTAATCAAATAAAGTAGGTTCATCAACCATATCTGCCTTAAAAATTTCCTTATATACGAAATATTAAACCGTTTCCAGACTTTGCGGAAACCGGGTATATGTGTTAGCACTCTAACGATCTCACATTTGAAGTCCGATTTGGACATTTGGTTCACACGTTGGTTTTCTAAGTGGCTCAGACGAGTTCGTTAGCCAAAAAATCCAACAACCGGTAGCGCGTTGTTTGACAAGAAGTAATTTTTTTTAAGATTCTTCCTACTAGAATGAAACGTTTTTGGGGGGTTTATCTAAAAGAACAAACATATGAGATTATTCTGCACATTTTTTTTTTTTTATACGACCTTATAGCCCGTCTGGTTCCCCAAAATCGGTTAAAACGTAAAATACCATAAAAAGCGAGTTTGTCTGCTGCGAGCGGAACGAAGCAGCCTGTGAACCGAGGCTTGAGGCTGAGGTGTAAACAAATTCTTCTAAAAATTTCAGGTGTGTATATATATATGTTTGTATTGTAAAGCGTAGAATTACGTGGATCAGCTGTTAGTTACCCTCCACTAAATGACAGTTTATGATTGCACTAATGTACAGAAATAAACTGCTGTCAAAACCCATGACTCAGGCCTCCATTACGCACGCAAAGTTTAGCTCGGTTTGTTTCATTGATCACGCATTTATATTCTACTATTAATTACCAAGCGTGACGTCACCAATCACGCACGTCACGTGACTATTATTTATTGTTTTCGTTAGTTTAGAATCTAATAAACATTCTTACTGAAGAGAACGGATTATTTAATCACGAAACGCCTTTTTATGAGCTGTTGCAGTGACTGTTATGTTGAGACCTACGGTCGGGATTGGTCAATTAGCACCGATATCATAGTTCCCAAAACAAGTAAAAATGTTATATATAGGCCTATGTGTTCCCATTCTAACGGCCGCATTTTACGTCCGATTTGGTACTCCCGCTGGTTTTTACTATCGAACTCGCTCGGACGAGTTCGATAGCCAAAAAATCCAACAACAGGAATCACGTTTTTTGACCAGAGGTAAAAAATGTTTAGATATTTATCAAACTATAATGACAGATTTGGGGGGCTTTGTATAAAACAATAAATATACGAGATTATCTGCACATTGTTTATTTTCCCACAACCTTAGCCCGTCTGGTTCGGCCCAAAATCCGTCAAAACGTAAATTACCATAATAGTACACATTCAAATCAACGCCCATGGAGGCAGCTGATCCGACGGCCACAAGGTCCATAATCTGAGGTCGAGGTGCAAACTCACAAAGCGAGTGTTTCCGCTAAGAGCGGAAAGAAGTAGTAGTGTGTGAGCCGGACTGGAGGCTGATTTGCAAACAAATTCTACTAATATTTATTCAGCTTCTTTTGAGAAGACCAATTTACCGAATACGTAGTTGGTTGAAACCCTAAAACATATAAACTTGATTATGGAAATTCGTTCTACTCACTTCAGATGCGTGATCGAATAATTTATTTATGATATTAGGCCTAACCTAAAAAGCTGTCGGTTGTGGAGAATAATTAACTGATTATAAATTTGCCAAGTTGGTTGCTACAGTAATGACTGTAAATGCATTCAAGAAACGTGTGTTGGTTCAGAATAGGCCTAACCTAAAATTGGTTTGTTACGCATCAGCTGTTTTACCTGTTATTGATCTGGCAGTGAATCACATTCGCCATTACTTGATGAGCGTCTACGGCCCCAAATACCTTCAAATTATCGACGCTTTATGTTAAGTAGTTTTTGCTCCAAGTGGATTCTACGTGAGACATGACTGGACAAAGCCGCTTATAGGCCTATGTATTTATAAGCTTTGTGTTTTACAACATGTTATGGCGGCACATGATGTAGGATAGCATTTCAGTTGAAGAGGTCTTGAAGTATTTTCTACAATAAACTGTCCTTTTAGATTTATGACGGGTTTGTCCTTATTGAATTGTTAAGTTAAGATATTTATGACGGGCCTTTACCCTCCCAAGTTCAAAGAACCTACTATGGGCCCCTTTTATTTTGGGTTCGTATCGAATTCCCCTTCCCGAACTTTACAAGTTCATACCGTTTGTCTTCGGAAAGCATCTCAACTCCCAGATTTGGTAAAAAAGCAAAGAGACTCGACACTTTTACTTCGACTTTCTCTTGTTATTTGTGCCTCTAAAATATAGATTTAAGATTGTATTGGATATTGTTTATTACATATTATGAATAATAGACTGCAGTCCGTTTACAGTTTAGTTGATAGAATGGGCAGGCATTGTCCATGCTATTGAACCGGAGATCTTACGCTACTAGCCCGCATGAAAACATCAACCTCATAATACTCATTTAAACGAGTTATTAGGAATATGTTTCCTTTGATATTGTGTTTTTATTGATATTTATATTTTCAAGAATAATTTGTATTAACGTGCAACATTATTACAAAGTGAAAAAATAGTTGTTTTGCTTACATTTATTTTGATACTAGCTGGGTGCCCGTGCTTCGCTACGGGTTAAGCTCGATAAAAAAAATAGGTATCAATTTCAAAGGCATCCAGTATACTCTTTGATATACGCTATTTACACTATGTACTACTTTCTTAGCTTAAGTGTAATACCTGTCAAAGGACAGCCTTTTTATATGCTTATTTAAAGAACCTCCTTGTAAACAATGTGAGTCAGTGGAATTTGACTTTTATCTATATTTCTAAAGCTTATTACGTTTTAATAACCTTAAACGCAAAATAATTTAAAATCCCGTCTTATAGCACATCTAGAGCATAAGGGGAACCACTATGTTAAGTCTCAAGTTAATATGTTTTGTCGTTTTTGAGAAATAGTGATTAATAGTGAGTCAGTGGCATTTGACTTTTATCTATAGACTATTTCTAACGCTTTTTACGTTTTAATAACCTTAAACGCAAAATATTTTAAAATCCTGTCTTATTGCACATCTAGAGCATAAGGGGAACCGCTATGTTAAGTCTCAAGTTAATATGTTTTGTCGTTTTTGAGATATAGTGATCATCAGTGAGTCAGTGGTATTTCGATTTTATATATATATGTATACATTTATTTTAGGAAAGTAAATGATTGAATATTGTACAGCAATAACTGAATAATAGTATAAAAACTTTAGGAAAAATCTTTAACTTCAAAATTTGTTATCAAAATGAATTAAGGATCGAGAAAAATAAGCACTAACTTTAGTTTACAGAAAACATCAGAGCATTATTGGTGCTGTACTATCTATCATGACCTAAATTCTGATGCATAGTATTGCAGTAATTATTTGGAGAGCATATTATTTTATTTGGGAGAATATATTTGCTTTCAGAAAACAATTTTAACAATCTGTTAGAATTGAAATAGCACAGCAATACACGTTAGAATAAAACTAATGTAATGTTAGTTTTTTGTAGTTTAAACTTCATAATGGGGTTTACTTAAACATGAGGTACGTTACTGAAATGAAGAAATTTGGATCTTGAATTAAACACTGAGACAAGGATAATCATAATTCAATGTGGTAGTGAATAGAAGCCGATGTAGTTAGGTCGGGTAGTAGCGCGGCAAGCCCCATGCTATCAACTAAACTGTAAATGGACAATAGATGTCGCACCGGGACGCTTTGCTCGCAGCAAGGGATTTCTCAGCAAAAATAAGAAATACAAAAAAACAATCCCAGAACACGTATTGGGGTGTAATTAAAAATGTTATGTATATATATTATGTATATATGTGTTCACACTCTAATGGCCGCATTATACGTCCGATTTTGTCCAAATTTGTTACACAATGTGGCTCGGACTAGTTCGTTAGCCAAAAAAATCCAAGAACCGGAAGCACGTTTTTTGACCGGAAATAACAATTATTTGAGATTTTTGTACTAGAATGAAAGTTTTTCGGTGTTTAATAAACAAATTATTATTGGAGGTAATTCTGCACATTTATTTCTACACGAATTTATAACCCGTCTGGTACCCCCGAAATCGATAAAACGTAAAATACCATAAAAATACCTGGATCAAATCCACCCGGAGGATTTTACCGTGGGGCAGCTTCTGATCCTCAAGGTCGACGTCTGGGATGCAAACTCGCGGGTGTTTCCGCTATTACCTAAACAAAAACTGTTGGCTATAAAGAATAATTACCTGATTCTAAATTTGCCAATTTGGTTTTTGTGTTAATACATCTAAATGCTTTCAAGAAACGTGTGTTGGTTCGGTATAAAATAATTTGTGTTAAAAACTAATGACCCAAAACAACCGTTTTATTTGTAATGTGTAACAACAGATGTTTGAATTAAATTACATCAGTGTTTGTTTTTATTTTGTTAACCTAACCTAAAAAAAAAACTGTTGGCTTTGAAATTATACGTGTAATCTTAGCGTATAGGCTAAAGGAAAAAGTAAATAAAATCTATTCAGCATATCAGCGCGTGCGACGTAAGCTCAGAGATAAGGAAAGTTCTGTCTGTCGGCAGTTCTTTGCCGAAGCAAGAAAAACGTAGTTATTTAGACTGGCTTTTTGTTCGGCTTTGGCATAAAGCAAAAACAAATGCAAGAAATATAAACTTTGATGATAAGTTGCTTCATTTTTCTTAACAGGAGGCGGTTTATTTTTCTTTGTGTAATTAAAAAAATCCCTTTCGGCTTAGTAATATTATATAGTATTAGAGTGCTGTGCACCGGCTCGCTTCGTTCACCAACCCTGTGCGAAGCAAATACGTACAGATTATTGCATATTATTATAATTTCACGAACGTGAACATTATTCTGTACATAATTAATTAAACATGGAAAACAAAGAAAAAAAGTGCTTGCATATAAACAAAGATCCGGAAATCCTTTGTTTTCGAGCTATCCACCATTTTTAAACAAAATACTTAGTAAAACAGATAATGAGCTCAAACTTTGTATACCTATTTGTTGCGCAACCGTTTATCGCTGTAAGAAAAATCAGAACGTTCTTTTGAATATTTTCAAAATGGCGGCCATTTAAAATTTTTAATGACAAATATCTCGAAAACCGATAACTTTACCAAAAATGACACGTAGAGTAACAATTTACTTTGTTAATGACAAACACAACGGTTTTTGTATTTTGACTACAGCTCAAAGGATGGCATAACAGAGACATTGGCAAAAAACCAAAAATGTATGATACAATGGGTGTAGATCTAACACAAATATGAAGATGAAATGCTGAGTTTTTTCAAAATATGAAACGAAAAATAAAATAGTTAGTTTTATGCCATTTTATTCGTTTTATTCATATTTATTTATTTGTATTAGTTTATTTAAAAGCAAATTTTGTTACTCTAATATTGTTATTTTGAAAACATAGCTTTGATTTTAACATTACATAATCATTTATTACTCAAAAACAATCAGAAGTTTTCTTATTTCAGATAAATAGATTTAAACTCAAATTCTATGTAGGTTAGACCCGTTTTTGAATCATTAACCGATGTGAAAGAAATATATATAGGTGTCATGTAATTTACTATAGGCCTACGTCTTATAAAATTATTGTAATTATTTATATTTAATAACACTGCAACAAGGTATGCAACAGAAGGTATATCCGGTGCTGCTCATGCAAAATTTCATATAGTAACTTATGTCAAAAACCTTATTTTTCAGAAGAGGGGAAAAATAGTACAACATATAGTACAACATCGCAGTATTATAATTCAGTCAATGATTGCTCAAAAGGGGAGTGTAGAGGGAAATGGAAGGAACACAATTTTTGAATTTGGGACATTGTTTGAACTACTTTGGAGGTAAACATACTAAAAGTTCCCACTCCTAGCAGGTGAGCGGGGAGCAGGGGAGCCTGTAGAAGGTCCCTCTTTTAGGTATTGCACTTATATCTCGAACACTATGCGTCTTAGCGATAAGACTATTCTATTAAAAACTAAAGCTTACAAAATGTGCTACAAGATTTATTCTTTTCGTTTTTTCTCTATCCCATATAGTTTCCAAGATATATGCATTCAAAATTCGCTTATTTTTGAAAAAGAAAAATTTCTCACATTTTTTTGCCTTATTTGGCTAGCTAACTTTTCAGCCTTTCGTCCTATAAAAAAGGTTATGATGAAGGAAGTTGTAGAACGATAAATTTCCTTCAAGAATATGTGATATTTTATGAAGGAATTGAAGATGGAATATAAAAAATATTCTTTATATTCAATATATTCTTGAACAGACAGTAAAGTAACCGATGATTTGTTAAATTCTGAGTTTTTTTAGGCATATTATAGGCCTACTATCAAAGTTATTTGGTCAAACTTTTATCAAAGATCTTTGATCAAATATTTGACGAAGAAAATATATTATTATTACACTGTCCAATTTCTTTGATCAGCTTGGTTATTACTGTAACTAGATATATTTTGGGGTTGTGTTTCTGTTTATTCGTTCAGTTCAGATGCTATAATGGATCCAGTAATGTTAACTTGTTATGCTGCATCAAGTGGTTATCTAACCATGGCGCTACGAAAGGAAATCAATAGGTCTACAAAATAAACGGTATCAGTTAACTGACACAAACTTTCTCCCAACTTACTGTAGTCAAAATAATATTGTTTTCAATCATTTTATTTATTACTTTTTAGAACAAAACAAAAAATAATATTCTACCTACGTCAATCGTATAAAAAAAATTATTGTCCTAGGCGGGATTCGATCTAGGCGCGACCTTTGAATTACTGGCCGTGATCGCTACCATGGTGCTACCCCGTGCGGCCGCCGCCGCGATGCTAGATTGACAACATAAACTTGTTTATTTTTAAACATTTCCCCATAATTATAAAACGCCGAAGTTTTGATAAAAGCGGGTGGTGTCATTTTGTTTGGCATCTTAAGCACTATAAATACTGAAAATTTGATCAAAATCGTTAGAGCCGTTTTTGAGAAATTTGCATTTTTGTCGTTTTTTATGGGTTTTTAGGGGTAAATTACCCTTAAAAATTCCAAAAAATAAAAAAAACGCCTGGAGATATTAGGGTTTAGTACCTACATACCAAATTTCATGAAAATCGGACCAATAGTGTCCTCTCTGGTCGTGTATACATACTGACAGACTGACAGACAGACACCAATCTAAAAACACTTTTTTGGGTTCAGGGAGAACCAAAACAAAAAATTCCACTAAAAATATTTTTGGGTTCAGGGAGCACCAACACAGATAATTGCACTAAACCATTTTTTGGGGTTCTGGGAGCACCAAAACAGATAATTCAACTGAAAATTCAAATTCGAACATTTTTACGAAAACAATACTTTCTCCATATACTACGTATAGGGTGGAGAAAGTAAAAGGCGTCTTGACATTGTTTGTTAAAATGTACGGTTTTTGAGTAATTAAGGTTTTAAATTTTTAAACAGCCGCTATTTCAAAACTCATGATTGATTTAATCGCTTATTTTTCTTGAGATAGGCCTATATCATTGTTAGGTTACACTTCCTGCCAAGTTTGAACTCAATCAGTCAAACCGTTTTTTAGATAAGAATTATTTTGTACGAAAAACAAAATGGCGGATATCTAGAAAACGAAGCGTTTTCGGGTCTGTGTTTATATGAACTTTATTTCTTATTTTGACCCATAGAACTATTCCCCGAAGTTTGGCACTTTACTTATGGGATACCCTGCATATTAATATTATACTACTAATTATATTCTTATTCTTTTTTTTTTTAAATCTTTGTCAAAGTTTACAACATATCATATCCCAGTTTAATGAACGAATCAGTTTATCAAAGAACCACCAACATTTTTATGATGGAAAATCTTTGATCAAAGAAATTTGACGTTTATTTGAAAGTATAATACATAATGTACCTTAGCCGAAGCCGAGTGGACAACGTGGTATTTCCCTGATCAGAAGATTCCAGGTTCGAATCTAGGCTAGAGACCAGGTAGATTTTGATATCTTAGTTAGAGCACAGACTATATAGTCTTTGGTTAGAGGGAAGGACGGCTGAAGTAAAGCAAACTAGAGTTTTTCATACGTTTAACAGTATTTATGTATTCGTATATACTGTATATATAAATTTTATTTAAAAAAAACAAATCATAGAGATAGGGTTTTGTATAACATATCAAGACCACAAGGTAAAACAAAGAGAAAACTGTCCTCCTATTGGTCAGAAACATGTGAAATTTTGAAAAATTGCCGGCATAGATCATGTTGGCTGAATAGAAAAAAAAATCGACAAGTAGTATTGTAAATATAATATTGAGAATGTAAACCTCCCCATCACTACCTTACTTCATTGTCTTCATTTGATACTTCTTGTTTTACTAACTACCGACAGAACGCAGAACGAAATTTCCTGTCGCTGGAATCAGCCGAAACTAAATGGTTTCGAAATCGTTCTTAGCGCATGCGCAATCTACAGTGTGAACTTGGAAGACAATGACAAGTATTGGTAGACGCAGTAGACGGTTCTTCTTTACCTTGAAGAAAACTCCCGAGTGTACAGTATGATTTCAATGCAAAAGGCCTGACTCAAGCCGCAAAATCGTTGAAACATGCATTCGTAATACCGTGTTTCGGATTCTATTTATAAATTAATAATCTGGGAAACTACTTTAAGTTATAAAGAAGGCTTTATTATATTTTTTACGTGTAAGCTTAAAATATGGAAATTATTGCTTAAAACTCCCAAAAAATGATTAAAAATAATCGATTTTTACTCATTTAAACTGTTGATTAAAAGGAGTTGCCGACAAAAGCAATTATGAGATATAAGACAAAAGCACAAAGCCTTTAAGAACAATTTAAGATGTTTCACAACTTTTTAGGTTGAAAAACGGCGTCCGAAAGACGGTAGTACGAAGTGAATGTTTTTGCTGTTTTACGCCAGGTATAGAAGACCCTTAATTTTATTTATACCCTTGAAGAAACAACACAATATAGTCAATATAGTGTTGTTTCTTCAATGTTTATACGTATTCTAGAGGGATCGGCCGTCGGCTCCCAGCTCGCTTCGCACACCAATCCCTGCTGAGAAGCAAAAGCAAACAGATGATTGTATACTCTGATATTTTCACTTAAATAACGATTGATTAGGACAGAAGTTCTTCAACGTAAGGTAGTGGTATTTTCCGCTTATACTGTTTTGATTTATCCTTTAACCAAGAAACCCAGCACACGGACAAATGTTTATAAAAATCGTTTAAGTAATCCATGAATTAAATCAAACATTTTCTTAAATTGTAAAATACGTTTAAAAATGTAAAAACAATTATTTTAAAACCATGAGTCCAAATGCAACAGAAAAACATCGTTTCTTCGAAAATAACTGGACATGTTAGGATATTGCATAGAAGAATGTGACGGGGGTCTGACCCAAACGAATTGGAACAAGGAACAGATGCGAGTTGTAGGTACATTTCAGAATTTCAGGTATAAAATGTTCAGAAGTTGGGAGAAATCTTTGAAAGGTTTCTGCATGCTCCGATACGTCCTAGACAAACAATAGGCTTGCTTGGCTTGGGTCGTGGCCTTTCTATCTCTACCTGCTTTGGGACAATTTGGGCGCTCGGTACAGACAAGTTGAGCATATTTCATTAAAAACTTAGAAAAATGTAATAGCTGTCTTATCACCTTCGTCCGTGTTCAAAAATGAAAACCCTTTCCCGTGCTTTTCCAGAATACGTAAATTTGTGAAAATGAAACAGAAGCACAATTTAAGCTTCTGCCCACTATTTTGCACTGAGCAAAATATTTTAATATTTATAACTTACATTTCTATATTCTTTATTTTCTGTGTGTGCAATACCAATAGACAAGGTGTATTTTTTAAATGGACCACCATTGAAATCTTGTAAACTATAAATATGACAACAAACTCTAAATAGTGAATGAACCTTTCCTTGTTTTTTTATAAATACAAAAATATGTAACCATTTTTCAATATAGTGGTCAACTTTTGAATTTCTTATAGAACACCCTATATTTCATGATGATTTTGGATTTTATACTTATTTAAGACTTTTTTGTTCTTGGTGTTTTTTGATAGGACTAACCGTTTGAAAGTTAGAGGGATATACAGTTTTAAAAGCACCGTATCTGAGCGGAAGATATTTTTGTATGGAACCAATGAAAACGCTCTTAACACTAACAACATACATTGTTTTTAGACTATAACTATTTAAAATCAACAAATAGGGTTTTTGTTATTTTTTTTTAAACCATTATAAGAGGAATTAACATGTTTATGTTACCGGCACCTACTTAATTTTTCATGAGTGATAAATTTGTAGTTTTGTCACTTAGTTGCTCTGTATTAAGGGTTTAAAATTAACAAAAAACTTTGTTCGTCCAAATAATGTGTCGTTAGTGTTAAAACCGTTTTCATTGGTTCATAACGTTTCCAAACAGAAATATTTTCCGCTCACATAGGGTGTTTTTTAAAACTTTATACCTCTCTAACTAGTAAACGGTTAGTCGTATAAAAAAAAAAACACCAAGAACAAAAAGTCTTGAAATAACTTGTAAAATCCACAATCATCATAAAATACCGGGTGTCCCGTAAGATATTCTAAAGTTGACCGCCATATTGGAAAATGGAGGCCATTTACAAATACTTTAACTACATATTTTTTATTTCCTCAAAAAACAAGGAGAGGTTCCCCATTTAAAGTTTGTTGTCAGATTTGTAGTTTATAAGATCCCAATAGTGGCCCATTTAAAAAAGACATCCTGTATAGTACAGGTATATCGTATATGATCAATAAAAGGTTTTTGTTAGAATTAATACAGTACACCCAGGCGAGGGCTATAGAATACAAGGGCTGGTCCACTCTTTTGATGTTGACGCTCTCCGACTGCCCCTCCCCCTCCCCCCTCCTATGTGACGTCACTGAGGTGCCATGACACGCCGCGCAAGCACGGTTCGCCTTAGCTCTCACGTGTTATTTGATATAACGTTGCAGACGAAATTACTGAAACAATTAATTTGGTTATATATTATGTTGTTACGTTGCGGTCATGTTACTAGCAGACCGTTTTAGCACGGTATTTATTTATTTAATGTTACGTTGCAGACGAGATTACTTTATGAAATGTTACCAAGATTATCAAGTAATATTGTCTGCAGCGTTACTTGAATATTCCAAGAAACACCCTTACTAACAAAATACATTAAAACGAACATTTTCAGAATGATGAGAAATAAATAAATATATAATATATAAATAATAATAAGATTTAAACTTAGAGTACCGGTAATTATTGATAACTCAAAATTTAAAAACAACAAATTTTAAGTACTCAGCTTCAAATTAAAATAATCATTAAAACATATCATTTATTTAATGTATGTGTTGCAAGCAAGATAATTTTATGTTAAAAAGTTACCAACGTCCTCAAGTAATTTCTTCTGCAGCTTTAAGTTAAAATGTTTAAACAAAATCTTTACTAGCAAAATGCTCTTAAAATTGTCAGAATAATTAGATATAAATAAATATATAATATACAAATAATTAGAATCAAATTTAAACCTAGAATAATAAAATTATTGATGACAAAAATAAAAAATAAAACATAATTTTAAGTTAAACTTCTAGACTAAATTAAATTGCACAGTGAAAATTAAAATTAAATTACTTCAATTGTTTAAATTCAACTATCTATATATTAATAGGCAAGCACAAAACTTGCCGTCCTTTTTTCTCAGCTTGTGTGCATCGTAGGAGAAATTCGCGCATAGGCCTACCGTTAGAAAGATAGTGTCCTGTAGATGAGCAGAATCCCATTATAATTTACATCGGTCCTCAGGGATACGCCCCAGTGGCCCTCAAAGTTTCAATGTTAATCTTATGGAAGGTCAACCTTAAGGAAGAAGAAGAAAGATTTCTTTTGATTTTATCAGGGGCACAAAAAACAGCTGTTCGTATGAAAAGCTTAAAACAGCTGATTTCGATCAACAGCTGATTTTGATCAACAACTGATTTGGATCAAAAACTGAATATAATTTTATATTAGGTAAATCAAGCAATAGCGAAGCATTGCCGGGTCCACTAGTTAAATTAACTATTCTCTAAGACCTAGGGAAGGAAAATTTCTATAAAGCAGTTTTATTTAAACACATATTATATTATAATTACTTGTTCGGACATTTGCCATCAGTTGTGTGTTAAATAATCAAACACTAGAATTTTGAAACACATTTGATGGCAAATGTCCGAACAAGCAATTATAATAAAATTCAACATCCATCATTAACAAACAATAACTTCAAACAGAGAACATATTATATGTCAGAAGTAATTATTATGTCAATGTGCATATCTGCATATAAGCTACTCATTATGTATAAGTATTTATAAGTTTTATTTTATAAGTACTAGTTACACATGTTTTATTAAACTACAGAGTATGACATTCAAGTTTTAGCGGTTTATTGTAATAAATACAATTATTTTCCATAATGTGACACATTTTGTTCAATTAATTTCGTATTTAGTTTTCAGAAATGTTTCGGAGAATCAAATTAAAAGTATGCTAACATTATTTTAGTACACTACAACGGTTTATTACCCACAAATTAGTTCGTTTTGTTGTAACCCATTCTTCTTCTTACATCTTTGTTTACAGTCTACTTATTGCTTTGTGTAGTGTCAATACTAAAACTAAATAAAAAAGAGGGCATCATAAAAATTGTACAGCTTTGATAAGAAATTGAAATTATTGGAGCAGAGAATACTTATGAGAAGCGGTGGGAATGGAGCAGGCAATACCGCCGTGACGTCATCACGGTGGCAGTCACGGGAACGTTCTCCGTGGCGGACTCGGACTGGTCTAGCCCTTTTATTCTATAGCCCTGCTTCTGCTCACAGGCTGTTATTATTTAAACATTGTAGAACAAGTCTACCAACCCTCCCCCCCTCCGAAAGAGGTTTGGGAGGGTTGAAATGAAAGGAACCGTCTCCAGAGCGCTGCGTCTCCACAGCGCCGAGCGAGCTACCTAGCATAATCTCACAGTTTTTACAGCCGAATTGGAATTCACAAAAGCAACGAACTCAGATGGTAATGGCATGTGCCCATCTGAGCATACTAGATGATCAGCACTGGAATGACGCAAATTTTGCATACACTTTTTCATTGCAGACATGATACGCCTCGAATTCTAAAGTAACATAATGAATTTTATGTACTTTTTATGTAATTTTATCTCGTACTTTTGAGATGCTCGCAGTTAATCTTGAATAACTATGTAGAGCCCCTTATATATTACTAGAATGATTTCGTTTAACATTACAAATGAAGTCCAGTAATATAAAAAGCAGCCTTCTGGACATAACCTAACTTAACCTAACCTAACACTCCTCGAATTCTAAAATAACATTGTATTTTTAGTTTAATAAAAAATGACAAATATTTACTCCTTTACCGATTAAACTCATTGAAGACTGAAGATTGGCATTGAAGATATTTAACCCTCGTCACTAAACTTCTGTATCACTGAGCAGACCCTTTGATAGTTTATGGCCTCAGCGCTGAGGAGACCAATTTGCCATCGGCGCTGTGGAGACGCAACCGTTGAAAGTGTACAAAAACGTTCTTTCTGCTTCAGCATCATAAACGGTGGACTTTTTTTTAACAAACAGGAAATGGGAAATTTGTAGCTTAAATACTTTTTTTTAGATCTACATAAGAACTTTAAGTGCTTTAGTTTTTGTGTTACGGAAAAAATAAGAAAAAAATGAAAAAAATAAATCATGCTAGAAACTAAAAATTTGGTATAAAGAGTCTTTTTAGAGTAAGAATGAAGTAAAAAATCACGCATTTTTGCCATAAAAGTACCCGGTTCAAATCCCCTGGGAGATTTTACCGTAGGGGCAGCTTCTGATCCGAGGCCGCAATGTCGAAGCGCAAACTGCGAGCGGAACGAATCAGCGCGTGATTCGGATCTGAGGCTGAGATACAAACAACTTCTACTATCATGCAGGCAGCTATTCCATTTCTCAAAGAGTTGGTTAAATCAATGAAACATATAAATTTTAATTTTGGAAATAAGCTCAACTCACGTCAGCGATTCATTTACGTGATTGAATTATTGTTTGTGATAAGTAGCAAGGCTAAAGCAATCTAATGTTTCATTTACTTATGTCTGACGGGTGAAAACAAGACACTAACCATAAACAAAAGTAAAGTGTCTTATAACCTCATATTTCTACCTACGCCATCCATGTTAGATACATTTTATTTTTACTAAGGAGCACAACAATATTCAGTGTTGAAATTTCATTAAGTTTATATAAACGGTTTATAATATAATGCAGGGCCGGATTTTGGTCATAAGGACCCCTAGGCTCAGCGTGTGGTGCGGGCTCTACCGGGGGGTCGGGGGGGGGGGGGGGGGGGGAATATCCCCCCAAAAAAGGGGGGGGGGGGGGGAAAAAAAAAAAAATATCACCTCAAAAAACATGTTTTTTTTGCAATTTGGAAGTCAATTTTACTACTAATAA
>JAGFPH010000214.1:198828-219881 GCA_018207615.1 Philaenus spumarius
CTCTGAAAACATGTTTTTTTTTTGCAATTTGGAAGTCAATTTTACTACTAATAAAAGCACTTTTGAGACTGGAATTTATAATACCGTAAATATTTCACCTTAGATTACATTTACATTCTAACAGTTTTGAAAAAAGAATCGTAAAAGTTTTTGATAGAATGACCTTGAAAATCTCATTATAAGGCTTATTTGTAGTTAAAAATGTAGGCATAAGGTTTAAAAGTACCAAATTTATAAAGACGGGAAATTTTAATTTTAACTTTAATTTTGCATGGTGATAAATAGGTTAGATAATAAAAAATTCAGCAAAACATTTAAAAATATTTATTAACACAACTGCTAAAATTATTATTTAGAAATGCACCCATAATTAGGTAGTATAAGTTACCGTAAATTGTACATTATTTACAATACAACATTTCCATTCATTGAGTCAAACACTACTTAAAAAAATTCACTAATTCAAAAAAAAATAAAATAAAATAAAACATTGGTACTACACATGTACTTGACAAACTACTGTATTTTGAAAATTAAAACATTGGAAAAGTTATTTTTGATTTTTGATGCAGTACATTATATTTAAGTTCTGAAGAAGGATTGCTTTTATTTCATGAAATGGATTTTAGTACTGGTTTTAATAAAATAACATACATATTTAATTACTGCTTACTGCTAATAGGTTTCCTCCTGAGCTTCAAATTTAAAAAGGTGTTGATTATTTCTTCTTGATTTAGCTGTCTTAGTATGTCATTTTCGATGCTGAGCAACGCCAACCAGTTCAGACGGGGTTTAACCATTGAGGTCCTCAACCTATTTTTTATGAGTTTTAGTTTAGAAAACGACCTTTCTGCCGAACAGTTTGTAACCATTAGCGACAGGTACATCCTCAACGTAACTTCTACGTTTGGCAGACAGTCTTTTAGATTGTTTTCTAGCAGCAGTTTGTAGAGCCATCTCTTTTTACTCATGATAACTTCACTTTTTTCAAGGTCTGATTGGTATTGAATAGAAAACGCTTGAAACTGAATGAATTCATTTCCTATGTTGTCATCCAAGTCATTGCAATATTATGTTAGCAAGTTTTTCACTTGCAGCTAGGTCTTCTTTAGCAGACAGTGTCATTAACTTGTTAAGAAACCCAAAACGAGTGTGGACAAGTTTGTAAGCTTCAAGTCTCATAACCTCTCAGCCAAAACAATTTTTATGAGCACTGCACTATTAGCCGTGCGTGCGAATTTCAAATGACAATATTATTATCATTATCTAGTGGCATTTCATCGACCTCGAAAATCTTTTTATCTAACCTACCGGTTCTGCCTAAAGCAGCGTCCACACTATGCCGGGCGAGGCCGAGCGGGCTGACCCGGGCGGCCTAAGCCGGGTTGGTGTGGACGCCCCGGGCGGCTTAAAAAGCCGGCCCGAGCCGAGCCGATCCCAACCCGCAGAAAGTAGGTACAGATCAAAGGATGCCGGCCCGAGCCTAACGAAAATATGTAGTGGGGACGTGCCGAGCGGCACCGGGCGGCTTTAGTTACAATTGAGCCTCCGAACGAACTAGACGTTCTCTGGGTTCTCTAAAAATTAATATTATTTAAATATTAATTTATTAATATTATTTAATTATTAATATTATTTAAATAATAAATATTATCAATTCGCTCGTCCTGTACAGCTGCCGTCCTCTCCTAAGGCTCGGGCGAATCCAAAATCTTCTTGGACGTCTTTTTGGGGGCTGACTTAAAGCTATTATAATCACAGACATGGCTGACATAGCGACGTCATAGTCGGTAATCATTTTAACACCAACACTATTTAAAAAAACACACTTTAAAAAAACTTCTTGAAAGTAGTCAACGAAGTCACCAGTCTTGGTGTCGAATTGAAACATAGGTAGATATAACCCGGGCGGCCTCGTTTTCGGTGTGGACGTCGTGCCGGCCCGAACGAACCCGTCCGGCTTAGGCCGCCCGGGTCAGCCCGCCCGGCCTCGCCCGGCATACTCCGGCATAGTGTGGACGCTGCTTTAGAAATTAATTTTTTTTTGTGGTGCGGGCCCTTGTGTGGCGCGGGCACCTAGGCGCGCGCCTACTTTGCCTGTGCCTAAATCCGGCCCTGATATAATGGTACCGAAACTCAACTAATATAACAGTCTTATGTCAGTGGGATGTACCAAAATGCATGCAAAATTGTATGATTCTAATTGTCCAATGGTGAGTCCAAATATTCAACAATGTGTGGAAAATTACAAAACTTAAAACCTAAATAATTGTGTTTTAGACTGTGGAAATTTCAACTCAGTTAAATTTAAATTTCAGTTATTTAGAAAGCGTAGAAGGGTATTTGTAGATATTTCCTATGTTTAGTTGTAGCTCAAGTATTACTGAGGATGTCAACTTTGCCGTTGAAACGCGTTCGACAATAAACGTATTTTTGTGATAACTTTGGTTATTTTAGAATTAATTTCTTATCACTATTCAAACTATTTTATACTCAAACCGACGATCTCAAGCTTACGAATCGGTTACCAAATATATAGCCTACCAATAAAGTCATAACCCGAGTCGAAGTCAAGCGAACGGCAACGTCTAACTTGATATAATATTATATTAAAACAAACATATGTCCGAATGTGTTACAGCACGAGCACGTGCGCGCAGTCGCAGTTCACCTCGGAACAGCTGTTGGTTAAGAACGCAACGCCCAATCGGCCCGATGCAGTCAGCTGTCCGGCAGGTGAGAGCCTAGGCCTACTACATCCACCTGCCACCGCCTCTAACCCACGGCTTCCTTATGTTATACTGGTACAAGTGTCTTGTTTTTAATTTAACCTTCGTAATGTCGAGACTTTTGTTTTATTGTAGAAACAGAAACGATATACGGGCTTGGTAAATTATTCACGTTTTTAGGTTATGTCTGAAACACCTGTAGGATTAGAAAGGTTTAGAGATTAGGTATTAAAATTGCTGGTACTGGTAACTCATAACCCTACTAACTCACTCGGTTCTTACAAAACATCTGTCCACTTCTTCGTTTTAGAGAGTTGCAGGTTCGAGTCCAGTTAACGTTGGCCGTAGGTTCTATGGAAGGAAAGTGAACACATTAAGGCTCGGCTCCCTAAATTCAAAACGGCGAAATTGGGTACCAATTTCAATGTTAAATAACCAAAACATACCTTCACTATTAAGCATATTTTTGTGTTGTTTTTGTCAAAAAACGAAAGCTGTATTTTTTTTCTTAAAGTAAAATAGATTGTGATTGCTAAGGTTTTTTGCAATATCTCTTTTTTGCAACTGAGTAAAAAATGAATAAAGTTTACTATTTTTTACTATTTATATCATACGTTTATGAAAACAATAAAACGGTTTTTGAAAATATATTTAGAAATCAACATCCGCATATGATAGTACTTCAAAATGAAACCAAATTTTTAAATTTATTCCACGAATTAACAGAAAAAATGACTTATTCTGTAGCATTGCTCTTATGAGAATCAGATTCAATAGGGCGGACAGGCTGCAAATTAAGAGTCTTTAAAGGAAAATAATGCCATCACGCATTGTCGCAGCTGAACCTCTGACGTGAGTGGAACGAATTTCCAAAATTAAGTTTATATGTTTATTAAGTTTATATCAACCAAATATTGGGGAAATTGATCTACTCACGAAGGCGCTGAATAGCTGCCTGCGTTTACGAAATATATTAGTAGAATTTGTTTGCACCTCAGCCTCCAGCCCCGGCACTCGGGTTGCTTCTTTCCGCTCGCTACGGAAAACTCCCTTTGTGAGTTGGCACATCGACCTTACGGACTCGGATTATGAACTGCTTCGCTTCGCTCGCAGTGAACAATCCCTTTATGCTAATTTTGGATGTTGTAGACAATTACCAAGAAATACCGTTTTTAGTTTTTTGTTGATAACTCGGTTATCCTTTGACTTACAGAAACGACAAAAAAAAGCATTTTGTCTGTTGTTAAAAAATAAAAATATTTTGTCTCTTGTACAGTTTTTGTAAAGTTAACGGTTTTCAAGATATTTAACCTTAAAAAATATGTAACGGCCACCATTGTGTAAATTATGAAAATAAAGTCTTTGTGTTTGGTACACTTGTAAACGCGATATCTCATTTATTTCTGGAGTTACAATGAGTTTTTGTATATAAACAAAATGGTGGATTGCGACTAAACTAAGCCGAATGTGAAAATGATTTCAATGAATACAATCCGATCATGTACAGCCCGCTACGGTTTTTAGGGGAATACCGGTCAATTGCGGACACGGACTATTGCGGACACATCATTTAAGCGGTCAATTGCCGACACTAGGGATTACTGCTACCTGACAAGGGTTTGACAGGTCTATGCAAATATTTCAATACTGGAAAGTTGCGGACACTATCTTCTGGAAAAATAAAGAAGTAATGTGACTAATACAACAACAGCTTTGATATACACAGGTTTTTAAGACTGATTTCCATCACACTTTACACAGGCTGTGGACTGTCAAAATGATATCATATTGGCGTCTGTCAAAATGATATCATTTTGGCGTGTTTAAAATCAGCTTAAGTAGGCTTCGTCATA
Source organism: Philaenus spumarius (assembly GCA_018207615.1). Lineage (NCBI taxonomy): Eukaryota > Metazoa > Arthropoda > Insecta > Hemiptera > Aphrophoridae > Philaenus > Philaenus spumarius. Next base: position 203,411 of record JAGFPH010000214.1, read on the forward strand.
TCTTATAACTACTATATACATATAACAGTATTTTGCCGATAACAGTATGATTATAATATTTGTATAATTATAATATTTCGTTGTATTATCACTTTATATAATTAGAATAAAAAAAAACTAGAGGACTTACCTAAACTGTTTAGTCACAGTATTTTGCCGATAACAGTATGATTATAATATTTGTTTAATTATAATATTTCGTCGTATTATCACTTTATATAATTACAATAAAAAAAAAAACTAGAGGACTTACCTAAACTGTTTAGTCACAGTATTTTGCTATGCTACCTGTAAAACCCTTGTCAGGTAGCAGTAGTCCCTGTTGTCCGCAATTGCCCGCTTTAATGATGTGTCCGCAATTGTCCGTGTCCGCAATTGACTGGACACCTTTTAGGGACACGCTGTATATAAATAGCTTTTAATGACACCCGAAAACGGTTCTGGGGACCATGATCGGTGCTCATGGACTACTCCCGACCTTAGGTCTTCTCATAAGAGTCACTGCATAGCGCATCTTTCCTATAGAAATTCTCTAACAATGGTTCGATCTTTATTTCGTCCTCTTGACCACCACAGCAGATTAATAGTTATTTTTGTGCATCAAGTGTGCAAAGTAGAGTTTGTCACACGAAATAATCATTGCCGCGCTCAGGCGTTGCAGTTTATTGAGGGCGACTAAATACACCCGTAATACACACGTTTTTCCTACAGCTCTGTTTCACTAAACGAAACGTGTAAACAGTACAATCTACGTCACATACGTTCTGTAGGCCTGTATTACACTAACAAAGTTCTTCGTCAAAGATCATTGATCAAATAAATTTGACGTGTGACAACTTTGATAAAAAATTGCATATTACACTATCAAATATTTCATCAAAGAAATTTGATCAAACAACTTTGATAGTGTAATACAGGCCGTATATTCCAGATAGTGAGCAAGTATTGTAGTTCACAGGTGTGCCACCAAGAGCAGCACAACTCTAAGCTTGACAAAAATCAAAATTTTCAAAACATAGCCTAAATCAGATGATTTACTTTTCACCCTTGGTTAAAAAGTATTTTTTTCGCACCCCTCGAAAGAACATAAAACAAAGAGGTATAATTACTTGACGTTGATCACATGTAGTTTAGTTTGCGAACTGCTGTGAATGTGCAAAAACGCACTTTGTTTAAATAACGGTAGGAAAATTAATTAATATCACACTGCATGCTAACCCGTTTAGAGGAACTTCATTCAGGATTGGTTTCTTGGCTCAAAATAAGTAAAAACGTTCCAATTAACATATTTCCTCAAATACTTAGATTTCCATTCAGCGCCCACTTTGTGGTTTAAAACAAAAAGTCATTTTTACTTTCTCCACCCTATACGTAGTATATTATGGAGAAAGTATTGTTTTCGTAAAAATGTTCGAATTTGAATTTTCAGTTGAATTATCTGTTTTGGTGCTCCCAGAACCCCAAAAAATTGTTTAGTGCAATTATCTGTGTTGGTGCTCCCTGAACCCAAAAATATTTTTAGTGGAATTTTTTGTTTTGGTGCTCCCTGAACCCAAAAAAGTGTTTTTAGAGTGGTGTCTGTCTGTCAGTCTGTCTGTATGTATACACGACCAGAGAGGACACTATTGGTCCGATTTTCATGAAATTTGGTATGTAGGTACTAAACCCTAATATCTCCAGGCGTTTTTTTATTTTTTTGAATTTTTAATTTTTAAGGGTAATTTACCCCTAAAAACCCATAAAAAACTACAAAAATGCAAATTTCTCAAAAACGGCTCTAACGATTTTGACCAAATTTTCAGTATTTATAGTGCTTAAGATGCCAAACAAAATGACACCACCCGCTTTTATCAAAACTTCGGCGTTTTATAATTATGGGGAAATGTTTAAAAATAAACAAGTTTGTGTTGTCAATCTAGCATTGTGGCAGCGGCCGCACGGGGTAGCACCACGGTAGCGAGCACGGCCAGTAATTCAAAGGTCGCGCGATCGAATCCCGCCTGGGACAACAATTTTTTTATACGATTGACGTAGGTAGAATATTATTTTTTTGTTTTGTTCTAAAAAGTAGTAAATAAAATGATTAAAAACAATATTATTTTGACTACAGTAAGTTGGGAGAAAGTTTGTGTCAGTTAACTGATACCGTTTACTATCGGTATTTTTCAACATGGAGTTGAAATTTTATATACTACTTACAGTAGGGTTATAAAGGACCCAAATTGTAAAAAAAATAATCAACAGATTTCTTTTACTCCTTTCAAAATGGCGGCCATTTAAACTTGTGGAATATCTCGAAACTGATGAATTTACAACTTTTTTTCGTAGAGAATTTCCATAGGAAATAAGGGCTATTGCAGTGACTCGTATGGTGAGACCTAAGGTCAGGAGTGGCCAATGAGCACTGAGCAACATGGTCTCCAGAACACGTTTTGAGATCATACCTTGATTTTCTAAGTCGCTCGGTTGAGTTCGTCAGCCATAAAAATCCATAAATAACTGTAAATTATAGTTACCTATATTACATTTGAATTTTTCCGTCTTGTGACTTCATTTGTTTCCTGTTTATGACGCGTTTCGGGGCCGTGGTCCCATCATCAGTAGGAAATTTGATCACTCTGTTGGAGGTCGTTAAACATTACAAAAACACAAACACATATAACTGACACTACACTCGCACATGTACAAACACATTTATGGTCCTCATTCGCGAGGGTTAACTTGACAGCTTTTCTTTGTCTACCACGAGTGACACCCGTGAAATTTAAATAAAAGCCCAACAACCGAAAGCACGTGTTTTGACCGAAAGTAAAATCTTTTTTTAAATTTTTCGCACAAGAGTGAAAAGTTTTTGGAATTTTATCTAAATAAAATAAATATAGGAGATTATTCAGCACATTTTGTTTTTTTACGCCTTATAGCTCTTCTGGTTCCCCCAAAATCGATCGAAAAATTGATCCCAGCACCTGTTGTATCAGCGAAAATAGATTTTTTCAACTTATTTGCTAACGGCGTTCTAAAATAAACTTTGCTCTACATCCGGTGACAAAGTTTGAAAATATGAGATTTTTTAAAATTTTCTACAGCAGCGGTTCTCACTTTTTTGCAGTTGAGTACCCCTTACCAACAACTTTTCATGAACGTTACCCCTGGGCTATAATTCGTATCTAGTGCAAGTCTAGCATAAGTAATGAGGAATCAGTACAGTATTAGGGTTAGAAATAAATACAGTTTAAAGCTATTATAAGAGTACTGTATTTTGTGATTACATTTGTTCACTTCAATACTAAAAAATATATATAATGTAACAAAAAGTACTTTAGTAATAAAAGAAATTGAAAAATTAGTTCTACCATTAGTTTTATTATAGTTAAAAAGAAAAAAAATACTTTAAAAATTGTAAACACTTCCGTCACTTTTTTTCTTTTAATTTATATTATAAAGTGGGAGCCCTGACCTTGCTTTGTTGCACACAATTTTTTTATGACAGGTTCAAAAGAAGTGAAGTTGTGGTTCCTTTATGGGGCAGGATTCAACTGGTTTCTATATTTATTTTTTGTAAATGTGTAGGTTTTATAGATTTATATGATTAGATTTTACCTTGGGCTTTTGTTAAGGATTTGAATAAGTTCAATTGTTACAAAAGATGTGTGAAGAAATGTAACAGGCCTACAGCAACAAACACCTTGTTGAACCTTATTTAGTATATTACAGAAGATAACCTGCGTGATAATGTACAGAATTGCCTGCATCCTGCATTGTGGCAAGGTTTGAAATGAGAGCAAGCCCACCACTGCTTGTGAGTCCCACTTCAGTGAACACCACCAATCCCAGATTCTCTACAGTGTACCTACATAAAAACAGCAGCCTTTGCTTTGATTGCATGCAATTATGATTTTTAATGGATATTGGATTATCCGCACTGACTATGCTTACAGGAAGAAGTAAGTAACTAAAAAAACACCAAATGGAGCATCACTCAAGTTTACTAGACAAAAACCATGACTATCAAGATACACAGACAGATATAAAATTTTATATTTTTGAAGGAAAAGAAAATACTCAAATGTTCTGCAATAGTTTGAACTTTACAGACACAAAATGAAAAAGACCAATATACTGAACTGTCATCAATAGTCCCCCATTTTGTATTATTTGTTAAGATTACAGGCAAAAAGTATCTCACACCAAACTCTACCTCAGCAGAGTGTCAACCACAGTCATATATGACATGAGGCGTCAATGCCAGTTGATCACTTTTGCTATTGTAGTCATAGCATTAGCATTGTTTTTTTTATTTTGAATCAAGCAGTTTATAGGTTAAATGGTATTAACAGCATCAGATTGTGAGACACTATTAGCACTCATATAGAATTGGACATGAAAACAAATTGAAGCATTTGCAACAACCTACACCAACCAACAAAATGATGTTTTCAGTCATAGAAAAATTCCATCGAACTGGAAGAGTACTTACACAACATAAAGGTTCTACTGGTCAAATTACAGTAACAAATCAAGAAATTCAAGAATTTCAGTCACCATAAAGAAGTCTTTGACGAACCTTACAAGGGTGCCGCCAGATATTTATATAGGGAGGTGCAATCATTGTGGCATAAACATTTTAAAAATCAACGTTACATTATCTGTAGCACTCACTACTGCAGTTTAAAAAAACAGCAATTAGACTTCCCACAAGTTGACCAACCAAAAAGTTGGTATATTCAACCAAAAACTAATTATTGATGGAATACTTTGGACTGAATGTAGTGTTGGTTAATTTGTGAAGCTTTAATGTGCTTGCGTAATGTTCTGCTTTAAAGAATCATTTCTTTTCCACGCATGAAAAGGCATTTTTATTAATGCATCTTTATCTATTTAACACGAAAACTAAACAAAGTGAAATTTAATGAAGTTACAGAAGATATATAAACAATATGTACGTACATAATTTATCAAATTTTACAGCTGAGGCTTCGCCTTGGTATGATGTGTGGAAACATAAAAATTCACCCGATGAAATCCCTACTGTATACTGGTTTGTTCTGTGAAGCATCAAATTTATTTCCTAGTGTATCTGAGGGCATCAAAATCAGCTTGACACTTCCAGCAACAACATGTTCTATTGAACTTTCTTTAAATACAATGTGCTGAGTGAAGACATGGATTCAGTTTACAGGAAGAGGGTGCAAGAGAATGCAGAGTTCATTGATCTTGCAATCAACATTTGGACAGCAGCCAAGGAGATTAAAAAAATTTTTTTTGCTGAATGATGTAAAGCAAAATTTTTGTGCATTCACTAAACAACATTATGTATTATAAAATTGGTGGGTTTACTAATTTTCCTTTTTTGTTTTATAACACTTTTCCAGGAGTCAGGGGGTTCAGGCGCCCGTGGAACTTATTGAAAATAAACACTGACCAAACATAAGTGAGGTGTATGTTTAAACCTATTGGTTGTTTTCTTTACAAGATACAGATTGGTAAAATTTAGAAAATTGCAGATAAACGTGTAAGGGTAAAGTACTGTTCCACCATATTAGCAAAGATGGTCTGGCATTTGTATCTAATAAACAAACAATATGTTTTCTAGATTTCACTCGACCGAAAATCATGACTACTAAATCAGTCCACAGTGAAGGTTTAAATTTCTGCAGTGCGGTACCTGGAAATGACATCTGGATGCTTATTCCATTGAGGATGACCAGAGATTTAAAAAAAGTACTATGTAGGGAACAAACTATCATGCATTTTGTTAGGAACTAAAACTACTAAGTATAAAGACCTATAATTAAAAGATTTATGTAACAGAATACATGTTCTATATGATCCCTATTATGCTCCAAGCAGTACTAGCGTCCGTGTAGGTTCTTAAACATGTCTTGAGGTATTTTTCTTACAACTGCCACAATCTTTTCATGTGTTGTTGTCACAACTTCTTTTAGAATACCCTACACAAACGCATCAGTGTTGTTTTGGGTCACCTGGATAAAACTCAACCTCACTAGACTGTCAATACTACAATAGACTGGAATACAAATGTATGACAGACATATTGCATAAAAAACTAATACATAGATAGGATGACAACTAACAGGTGATCAACTGAACAGCCAGCGGATCAGACACAAAAGAGCTTCAAGCTTCTGGTAATGCAGGAAATAATTAAACCTGAAAAACTTTCTGCCGCCAACAAAGTCAATGAATCCATTGGATTATTTTGAGTTTTACATAAAATTGGAACTGATTCAGCATATTAACACAACTGAAGATTTGCCAACAGTGGTCATTCAAATAGCAATTGAAACTATATTTCAAAGTAAAAACAGTAGGTGCTTGGTAAAACTCCATAATAGGTAAAATTTTACAAATAACTTTTATTTAATCAACTACATATGTTTTGCCGTTAGGCATCTTCTGGCTACTAATGAACCATAAATAACCTGTACACCCAAAGATAGATGGACCAGAATGTATACCAAGCAGGCATAACAGTGAAATGTTTTCTCATTACTTTGCACTGGGTCGGGGCGCTACAGTGTTTGAGGCCAAGCTGTTCGCAATTGATACAGCCTCGAGAAAAATAAAATAAACAAATCTTTGGGTAATTCTGAAAATCTAGCAAAACATAGCTGATTAGGAGTTGCCCATCAAAGCCAAGGAATAATGTGCAATAGTCTAAAACTGTTCCGAAAGGTCTGAACAACTCAGACAAAAAGGATAAGTTCATCAATTATTAAGACTTCAAATATATTTAGAGACATTTTGGACTTAAATCTCAGAGGAAGTGCTATTCAAATTTTTTAGTTACAAAATCATGAAAACCGAACCAGATCTTATACAACAGTTACAATTATTGTTATTTGTTACACTTGCTAAGTTATTTTAAATTGAATCGTTGTTTTAAAAAATAGGACTTGACTTTAAATAATTTAAGGCAGCAGTTCTCAACCTGGGATTCATAATGAGTTGTTAGGGAGTTCGCGGAAAGAAAATGTGTAATGGAGGACATGTAAGTTGCATAGAGTTACAATATTAAATAGTTTAAAAAATATGCTTTCGTAAATAAATAGCTCGGGTATGAAGTGCAGTTTTATTTTTCAAGTTAACTATTTCCGCCTGTCATCGTCAAAGTTGCATGTTTGGCTACAATGTTTTTCAATAACTCAATAAGCTAAATCTAGGCCTTCAGATAAGTTCCATCACAATCTTAAAAGCATCAGAAAAGATAGAAGCTATGATAAAAGCAATTGAGTTTTGTAGGTCTTATTAAATGAAATTTCATTTCATTTCATTTTCATTTTATTTATAAAGCTGTTGACAAAATTTCAGTTGTATAGCCATGGTCAAAGTATTTAAAAAACGTACATTAAAATTTGAATAATAAAAATCACCATACATCTAATTACACAAAACTACTCCACAATCACTCATACAAGGTAAATCATAATGGTAGATAGTAATAAAACTGAGAACTTATGTTAACAATAAATGTAAAACAGTTTAACAAAAACAGTTAATGTGTTAATAAAAACCATATGTACAAATTGTTGTTGACTGTTCAAAGCCTTTGAGGAGTGAATATGCAATTAATATACAAGGAAGAATATTTGCAGTCAATGGCAAATCATTTCTCATCTTGTAAACGTGTAGAAGGAGGACATTATTTTGAGCAATTTCTATTAACTGTCGTTGCAAAGGCTTCATTGTCAAATTTATTTATTCTTTAAAGAACTTAATTCAGATTGCATATTGTTTTTTAAAACTATGTTTTAAATAAAATCCTCTTGTATTGTCATTGGTGTAATGCAATAAATTCATAGCAAGCTTTAAGACAAAAACCAATAAAGATATTTCCTATTATTATTATTATTATTTTGTAAGAGGAAAACAAATTTTCATTTTAAGTCCTACCAGTAAGGTGATTGTTGTGGAGGATATTAGCCGTGTACCTCGACAGAACTGCAACCTGCTACCAACAGCCACACACCATAAAAAGTACCATATCTCGATAAATCTTTCGTCAATCTTCAAAAATGAGGTATCGTTAGATTTATTCTGAAAATATCTAAAAAAAGTTATTCATGTAAAATGTTGATTTCACAGTTATTCCTGTTTAAAAATTTTAAATTTCCGCCATTTTGGAAAATATAGCTTTTTAGATTTTAATAGTTTAAGTTCATTAGTTTTTTAATAAAAACATATTATGTAAAAAAGCAAAATTGCGCTAGTGAGAGTAACTGGGGACTTTAGGACGATTTCAATATTTTATTTAGATTTGCTTTTGGCCCAGAAACAATGCCTTAAAATATTGGTAGAGAGTTCTGAAAGACCCTGTATAAGACATATAATTAATTTATTTGCCAATTATATATATAAATATATTACATACTATTTATACATATAAATACGTAAATATTGGCTTACGTAGAGAGTTAGAGCAATGGAATAACAAAAAATTAAGTTTTTCTGCAAAATCTCGGAATTTACTCATAAAGTTAAAATTGCTCCATCTTTTGAACGGTTGAAGATAATATTGTAAAATATCATATTTTTTTTAAGGAAATTTAACGTTCTACAACTTACTTTGCCATAACTTTTCCGTAGGACGAAAGACTGAAAAGTTACCTAGCCAAATAAGGCGAAAAACATGAGGAAAAATTTCGTTTTAAAAAATAAGCGAATTTTGTGCGCGGATATCTTGGAAACTATGCTAGATAGCAAAAAGATAAACAAATTCAATCTTGTAGCACGTTTTGTGAGCTTTAATTTTGTATAAAATGGTCTTATCGCTAACACGCATAGTTTTTGAGATATAAGTGAAAAACCGAAAAAAGGGACCTTCCACATGCTCCCCTGCATCCGGCTCACCTGCTAGGAGTGTGGACTTTTAGTATGTTTACCTCCTAACTAGTCCAAACAATGTCCCAAAGTTAAAAATTGTGTTCCTTCCATTTCCCTCTACACCCCCCTTTTGAGCATTCATTAGCTGTACTAACTTGTATCAGAAGGAAATACAAACAAATTTCAGAGTGTGGAAGAAAAACCTCAACGAGTAGAGTAATGAAAATGCCACTTTACCAGACATGATCACCAAAGATATCTCTCAGACCATGTTCTTTTAAAACTGGCATTTAAAAAATAAATCCCACTTTATAAGTGTTCTACAACATAGGTTTTAAATTGCATCAAAAAGCAATAAATATCTTCCCTATTAATGTTTGTTTATAGTCTGTTGGTTCATGAAACAAGTCACTCTGTACATAAAACAAGTTTTTTTTTACAACATTGTATAAAAACGTCTTATTGCATAAATATATATTGTCTACCCTTTTCAGTAGAATATTCATCGAAAGTTAAATTGGAATTTAACACATGCTTGTTTAAAAGTTAAATGGCTAAAAATGACACAGTAAGGGCTATGCCACTATTACTTTCATCTATAAATACTGACAAAATAGAGTGGTGTCACGAATTAAACTGTACAATATCTGTTGTGTGGTATTGTAACATGCAGTTGCAGCAATGTTATATAAGAGGTTAAGTGGAAGAGAGGACCCAATGGTCCTAACTTCTCCTCACAAAATAAAGATGATTATTATTATTACATTCATGGCAAACAGCACAGATTGAAAGTTTTTGACAAGCTATTGTCTAAGTTATATGTCTGAGGATTTAAAGGGATAATCGAGGTCAATATATTTTATTTTCAAACAGATAAAGCGGTTGCTGGAGTTTAATGCTACCTATATTGTGGAGGCACACACTATACAACCTTTCAAGTGACTTTATTACATAAAACCAACTATAATTTATGTTTTTATATTAATTTTCCACTCCGCCATGGCTAATTGAGAACATTAATATTGACCTAACCATCCCTAGAATTGTAAAAAAGATGAAGAAATTCCAGAGTTCCTCTTGGAGACAACCTTGGATTATATCAGCACACGAAATTATGGATTTCACCAGATTTTCACAGATGGAGGTGAATGATTCGAAAGTAGTATAGGGAAAGCTGGAACTGCCTTCTCTATGTTCAAACAGCTGACACAGAATTTGTACTGCCATCAGGATCTGCCTGTAGTACCAATGATCAACTGCTCGCAATAAATGGTGTACTTGCTTAAATTCACACAATTCCCGTAAGTGATAACTGTATTATTTCTGACTTTAGATCAGCTTTACAAATGATACAAAGAAAGAGACCAACAAAATTGCACTACCGGATCGAGGAGATTCATAGAATGCTAAGATAATTAACTGAAAAAACATTATCTTCCAGTGGATACCTAGTCGTTGTGCGTTTTTGACAACGAAAGAACTGATCGGTCTGGCCATCCATGCAGCAATGCTTCAACCTGCGCCCGGAGACAGAAATCTCTTGGTGAGTGTCTGCAAGAAATTAGAAGGAAATTTGTAAGTACTTGGATAGAACAACTGAAAGAAAGTACGTCAGGAAGCTTCCTTTATAAGATTCAGAGAAAGCTCTCCGAAGCATCACTATACCGAGATGTTGCACGTTTAACTGCAATGTTCGCTGCTCGTATGAGAAGTGGTCACATTGTCCCCAAGGCCTACCCGAATATATTTCACTTGGCAGGGACTCCTCATTGTTTAGCTTGTGATAAAGAAGATTATTGTGAATCAAATTACTTTGCAAGAGATAGGTTAAAGATTTGAATAACTGCGACTCACTCAGAGTTTGAACAGATTTTGACAATCACAAGATTTTGGAAGTTAGCAGAGGAAGTTTATAAGAGACATCGAGCCATCAAAGAGAGTACTCTGGAAGCTTGTATTAAGAGGTAAGAAGTACCGTATGTAATTAATTTTCTGTGTATTTTATATACCATTTATTTGATTTGTTTTTATATTTCATGTATATGGTCCTTTTTTAATTGTATATGTATGTTATTCTTCATATTTAAATTTTTTCCTGTAACATAATGACACTTGTCAAAGACAAAAAGAATAAATACAATACAATGTAGAAGACTTATTTCATAAAATTGTATCTGCTTTTACAGTTTACACTTTTCACGAATAAAGATTCAATTTAAATTTATAAAAATGTTTCTGATGTAATTTAAATGATATTAATTAATGTTACCAAATGACATTTTATTTGGGGGATGCTTTGTATTCAAGACAAATTCTTTGCGTTTAACAATTACACAAGACAAATTGCCATAGCTGGAAAATTACTGAATATTATTAGATGAAACTTTCTGAGGATCAAGTTGGCAACCTTGGGGAAAGAATCTGTCAGCTGATTAAAAAAATAAACATAACCTCTTTTTATATTTCATCTCTTCTCAAAACAGACGAGTAAGGTGTAGTGAAAAGATTTTTGTTAATCTGAATTTTAGTAAAATGCGTTCGAGATGAGTTTCAAGACAGTTGACTCAAATCTAAAAAGACAATCGTGTTCACATTTGTTCTGAACTTAAACTATTTAAACAAAAGTTAAGACATTCTAGACCGTGTTGCTTCTGTTATCAAGATGAAGCGGAATTCAAATGGCAAGTCTTGAATGGAAGCATTCGGATTTGCCAGTAAGAAAAATTCAAAAACTCACTGTAAAATTAATAGTCGACTAGGACTCTCAATGCCCAAGTTTTGTTTGACTATTTAGAAGAATAACATATAGTGAACAGTGAATATTATTGTAAAATTTTCCAAGTGATACCAAACTCCAGGGTGCTTTCTCAAAAGGTGTGGTTCTGCTTCACATTAACCCCATACTACCTTCAAAATGCAAGAGTTCATAGAAAACTTAGATTAGAAGATATTGCCACATCCATCTTATAGTTTTGTCCACATGCCATCCAATTTTCATCTATTCGATCCATTGAAAGAATTTTTACGAAGCAAGTTCGAAGACAACAAAGAGGTCAAGAAAGCTGTTAGCGAGGTCAAGAAATTTTACGATTGGAGTCAGAATGTCAGTGGAGATTATATTGGAAAGTAATGTGAGTTTAATTATCATTGTACAAAGCATTTTTCCTCATTAATTATTAAACGCTCCCTATACTATGCTCATGTAGTCCATTTTGAAATACAGTGTCTATTGCCTGAGGAGGAGCTGCTAACTTCATTACTCAACCACTATAAATAACACAAAAACACAACAAGAAATATTTGCCAATTTAATTTTTCTAAAGATAGTTCTTTTTGTGTCAAATAAAACTAACCCATAATACCTTTATTTATCTATACTCACTTATTAGAATCCCGCCCTCAGCTATCTGCCGTTCTCTGACTTCAAAAATACTGCAATTCTGTTCTAAAGTAAAACATTCCAAGCCCAACCTACTTCATAAATAAAGAGAAAGAGAAGAGATAAATCTCATTCTAGCCTCTCTCATACACACAAACATATACACCATCATAACACAGAAAATATAAGCGGGGGGAGATTTGTTTGAGCAAATGATTTCACTGTGACTAACCAACACTTCACCAGTATCTGTTATGATAGCTCCATTACTCATTTTCACACACTTTATACAAACAATAATGTGATTACTTACCACTTTGACAACAGTACATCTTCTTCATTTATTATTCTTCGTGTGATTTTCATTTCAAATATCAAAAACAACAAATATTTACCTAAATTTCTTAGGGAAAATATCTTAATACTAAAAGAGCCCATGCGGAGATGAAGAGGATAATATTTTCTCATTGAAAACATACATATTTCCTGATGATGTTGATTGAAAACATTCAGTGTCTTATGAAAACACCTAAAAAACTGAAAACGTACATCCTAACAAAATTTATAACATTACAGTACTACTGGGGGGAGGAGTGGGACCGGGGTAAATAGTGCAACCTCTAAAAGTGTTGAGGAAATAATTACGCCAGGACAAGTAAGTATGGTGTACACTTGGACAATTTGTCAAGTGTGTACTGCGTTGGTTGTCTAGTATATATTGTACTAAGGCCCTTCGCTCACGGGGCGAGAGAAAATCGAAGCGAAAGAGACTCGAACTGAAAGCACTACGAATGTCATGCGTCTTATGCGATATGTCCTTCACTCACAGGGTGATTTTTCTCGCAGCCAATTAACAGTCTTAATCCACGAAGGTACAAAACTTTCATCTTCAAAAGTTTTTAAAATTAGCAGTCTATAATGAGAAGATATTATGTTTTATTGGTACCGACCGACAGATGAAAAGAAGGACTCTGAGAATACGGGTGCATCGAACTATCATTTCGGCTGTTTGTTGCGGTAAAATAATTGAAAATGAGCTATGCAAAATTTTTGGCATTCTATAGAATGACCCAGATTTATAGACATCTTTCTTCTGTTAAACATCTTCTTTTTATATCAATTGACACGAAGAAAATAAGAAAAAATGAGAAGAAGACACCAGATAACCCTCAAAGTAAATAACCAGTGGTTTTAATAATACCTAATATTCTATATAATAAATAGCTTCAATAATTAAAATTTGATCGGAGTTTTTTAATGATTATGTATAATAAAACTATGCAAATACAAATTATATTAAAGAAAAATGTAATGAAATGATATTCTTAGTTGACAAATATTTACTTCCTTGGCAATTTCATTCCATGCTTTATCTGTATATTCCTTCCTAGAATATTCCTGGAGGGTACGATTATATAACACAGGGGGTTTTTTAACTTCTCCAAAAAATTTCACATTAAACACCTCCATGGTCAACAAGACTCATCGTTTCGAACATTACGCTCTTTTCCCGTTCTCAACAGTTCGCACAGTTTGAGTTTCCTCCATTTGAGTTCGAGTCTCTCTCGCTTCGACAGAAAAACGCCTCGTTGGGGAATCCCCATTCACTTACATAGGAAGTCGAGTAGAGGGGGAATCACTTCGAGTTCGAGTCTCTCTCGCTTCGACAGAAAAACGCCTTGTTGGGGAATCCCCATTCACTTACATAGGAAGTCGAGTAGAGGGGGAATCCCTTCGAGTCTCTCTCGCTTCATACAAGCATTACGCTTCTGTTGAGCAAAGCAAGCTGAAAAAGAAATTACATGTTAGTCAAATCAATCTTAAAACAACCTTGCTCCATCCCTTAAACAACATTATTAGTATTTTAAATATAATCAATGAAATTTAAATACCACAGTATACAATATAAAGCCTAAATCAGTCTTTTAACTAACACCTAACTAGAATCTGTAATAATATTGATATAAAATAAAATCTATTTCCTGAAAATTCTGATGAAGTTCTAAAATGAAAGTAAGGGTAGACTTTTTATATGTAAATATGAATAAACACAAAATGTGAACAACTTTGCGATTGAGTAATTTAAGAAAAGAACAACATATCAACAAAATAGTAGCGGATTAAAAAAAAGATAGGATTGGTTAAAAGATTAGCACACGGGGCTATAATGCAAAAAATCTCAATAAAACATATAATACCTACATTAAGTATGAAAATGAAGTAAAAGTAACAGTCAATAAAACAAAGTTGAAATCCTTAGAAATGGTGCAGGTGAAAATACATTAAGACTAATTTATGGAGTAGTAAACACAACAGCAGCTTCCACCCTCCGACCAAGTGCCTTCAGAAATACAAGGCACACTCAGCAATCTCATACAGGTCATTAAAATGCAAGCCAATTTCTTAACAAGCTGGACTTAACAAGAGGAAGTGGAAGAAACAATTAAACTAACACCAATAAAGGTATGTCAAAACTTTTTCTGAATGTACCGGATGGAACAGAACCATCTTTGAAATTTCTGACAGTTAAGAAAAGTACTAAAGTTGCAGATGGAAAGAAAGTTTGTATCCTGAAAATGAATAGATCAGAGTCTACAACTATATACAGCTTCTTGATGGATAGAACAAACACAGCAGGCGAAGGAATCCAGTTCTCTTAGTATGATCTGGTGGGTAAGTACAAAACTAACAACGGAAAAATAGAAAATATATTGTATCCTTAGCCCTTCAACAATCCCTTTGCATACGATGGGCATTTGATAAAGTGGTTCTCTTGACAGATTCATACTTGGCGATATAAGCTTTATCCTTAAACAAGCAAACATACAACAAGATACTTAACAACACAATACAGGTCCTCAGGTAATTTCATTTTTACCACATTGAATAGTTGTACTGCAATGGATCTCATGTTGGAGTAGACGGTAATGTAATGGCTGAAAAAACTTACAGAAGTGTACACCAAAAAAAAAAAAAAAACAACAGAAGCAGTTTCTCTTAAAAATTATAATAAATGAAGAATCGTCAGCACTTCAACAGGAAGCTACAAACTAATCCACCACAAAAACAATGGTAGGGATATTCACAAAACATGGAACGGAAATAAACCAAAACAAAAAAGGGACACAGTTGTTTACTTTTGATTTGGAACAGGGCACTACTGCTTGGCAGCACATTTATTGGAATAGGTTGGTTTATTTCTATTTGGCAGAATGATGTCAAGTTCAGTCGTGGAAGAGGATCGTGTGCTCAATAACATGATGGTGTATGAAAAGTTAACTGTAGGTACGCATTGTAGTAAAAAGGGTACTTTTTAGAAAGTTGGCTGCTCAGAACCGCCAAAATGTAATTTCCAATGTAAATGTGGAAACAACTAATTTTAATGGACTAAAGAAACTGTTTTGGAATGTTCAATGTATTGTTGGTAAGACTGATGAGATTGTGTTGCTTGATGCAGAGTATAAGTTTGATGTAATTGTTTAACGTAACGTTGGCTAAGTTCTGATGCAATTAGTACTTTACCTATGCCTGGGTTTAATACAATAAGTGCATATGGTAGGTCTAATTCACAGTGCGGTGGCTCAGCCTTTATGGTTAGGAATTGCAGTGTAATTCTCTTGAATGTATTGAGTAAGCCACGATGACCGTGGTTGTTAAGGCGTGAAAGCTTTATCAATCGTCATGGCAACCACCAATGGAAAAGTTCCGGGTTCAATTCCCATTGACCCCGAATAATTTTCTAAATGGTTTTTTAAAATGGTTTCATTAGCCTTAAAGTGCAAAACAGCAGGACGTTAAAAAAAAATATTGAATGTATTGATTCACTCTTAATCGAACAAATCTAGAGTGATTAAAGGTGGCGGATCTGGTATGTGTCTCCAAATATAGACAACCCAATAGTGACAACTTTATGGCTTCATGAAATATTGATGTTGATGTGTAGAGGTCGTGAATGTGTTATAGTGGGTGAAGATTTCAATGTTGATTTTAGAGAATGGGGCTGGAGTAAAATATGTTATTGATTTGTATAATTTGATGAATATCTTTGGTATACAAACAACTGTTTTTGTGGTTATTGATTTCCTTACTGGACTGGTTATTTTTGTACTATATTTAACTTATTTTTATACTTACAGCTCACAGTCCTTTTTCTTTTTATTTTTCTTATTGGATATGCCGTTTCGCTTCTTTATCAGGCATTATCAAACCTATATTTGTATTTATTTTATTTCTTGCATTCATTGATAC
>JAGFPH010000214.1:223964-269684 GCA_018207615.1 Philaenus spumarius
AATGCTAGTAAGTCATACTGAATTGTATATTATCTCTGTAAACTTTTGGAAAAATGTCCTCTAGGGAGTATGAATCTCAAAAATGCTAGTAAATCATACTGAATTGTACATTATTTCTGTAAACTTTTGGGAAAAATGTCCCCTAGGGAGTATGAATCTCAAAAATGCTAGTAAATCATTCTGAATTGTATATTATCTCTGTAAACTTTTGGAAAAAATGTCCCCTAAGGATACTCCTCTAGCATTAAACTCGAAAATGCTAGAAATTCACACTGAATTGTATTGATAAACATTTTAATTTACGGTACCAAGTCACAATTAAATTATAAAAATGAATTACCTTATAAGGTCCGTCCTGTGACTTAAAATTGTTATTCTCTTTACTCCTTCACTTTTAATTACATGTTTCGAAGCAATACTTCATCATCAGATAATTCCGTTTTTCGTTCAATAGAGGAACTCGTCATACTTTAAAATTATTTGCAACACATAGCACATACACAAACACATATACATTAAAACAGTCTTGTCCAGCACCGGTGTGCACACTATAGAGTCCGGTGAAGCACTGAATTGTATTCTATCTCTGTAAACTTTTGAAAAAATAACATTCCTAAGGAGTATTAAACTCGAAAATGCTAGAGATTCACACTGAATTGTATTCTATCTCTGTAAAGTTTTGAAAAAATAACATCCCCTTAGGGAGTTTTAAACTCGAAAATGCTAGAAATTCACACTGAATTCTAGTGTTCCTCTGTAAACTTTTGGGGAAAAAAACATCCCCTAGGGAGTATCAAACTTGAAAATGCTTGAAAATCACATTGAATTGTATTCTATCTCTGAAGCCTTTTGAAATTTTTTTTCGAGATTATCAAACCCAAAACTAGTTCAAAAATAAAATTTCAAATTTTGTTTTAACTATCGTAATAAAATTAGCAAACAATTAACCCTAGAATCAATTAATTAGATGACCAGAAATTCTTTTATTACTTCCCATATAATATTTATGAGCTATTTGTAACAAAGACTAATTATCAGAACTATGATTTTACACTTTGCCAGAAAACAATGCAATCTACTGAACCAGGTGAATCACACTTTACACATATGGATGAATTTGAATTTGGTAGAAATCCATTTCAGAGGAGGAGTCACCCTTTCATTCTCTCATGTTTGAACTCTTGTAAACAAATTAAAAAACTTGCACATGAAATTCACTTTTTGTCCTTTGAAACATTTGTTGTGTTTCTTCCATTTTATACATGCCCAATGCCCACGGGAAGAGTTACCGACATACTAGGCATCTAGAATTTGACTATTATTATGGTTTTCAGAATTAAAAAGAACTGGTTCACACTATTTCTAATGACAACTCACTAAATCATTATCATCATCTTCACTTTCCAAAGTACTTACTAACTCATTCAACCTTGTAATATCACTTTCAGTAAGTCCAACATAGTTGCCATTGTGTAAACTAAAACTCGCAAACAACAATGTTCTCTATAGTGTACTTGTTTTAACATAGGAAGATTCAAGTAGAGTAGTTCATATATTTTCTAGAAGAGAGCAGCACTTATCAGTGCAAAAAGATACAAACTATTTTTATTATGTTTTAAAACTAGTGTAGCACATGAAGTTGAAAATTGAAAACGTTTATACACGCGCATATAGCAGCGGCAGAACGTCCATAAATAAATAAACGTCCATAGACGTAAAAGAGTTAACAGTGTTAAAAATCGGATGAAAATAAGAAACTCCAGAAACATTACTAAACTCTTTTGCTAAGATAAAAAAAAAGCTAATGGGTGAAGTCTGGGCTAGCCAAGGGCTACAAAATAAAGATAAAAACATTTATTTAGATAGTTAATAAAACATAAGCATACCTTGATGGTAACACAATGACTCAGACAAGAGGCTAGGCGTGATGATAGTGGCTTAGCTTATAGGTGGTTTCAGGTCGATGGTGCAGAGAGATTTACAGGTCCTGGTGTCTTCATGTTGCTGAAGTGTGTTAATGGAGCAGAAGTTCTAGTCTGAAAAACATTTTTACTAGATTAATTATAAATAATTGAATCAAATAACCTAAATAAATATTCGCTAACTTTTAAAATGTGCAAATTTATTTCTTAGGAGTTATAGGTCATCAATGAAAAATCTTATTATATTCCTGTTTTATAGGCTATAAAATACTTTAAACATGATGTTATTTAGCTTCCAAGAATGCAATTATTATAATGATGGGTAATTAATTACCTTATTTTTATCCGTCGAGCACTCTAAAATATATCCTTTCTGGATTACCGGATTCGGTGGTTCATGCCACCATCATCAGATCAACATCAAAAATGATTCATTCCACTGTTGTGGAACACGTCGTAATAAACTATACACAATTAACACAAAACATTAAAAAACACAAACACTTGAACAAATTTAAATATATACACTGAAAAAACAACTTTAAACATCACATGAGGACTCCTCTACACATGTCATTTCATGGAGGGCATGTGTACAACTGTCACATTTGTACACAGTTGTACTATTCCTCAGAGTACTGAAATAGGTCTCGATAATGGAGGAACTCCGAAACGCGTCGACAAACTTTAGTGAAAGTGTTACGTTAGGATTGGCAGAAAATTGTACTAAAACTTATTTATAATATTCATTATTAAATTGGAAATAATTCTGCAACAAGCATGTGTTCAACAGATTGGATAACTCATCTATTGTTTTATAATCCATCTTTTGGTTGTCTGTTATATTTCTAGTTAATATTGAAATCGTTTCCTGAACCGGTATATTTGTATACAAATTCGTGATATCGAACGAAACCAAGGTTGATCCAGGTTTTATGGGGATATCTTTTATTTTTGAAATGAGATCATAGCTATTTTTGAGACTGAAACTATTGTTGAATGTTATGTTACTACAAATTATTGCGTCTTAGAAATTTTGTATGCTGGCGCTGTTCTAAAGTTCACTAATGGTCTGATCGGTTGCCCAGTTTTATGAATTTTTGGCAACGATCTCAATTTTAGAGCAAATGGTTTTATTATTATTATTTAGGGGGTTTATGTGATCCACCACCGGGACCCACTGCACCTAAACCATGAGGTCCTCTGTGCCCCATGTCAGGCAACAGTTCACATCAAACCCGCCCTTTTTGCGAAACGAAGAAGTCCGTGGGGGCCTTCCTCTCGTATATGACTGGTGTCAGGGTATCCTTGTCCCAGATATTTCTGCCTCATTGATGCGAGGGCATCACATTCGCATAGAACGTGGAAAGAAGTTTCCTCCTTCTCTCCACACCTTCGACATAATGGGTTGTTCTCCAGCCCCATTAGGTGGAGGTGCCTCCTCAGAGAGTTGTGTCCCGTCAGTAGACCGACCAACAACCTCACTTCCGACCTGCCAAGACCCAGCAGTGTTCTGCTTAGGCGTCCATCCAGGCCTTCAATGAAGTCGTGTGCCTGTCTGACCTCTTACCGTCTCTCTCCATCTACGCAAGTGTCCTGATTGAACATATTTTCTTACACTTTCTTTCCCATAGCCTCTTGATATTCCTATCATTGGTTCTGGGCCCATCGGAGGAGTTTCTGCTCCTCTCTTAGCCAGTTTATCTGCTATTTCATTCCCTTCCACTCCTTCATGTCCAGGGACCCAAACAAGTCTTACTTGCCTACTGCTTGACAATTTATCCAGCAGTAATTGGCATTCCCAGACCAGTTTTGATGTTGTTTTTGTAGCTATAATGGCCTTTATAGCCGTCTGACTATCAGAACATATCGCAACATCTGTGCTCATGCTTTCTGATTCCAGTATTCGTTTTACGCATGCAAGTATTGCGTATATCTCCGTTTGGAAGACCGTAGAGTATAGTCTCAGCGACATAGAGTATCTTCCCTGGGTGTACGGTCCTTTATGCATGTACATTCCGGCTCCCGTACCTTTGTCTGTTTTAGACCCGTCCGTGAACCAGATTTGTCCATTTCCAAGATCTACTTGTTTCCGTAGCCACTCTTCCCGAGCCGGAAAAATAGCCTCCAATTTGCTATTGAAATTATACTTAGGAGTCATGTAGTCCGTACCGGCTTGCAGCATCGGACCCCACTCCAGTATCTTGTTCAGACACTCATCGTGTCCATTTCTTGAAAGAGATGTTGAACAACTCCCTCCTGTATTCAATCTCATTGCGGCCTTACTAGCCTCCTCCTGTACCATGAGGTCCAGAGGTGGGAGGTCCAACACGATTTCCATGGCCGCTGTGGGGGTAGTTCTCATGGCCCCCGTGATTCCAAGGCAGGCCATCCGCTGTACTTTATTAAGTTCTCTTTTTGCCCATTCCTTCCTGGTAGCAGGCCACCAGACTATAGAGGCAAAAGTTAGAGACGGTCTTATTATAGTAACATAGAGCAAGTTCATCATCTGGGGCCGAAGCCCCCATGAGGTTCCAATCGCTCTCCTGCATGCCCAGAAAAAGGTTACACGCTTTTGCTGCCTTTCTTCTTATGTGTTCACTCCAGATCAGCTTTGTGTCTAGGGTGACACCTAAGTATTTTGTTGTTTCGGAGCATGTAAGTCTTTGTTCCAGTAGACTGGGCATGTTCAGACCATCCGTCCGACGTTTCCTAGTAAAGAGAATGAGATCTGTTTTCCCTGGAGCAAATGGTTTAATCATTTTATTACATTTATAAGGTCACTATCTAATAAAGTTTTACACGCATTTATTGAAGTGTTTACTTGTTTGTTGTAAGAAACAGTTGGGTCTTTCTTTAGTATTGTAATGAGTTTTCAGTGAAAAACGCTTTTGTTTTGTTGATATAATCGCTTCTATTCATTATAACTGTAGTATTACCTTTGTCTGCCTTAGTGATTACTGCCTTATTTTTAATTACTGAAATGCATTACTGTGTGTATCTTGCCTTTTGCATTTGCAAAATTGTTACATTTGTTCTATATTTTGAAAACTATTTCTATATTCTGCTCTGAGGAAATTCCCCAGATAGCAAATCTATAACTTAAAACATTTGTGCAAGGCTTGCTAGGCTGATTTAAAGGTTTTTGCATTTTTAACATAAAACAATAAAATAAACAATGCTATGTATTTTGACCTTAACAATAGAATCATATTTTGGGTATAGCCTAACACTAATTATAATCATTCGTCTGTGAGACTATCAATGTAAAAAAATTTTAGTCTATTTTTGTTAAAACTTTATTTTTACAACGTTAAATTGTTGTAACAACAATAAACTAACATTTCGAGATGTTTTTGTATTCTAAATTTACTTTTAAGAGTATTTCACACCATTTTCCCTTAAAAGCCATGTGTTTTTTTTAATAATATAATATTATTATGTTTGTTTGCTTTTTTAAATAACTTGATTTGAAAAGTTTTAGTAGATAAAATAAAGGCTTTACATCATTGTGTACCAAATGTTGGCAGCGTAAGTGGTCTAAGATATACATTAAATAATTCCAACATTTAAAATTTGTTTGACGAAAAACTAAAAAAGAACGGTAATTCAGAGTACTCTTTCATCATAAATGACGGTGGATTTGAGTTTCAAGATTAAAGCTTAACAATGCGTCAGTGTGACCAACATTTGGGTGTTTAAATGTGAATTGATTCGATGACTTCAGTACGTATATAACTGTATAATGATTTATACTCAATATAGATTTCTTATATAAATACAGGATACTACAAATAATTTTCACTTTTTATTAGCTGTTGGTATTGGAAATTTTAGAAATTTGGCTTTTGTTGCTAGTTTGTTAAGATTTACGAACATTTACAATGCTTTAATTTGTTTCGAGACTCTGGTCAGAAATGAATAACATAATATCTCTGAATATACCTTACATAGAAATAGTATAAGTCCGACATTAGCCTTTTTTTACAATGCAATAAAACACAATAATTAATAGTATACAAATAAATAATTATATTATATAACTTATGGATATACAATAACCTGAAGACTTGAATTAGGTACATGTTTCTTATACATTTATACAACATACAAAAATATTCAAAATATTTAGACTATATAATATAACCATTTGCACAGTTGATATTACATGTGTGTACATAGAAACGTTTATATTATAATGTACGTGTACATTAGTTGCAAATTGCGTCTACCATTTATCTGAAATATACTTTAAGATGACAAATAGTGAGTAAAAATTAAAAAATAGGATACAGATAATTCATGTAAGAGGTGAATATTAATTTAAATGTATTTCTCTAGTAATTTAGAACAAAATATAGTTTATAAAATAAAACACATTGAATGTTTTTTGGTAATTTAGTAAGTTCGTGGTGGCAACACTGGACAAGATGACAAGACCTGTGTCAGCCATTATCATTATACTGTAGTTGTATAGTTATGATGTTACACAGTTACTAGTTTCAAGACTGTTTTAAGTAGTATTTAGTAAAGGCGATAGGCCTAAGATTTGTATACTTGATCGAATTTTAGTGTTGTCTAAATTTCAGGTGTAAAAAATATTTTCTGAAAAATTGATTTATAAGATTTAAGTCAAAATAATTGTTTTTTCTATGGCTGTTGAAAGGAAACGTTTTGAATGCTCTGCATTACCCAAGGGATGGCAAAGGGAAGAAGTTGTCAGAAAAAATGGATTGTCTGCAGGAAAGGTTGATGTGTATTATTATAGGTAAGAAGTATACAATTAATTGACTTGGTTTGTGGTTTGTGCGTGTTCAATTTGCAGCTTTTTATAACATTATCAGATAATCCTTTACAAAGTATAATACAATTGGTATTTTATCTAGCCTAGATTTTAGTAGAGGTTAAATTATGCTACTATCTCTTAGCTTTTACTGCTACGATTTTATTTTAATAACTTCATATTAAGATCTTAATCTAAAATACTGTTTAAGTACAGTAGTTTATTTTTCGATGGGATTTAGATTTTTGAACAGCCAAATGAGGCTATTTATAGGCCTATTCTAACCCAGTTCTGTCTTCATATCAACAAGTCGTAAGTTAGGTTACAACTGAGAAGTAAGATAATACCTATAATCTGTAAGCCAATATTTAAAAATTCTCAGTCACTTTAAACCAATAAAAACCTAGTTAGGCTATTGGAAAGTATAAATATGTGTATGATTTACTAAAACAGTACCGCACTGTATTACATAGGCCAAAATATAGCCTCAGAGGTTTTTTAAATAAGTTAGTATGTGTATAACTGTCCATATTGTAGACTTATTGTGTGCAATCATTTTGCTTAGTTAAATAGTGATACTACCAGATATCAATTAGCTTGAATGTGGGTTCAGCGAATGACATTTTAAGTTTTTAGGTGTTGGGAATAAGTGCAGCATGCAGTTTCAAAAGGTTCAAACCCAATATAGCCTAGGCCTAATGCATTTATTTTTGTTATTGTAGCTTACCTTTTTGAAAGACTAGTCTAAAACATATTATTGTATTTAACTTAAACATCTCTTTGAGATACGTCTTGGAACCTACTTTGAGCTCTATAAATGTTTGGTTCTAAAGTTTGTTCGGCAAAAATTTACATTACGACCCTATACTATATTGCTGCAGAACTGCCAACGCATATGCAAGAAAATGCTCTAACACATGTAATTGTAATGTTCAATTCTATTTCTTAACTTCTTAAATAATTGAAAATAGAAAATATGTCGAACAAAATTTAATCTAATTATTATAAACAGAAAATAAAACACTTTCAATCAATTTCTCTTATTTAAATTCAGAAAATATTAGACGTATCTTTTCAATGACACCGGACTACGCATACAATCGTATTTAAACTTAATTACCGGACTTCACTATTTCTACAACTTTAATCACTTAATAAAATACATATATATATATATATATATATATATATAACAAAACAGGAACACACAATTTCCACTTTATAAAATTCTGTAACACATAAATACTTAATGTTTACCTTACATCAAACTACAAACTACTGATATTCTATGTACATCGATTTTCACAATTCGATACATTGAATCAATCCGATGTGTATAACAAGAGCCCAAATCTTTGAATGGATGAAAATAAAAAAAGGCCTGAAGTTCTAACTTACAGTCTCAAGTCACAGTATGTTTCCGCTTTGTAAACATATATAAAGTTAGTAACATCTATTAAGTTGTTTTGTATTGCAACAGAAATGCAAGCATTCAAAAAATTAGTCTGAAGTTAAATTGGGCCTATTCTATTTCCTAAAAAAGGTTGTCGTCTGCTAACATATCAGCTGAGGGTCGTGAAGTAAATTTACATTTTTGTGGTTCAACAGTTATTATTAAAATTATTATCTGCTGGGCAAACTGTAGTGGTATATTATAAATTCACTTTATTAAATATTAAGTTAGGTTTATAATTATGTTGTTACAGTTCTAAAATCATTTCTTTTATTTCTTCGGATGATGAGCGTTGAAAATCATTTTTTTTAAGTAGCCTACATAGCTACAACTGACATATATCCCTTCGACATCCGAACCATCTCACTAGCAATATTTTATTTCAGTTATGACTGATCCCATCCTCTAGGCTTTTAACTGTATCATTCATTAATGATTTTTTTTAAAAGGCGTTAATCAGAAAAGAGGGTTAAAAAGGTTGATTTAGTTATATTAACCGAGTTCCGGTTAGACAACTGAATTCATGCCAGTTGAAAGCAATTCACACTAGGCCTAGTATATGTTTGAATTGAGTTGAACTTGTTTTTTTCACATTCAATTAAGTTTTACAATGGTTACTAGCTGAATTAAAAAAAAAAAAAAAGTTCTGTTTTACCACTACTTGTTGACTACTGACCTTTTTTTAAGAAAGTAAGTAACGCCACAAATCTATGTATTTTGTTACAGTTTCATCAATATAAGTGAATAGCCTACTATATTTATCCTTATGGACTAATACCGGTAGCACAATTTAATTCTATCTTACTAAACTTTTTTATTTATAATCTTTAATACCTACAAGATACAATTAGAACAATATAAAAATAATGGTGAAAATGTGGTAAAACCTTTGGATCAAACCTGAATCCAACAATCAACACTGAACAACTTTAGGCTACTGGAAACATGATAAGCTAGTGTTTGTGGTTTGAAAACATGAATAATTTGACTAAGTTTCAAGCTGTTTTATGCAGTGTGTTTCCAGCATTAGTAAAAAATCCATTAATTCATTAGGTTAGGATACTTTGTTTACACAGCGTTAAGTATCCGAGGCAACTTGGGGGTCTTTTCGGTTACATGACCTCATTTTTACTACAAGATGGTTTTTATACTGGAATTTTGTGTAACTTCCTCACAGTAGGTAGTCGGAAATAATTTTTCGAAATTTCTGAACATTTTATCATGTGGCAGTGTGGTAGGCTACTCATCGATGAGTTTCATGTACGCTGTTATTGATGATCTAGATGCTCTTGATTATAGTCAGCAGTAAGAGCATTGAAATAGAGGAACAATTATTATTTCTGATGTTTGGCAATCATATTCTAATATAAAACATACATTTGCAAACTATTTCAATATTATTCAGTAAATAGAATGGAGCATGGGACAAGAAGAGACTTGCTGCATTCATATTCATATTTATAAATTTATTTGGCAAAAAGTAATACAAAAACGAATGAAGACCTATTTTTTTATAACTATTAATTTGAGTGATATATTTGGGTTTGTTATATTATTGTTAAAACATTAAATTTCATTTTATTTAGTCAAAAATACTTCAGGAACCGAAAAGACCCACAACCTGTCATCAAAGTGTCCCAGTAGTTATTATTTAAGTAACAGGGAAATCTTGTTGGGAGCAGTAAACCGGGTGTTTATGTTTGCAGCCCCGACGGGAGAAAGATTCGCAGTAAGCCCCAGCTCGCACGTTGTATGGGAGACGACCTAGACCTGGGATCGTTTGATTTTCGTTCTGGCAAAGTCAATAATCTACTATCGCGTAAACAAAAGAAACAAAGGGGACCTCAGTACGACTACAGGTAACCCCTCTTGTTCCCCCCAACTCCTGCACAGGCATCAAGGTTTAAGCAGATTTATTGTAAATGTTGGTAAATGTTCAGAAGAATTGATTAGACCTAGTTTTTAGGACCACTCGATGATTAAAATTTTGCGTTCACTTATTTATTAATCAAAAGAAAGGGGTTAAACTAATTATTTTCAGGCTATGATTGATATCTTAGGCTAGCTACAAAATGATAAATAAACAATGCTTTCAGTTTCATTTAAATTTATGATAGTCTTTTTAGTTTTCAAACTTTATTTACATCACATTCCACAGTGTAATGTTTTTTTTTTATCAGTTTCCTGTTGTTTAATCTATTTCTTAGAAATCAAATTAAATAAACAAATTTTAAAATACATACATCTTAATAATTTAATTTGTCTTAAGTAGATAACTTGTACTTTTATATATCACAAGAGTACGGTAATTAAGTAGATTTTGTTGTATTTTCTTAAATATCACAATTAAAGTAAATCCTAATCAGATTCATAAATCCTAAGGATTTCCTAATTTTCAATTTAATTTTTGAAGGAAAAGAAGAAGGCCTAATTAATACTTTATTATTATGTGTAATAGCAATTTATCGTATTTGCACAGGTCTCGGAATGCTTGAACCTGTGTTACTTAACCTTTTCGCTGCGTATTAAAATCCAAGCAGCTCCCTATATTTTGCAATTATGAGTGAAATTTTAATTTTTTTAATTAAGGTTTATTTTACTAAAATTTCTGTTTATTACTATTTCTTGCATTAATATATACTACTATTTTCATTAAAAAAAATTTTTTATGTGTGAAAAACATGATTTAAGCCCTAAAAACATGGAAATTTAATAAATTGTTAAATATTTTTAAGTACTCACATTAAATAATATTTACTATAAAAAACAATGAAAATATTAAATCTACAACAGTTTAATATTAAAACATGTATAAGATAACATTTATAAGCATAAATTAATAATTAATTGTGTAATAAGTAGCAAAGATACAGTAGGCTAACATATAATTCTAGCCTAGCTAACACACAGAAATTACACTTCCTTGAAGTTGAAATAATGTCAATAAATTTTGTTTCTATAATGGAATATTGTAATAATAATTTTGTTATTGTGAATACTTTAAAATGTTTAAAAAGAGTATTTATTTTATTTTAAATATTCATTCATTCATTATAAAGTAGGTTAGAATTAATCACCAATACAGTACTTACATTATAAGAAAATAGGCCTCTTAAGCCAACACTAAATCACTTCAGAACTTAAATTATGTAAAACAAATATCCTTCATGCAATATATACTAGAAATATAATTAAATATTATCATAAACACACACATAAAAGCAATGGAAATCATTACAACCACAATATAACCTTCACTAAACACCCGGTTGGAACGTCAAATGTCAACAAAAACACGTGATACTACAAAGTTTCACTGGCTTAGAAACAGGGAGCAGCATCTACTTGAGGCTAAATAACATCATTTCTGTTCAGTTGGGACTATAATCGACTTACGCAGCCAAAGGAAAAGTTTTTATAACGGTGTGGACTGAAGTCGATTTACGCAGTGAACGGTAAAAATCTCAAATCGACTGTAGTCGATTTACTCAGCGAAAAGGTTAATTGTGCTACACGCTCTGTAATGCTAAATATTACAGTAATTTAAATTGCATTCATTAAAATTATTAAAAGTAAAAAGTGGGTGGGTTAATATTTATTAACCTTCCAACTGTTAAAAGTTTATTACCAACAAACCAGTTTCAGTTGTTGCTGGTAGGTTATTGTTAATTTTCAACAAATCAAATATTGACCACTTTTA
Source organism: Philaenus spumarius (assembly GCA_018207615.1). Lineage (NCBI taxonomy): Eukaryota > Metazoa > Arthropoda > Insecta > Hemiptera > Aphrophoridae > Philaenus > Philaenus spumarius. The sequence goes on from JAGFPH010000214.1 coordinate 235,823, forward strand.
TTGGCTTTTTAAAAATTATACCTCTTGGCTGAAATTTTATATTGCAGCCATTCATAAAGTAATTCTATCATACAGCTTTGGTATTTAAACCTCCGTGCAGTGCCTACAACTAAAATATACTCAAACAAGTTATACCATTTTTTAATTCAAAATAAAATTGCTATCTCTAAAGTTGTATACAGGCTTCTGATTTTCTTTGGACCTATTTTCCGAAACATAAATATTTACAAGAAGCATTCTCTATGGTTAATATTATGTCAATCTACAAAACAAGAAAATCAAAATAATGTATGATATTATATTTTATCCAAAACAGATTTTTATGGTTAGTAAAAAGGTTTACAAAACTAGTAAAAACCACTGAAAAAATATAACTTTTAGTAATTAATTAGAGGGTTTAAGTATGTGATAACGTTTCATTACATGTCCACAAACTATTCAGGTTTTTTTTAATGCACTGCACTAGTTTACTAATGCTGTGATTAATTCTTCTGAACAATTATGAAACATTAATTTGTATTATAGTTTGTACCAATCTGTTTGTACATATTTTACTTCTAGTGGCAGTTGTAAATATTTTGAAATTTTAGTTTAAGTTTAGGACTACTGCAAAGCAAAGCCTCATGTGATAACACGAGAGCCAGGTGTTATTATTATAAGCCTAGTAAGGAACAACTATATATAGGCCTGGTTGCACTATATATATATATGCAGTGGTGGGATGGCTGTTTGGTTGTCAACAGTGTTGTAAATATCATATGATAAATTGAACTTCTTAGTGATAAATTAACATATAATAATTTGAGGTTAACATGTCAAGAGAACAAGGTTATCTTGTCTTACAAGCACAACAGAATTATTATTACTAGGTACCTGTGCTGGCACTTTATAACCTACTATCTCTTGTCCGTGCGACTGCGTCATTGTGTCTTAGTTTACATTGAGGTCGCTTAGCTGCTGGGCTGAAATAAAAATTTCCTCCTATTAACAAAAAATCTTTTAGCCCAGTTTTATTTTACATATTATAAAGACGAGAAAGAAGAGACGATTCAAAATTGTAATCCCCGAAAGCTATATAAGGTGGTTAGATATCCTACTGTGAATAATAGAAAATAGAGCAGTTCAATTTTGATTTATTCTTTAACATTGATTAGTGGGTTTCCCCTGTAGCTACATTCATAACATTATTCTCACCAATAAGTGAGATCTTTATTAAAAATTTTTTTTCTTATTTGTTTTCATAATGTTCTTACTAAACAAAAATATGAATTAATAGCTAAAAAATTAGGAGTAATTATTTATAATCACATAATGTAAAATGTTTGTCTCTAAAACTTCCTAAGCTAACCTGTCCGCCAAAACATGTACTTTTTATAGAAATATTTTACTCCAATTCTGTAATTATTTTTATTATATGACCTTTACAAAAATACATTATACAGTGTATTATAAAACACTGGCAGTCCTAAACTCGTCTATGTTGTCAACAACATCAATGAAATGCATATTTGAAGCAACTTCATTCACTATTTCACTGAAATTCAATTTAGATTCCTCACTATTACTTTCACCCTCACTCTCGGAATCCATAATATATTCCCGACTGTCATCAGCGTTAAGATTTTTAGAATTAGCCATTATGAAATCAAAAGAAGAAACAACACATTTGCAAACACACATTATGCAATGGCTATGTTAGAAACGGCAAGGTTATTGTGGTGGCATTCGCTCAAGCCTCTATCAGAACTAAAAAGGATGTATTATATTACAGCCAACAAATTGCAGAATACAACCAATAAAAAATTAGTTGAGCCACAAAAGTTGCGGCCTTCCTTTATAAATACAAATATCAAAGTGCTTATGTTGATGTGTTACTATTATTGGCCATGGGAAGGCTGCCACAGCACATGCTGCGTTACTGACTAAGAAGTTAAATAATAAAGTGTGCAATTTTACCAAAACGATTATATTTTTTCATATGTAGGCCTATTCTATTCTATTTTGAGGCGGGCATTACTTCACGGAAGTTAGGCGACATGGAACCCGTCTAACCACCATCTTATCCACGATACTATATTTCCACAGTACTGTCCACTTAAGAAAACTCATATCAGGAAGGTTTCGCTCTTGCAGAATATTATACTTTGCGTCTATGTTTTATTCTTCACAAAAAGCAACAAAGTGTGGCGATGTTTTCTGCTATCTCCAACCAATGTAAATGCCTACCATTGTTCTCACGTCCTTCTTATCTACCAACCACCTGCTCTTCCCATCATCAAATAATTTTACATTGCCTATAATCCTCTCTCTTTCTCTACTTCAAATTACACGCCTTCTTAGACCAGTTCCTGGATCACAGATTTACCTATTTGCTCCGAAACCAGGATGGTTGGGTACAGGGCCCACAAAAACAATGTACCATCAGCTTAGTATTGCCTTGGTTTCCACAGTGTCAGCTTGACTACTTTGACCTTTGCTAATTTTATGAGCGATTCTCTGCACTCGCCTGTCAGCCGTAAAGTCACATCAGGTGATTTGAAAGTCTTCTGTACTGCCTGAGCAGGTCTGCGTTGTAGATGACTGTCGTCTCTGCCTTTCTAGCACATCTACCTTCTACCAATCTTTCCTTCCTCGAACCTAGTAAAATTACAAACGCAAACTACATACAAACTAAACAATTTTCTATCATTATTAATTAGGCCTACTTAAACTGAAACAAGTTTTGAACAGGTTGAAGTAATAATACATTTTTATTTGACTGGAGGTTGTTACATCACACTTTTTTGTATAATTTTTACTGTCAATAATTTACTTATATATATACTCTATGGGCCCCATATATCAAGAAAGAGCTTTCAACAGCTAGCTGCTTTTTCTTTAACTTGAACACTACACCCACCACTGCTCAATTATCTTTCAATGTCATCGGGCATTTCATACACTAAAACTTTCTCCGATAACGGTGTAAACCGCGTTAAAAACAGCATCACTATTATTGATGGTATCAAGAGGATCAGTGCTTTTATACTATTGTATAGTTCACAGGGACAATATGTATCTGTAGTTAAGCTTATGCTGTTTGCTATTTAAGTTAAGGCTTGTTTTTGGCGGTAAATGTTCTTGAGATTGCTCTTTTTATTTGCATGTTTTGCACTTGAGTTTCTTTGCACTGTTTTCATGTGTTCAGTTTAATGCATGTTGGATATGAAGTTGTCTTAAATTGTTCTTTATTTCAGGTAATACATCAGGCTGACATTGTGTTTTCTGATATTTTTGTTCTTATTGGCCTACGATGTAATAGTCCTCAATTTGGTTTGTTTTCACTAACTGGGGGCCTTGTTTGTGATAGTTACAAGTTTACCTAATTCCATAAATACAAGTATTATTTCTTTCATAGTCATTTTAAATAAATTGTTGCAAAGCACATTTTGTAAAATTTTTATAAATATACAAAAACAAACGTCACTGAAACTTTATTTTATTAAAAAAATATAAATAGTTAAGACAGTAAATAATGCAATTGTAATTCAAATTTTTTATGAAAAAATACATGTAATATGTGATTCCCATTATGCTGTAAGCAGTACTCCTAGAGCCTGTGTAGAATCTTAAATATATCTTTTGAAAAACAGTAGACCCTTTCTCTAGCGACTATCTTTTCACGAAACTCACCGGGGTTTTTGTAGAACCGTTTAAAAAAAAAAATTTATTCTCCATACATACAAATCAAGGAACCGTTAAAAAAAAAAAAAATTATTCTCCATACATACAAATCAAGTTATATAATATGAAAGGAGTTAGAGATATATATGAAATATTTGCGTCATGGGATGTCTATACCTACTACTACCCCGATTTTTTACCCTTTCTCCCTTGCTCCCAATAAAATCTCATTATCTTCTGCTTTTTACAAAATGTTAATGTGTTGAGATAAATAAAATTACAAATTTTCGCAAACCTTTTTCATTTAAAAAATTGATTTTTACAAAGAATTACGAAAACTTCAAATAGAAGTTTGAAAGTAGGCTATATTACATATTGATGAAAATCGCTAGATGTGGGTTTGGTCGTTGACAGACCGACTTGATCTTAGTGTTTTAAAAGAACGAGTACACTACTCGTCGGATACATATTGCACAGAACAGGGAATATCTATTATAACTTCAACACAGATTCAAGACGATCTTGACATAAGCGCTCTACTCTTCTGTTATTATTATTTGTTCAATAATTCTACTTATATAGTAGCCTACTTTATAAAACTGTGTTTTTCTTTGTACCTAATGTGGAAGTGTTTTGTAATTATTAGTGAATTACACTTTCACATATAATTTGTTTGTGTGAAGTAAAATGTTATTATTCTTATGTTGTTAATACCGCTAAAATATCTCTGATAAAAATCTTGGAAAGATTCTTATTGCATAGTTGTCTCTTGGAAACTACAAGGGTTGTTCGGAAAGTAACCTCCGTGTTTTTATAAATAAAACACAGAAATAGATACAAAATTTGTATTATGTACATCTTAAAACTACGTCTTTCCTTTACTTTTTCAACATAGTTTCCATGAACATTTCAGCACTTATCATCATACGTATCAACTAACTTCGAAATTCCTTCTGCAAAAAAATCTCCCGCCTGTGCCTTGAACCAGCCGGTGACCGCATCTTTGAGCTCTTCATCATCCTCACATCGCTGGGAGCTAAGCCATTTCTCCATATGCATAAGGAGGTGGAAATCGCTGGGAGTCAAATCTGGGCTGTATGGTGGATGCCTGAAAACATCCCATTTGAACTGTCCCAAAAGGTCTTTGGTTTTCTGAGCAGCGTGAGGACGAGCGTTGTGCAGGAAAATGACGCCAGATGAAAGAAGACCACTGCGTTTGTTTAGGTTTTTCAGTGCTGCAGTGTACGAATCCGCATTGATTGTCACACCACGTTCCATGAATTCAACCAGCAGCACCCCTTTTGAGTCCCAAAACACTGTTTCAATGAGCTTTCTGCCGGAAAAATCTTGCTGGACTTTCGTTGGTTTGTATGGCGATGCCGTGTGACCCCACACCTTTGACTATTGTTTAGTCTCAGGATTCACGTACTTGACCCAAGTTTCATCTCCTGTCACAATTCTGTGCAGAAAAGATTCTCCTTCTTGGTCATGACGCATCAGAAAGTCCAGAGCCAAGGTCATTCGTTGAGTTTTATGGTCCTCTGAAAGAATTTTCGGAACCCCTCGAGCACAAAACTTTCGGTAGCCTAACCTGTCGATCACTATCTCGTAAAAAACTGAAATTTGTGGATATTCTTCCAAAAGTTATGAGATAGTGAAACGTTTGTTGTCACGAATTTTTGCATTGATTTTCTCAATACTTCATCAGTGACCACAGAAGGTCTGCCACTTTTTTCTTCGTCATGGACATTTTTAAACAAGCGCACCCATTCCCAAACAACTCCTTCACTCATTATCTTTGGACCATACACAGCACAAAGTTCTCTACGAATTGCTGCTGCCGAATATTGTTTAGGTGTTAAAAATCGAATGACAGCACGCATTTCCCACTTGGCGGGATTTTCTATTGCAGCACACATTTTGGCAAGCGACCGGAAAACAACTAGGGCTCGGATGACCTTTACTCTACTACGGCTGGATGCCGACTGACCTGCCGTACGCCCTCCACTTCCAACACAGTGAGCAAACGGAGGTTACTTTCGGAACAACCCTCGTATTTTGAAAGGAATTTTGATTACAATTTTTTGAAGAGAGCTAATCAGCAACATTTTGTTAAAAACAACAATTTGTATGAAGGAAAAACATAAGTACTTATTACTTATTAGTAATTATTATCGCTTATTGCTTTTAATAATTTATTTAAAGTATTGTTTCTTTTATCCTTAATTCTATATTACCACAAGTTATATGATACTTTACTATCATTTTTACAAACAGAATGTTTATGTCAATGCAAAGTAAAATTTTGTATTTAACTTCGAATTTTTTTGATTTGATTTTAAAATATTTATATTGTTGACATTGATATACGGTAATGTATGTCATGTTATAGTCGAGGAGCTCGTAACGATGTATCTCTTGTACCTCCAATACGTCAGACAGCTTCCATCTTTAAACAACCCGTCACTGTCTACAAGACACAAGAGAGTAAAGTGAAAACGGACTTCAAACATGGCATACAGGAGAAACCGAAACAAGTAAGTGATTCACGTAGGGATAGATACTATTTGCAAAATCTCAATGTTTTATTCTTTTTATTGCTCTTTTTTCTTCAATTCCTATCACGATTTATTTCCATTTTGTTACATGAAGAACAGGTTATAAAACGTTCAAGTAACTGCCTGTGTGTGAGACCAGGTAGGAATTTTATTTTTTTGTAGTTGGTACCACCGTATGGGCTGCTAACCAGGGGTGCAGAAAATGTCCGAAAGATCGGAAGGAAGTTCAGGGAAAATTGACACTGGCCTGGGGAAAATCTACAAAAAAATAAAGACAAAATAATTATTTTGGGGAAAATAGATAAGAAATTAATTGTAACAAGGTCAGCCTAATCGGTTTGTGTGTGATATATATATATACGCACATATACCCTCACATACACAGTGTGTTTCTGCTGCAAGTGGGGCAGGGTTCCTATTTAATCTTCATCCCACAAAATATCGTACGGTCGATGCGATTCTTGACTAGCTCCAAACAGCTGGTGTTCTAATACATTCTGTAGGTATTAATAATTATTATGCAGGGTGGCTAGCGACAGGGAAAACCTGAAAAAGTCAGGGAATTTTACTTTTCTGGAAAAATCAGGGAAAAGTCAGGGAATTTTGTTTAAGGTCAGGGAAAAATAAAATTTCTAAGGAAAATAGTTAAAAATAACTATTTAAAATCATAGATTAATACAAGTTTTAATTGAGAAAATAAACATTAAAGATAAGATGAACTTCTAAATTAATCAATAAGAAAACTACGTATTCTGATACGTAAAAACAATTATCGGCAAGTTACGGGAGTGATTGTGGCAGCTTGTTCCAATGCACTTTCCGTGTTATGTCCTTGAAACCTTTCTCTAGCATGCAGTTCCTAAAAAATTTTAGTTTTATTATTAAATGTTTTTGAATTTGGGTATCTTTGTATCAATTAATTAAATATTTAATTCAAATCTGTAACCAGTAGTTGGTTTACAAAAACTAGTTAGTTATTTCTTTTGTTATAAAATAATAAAATATAATTTGAGTAATTCATTGTTTTAATTAATATTTATAGTCATAAATGTGTAATTTGCATGTGCTGGTGGCTGGTACAGTAACATAGATATTATGAAATATTTAACTGTTACAATATTACCGTGTTTAATAAAATATTTTATTAATTCCCCAAAAATTTATTTACTCACCAATATAATTTGATTGATTTACTAAAATAAAATTAGCATGGTTTTGTTTGTGCTTTTTCTAAGATTGGTCAGGGAAAAAGTTATTTAATCAGGGAAATGTCAGGGAATTTCAAAAGGTCATATCACTAGCCACCCTGTTATGGTACCGGTATGCAAATTTTGTTAGCTTCTTACAAATCATATTATTCAAGCGATAACACATAAATCACATTAAACCATATTACACAAAGATAAACCTACTTAATACATATGTATTACTGATGTTTTTCAACTTAAATACTTATTGAAATTCAAAATCGGTCTTTATTAGTAAAATCAGTACGATGTGATGACTCATTGGTTTGTTTCCATTTTCATGGTTTGTAGATGGTGGTGGAGGTGTGGGATTATACGGTAGCCAGGTCGCCTATAGCAACCTGTTATCTCATACCTTTTGCTTCGACCCCATCAGTTTATGAGTAGCAAGTGGACTACACAATTGTCCATTACTGTGATGCTTTAATTTATATGTATACAGTTATCAGTACATTGCCAACACAGCGTAGGCAGAGCTAAAAGAATTTGCACAAATATCAAGTTTTTTTTCTGTTTTCAAATCTATATATAAATTGGAGGCTTTTTAAGTACATATTGAATAGGAAGTATTAGCTATATGAATGCGGATAATATCGCAAAGTGCGATGTAGGAATTTTTTAGTGAAAAGTGTGTCCTAGGGAAATTTGGTCTGCTAAAACATTTTCTGACCCCTGCTGCCATCCATGGTATCTTCCTTCTACCTACTCCACCACAAAAGGGACATGCTTTTGAGGTTGTATAGTTACAATAACATTGTTTGTATGGTTATTGTTTTGTCTTTATATTAACTATAAAGTAAATTATGAGTGATATTTTGTTGTTTTTTTCAACCAACAGAAAAAAGTAAATATGGAACTACAGTAGAACCTCTGTTAACCGAAATAAAGGGGTCGGAGGTCATTTCGGATAGCCAAAATTTCGGTTAAAAAATTGCAATTTTTTAAAAGTTTAAAATGAAAAAGTCAAAGGCAATGATAAAAACCACACTTTTAGATTATTTAACAAACTTTTAATAAAACATAAATGCTTCTACATACATAGTATTATGTACATATTAGAATAGAAGAGCGAGAAACCATAAGAAATAAATTGATAGTCAACTTGATTAACGCGACTACAACAGTGTAAAACAAACTGACTGGCAGAATACTGTACAGTATTGTATTGTGTGTAGCAGGTAGTAAAACCACTAGACTAAACTCAAGGTCAGGCACCCGGCCTGCCCCATCCCATCCCTCCTTTACACTTTCTCCTCCTTTTGTCTAAAAATAGACTGCACATCTTGCTATAGTAAACATATCAAATACTATCTTTTTTGATATAATGTGGACATGTACGTAGTTTTTTTGTCGTTTCGGTTAAACGCTATTTCGGTTGAAAGGGTTTCAGTTAAGAGAGGTTCTACTGTACTAGGTTTCAGCAGCATATTTATGCCGATTGTTTGTAATTTGGCTGAAAGATTTCTTATCACAAGCCGTTGGAGATTCAAGTAGCGAAGAGATAGATGACTCCGACCCTATAAAGTAATTATAAAATATAAAAATTGTGAAGTCATAAGGATGTATATTTGGTAATTTGAGGAATGAAATTAGAATTGGTTACAATGACAGAATTAGTTTTTATTTAACCCTCCCAGTGGCAGACTGCCCAAAGTGACGTTCTCTCAGGCGCAAGATGCAGCTATTTCGACAATTAGCGAGAATTTGCATAAATTTGCATTTTCGATTAATTTATTCACTTAAAATCATCCAATCGTAATAAAGCCGGCACCGTTGGAAAGAAAATGAATTAAACTTTAATTTTTGTATTTAAAACTTTTTCGTAAAACGTATATTTACATACGTAATCATCGTTTCAAAATTGTAGAATGTCAAACAGCTGTTTTCCGTGCGACATCTCGATGTTAAGAACGTAAAACTTCATCATTTTCAACGGTCTGCAACTCCTCACAGTTGTCAATTGTCACAAAGATCTTCACAGCATTGGATTCATTAGACTTTTATCTTTCAAGTGGTATTTTTAAATCATCTGTGACTACATTTGGTTATGAGATATAGAATTTAGAATAAAGGCTTGTCATTGGTCTAAGATTGGGCCAATAAGGAAGCATTTTTTAAATCGATTTTTACTATCAGAAATTGATTTATTCTTAAGATGTGTAATATACCGTTTTAAAGATAAAATTCCATAGTTTTAGTCTATGTGCAGTTCAAATAATTTAGTCATATTAGGTTGGCACAAACTGAACTGAGAATCAAGCGCTTTTAGGAGTTTATGGTTGCCATTTTCGAAGCCGGCTACCAAACAATTAGATGCAAGTATTTTTTCTCTTGATATTTTACTGAATTGAAAGTGTTTATAGTTTATAAAACTGTGTTATATTGTGTTACAGTTATAAATGAATAAGTGTAGATTGTGTTTTTTAGTGAAATTATGTTTATAAAGTGTTGAAAATAGTGTGTTCTAAATAGTGAGTTTTGTTTTATTTTTTGCAGATAGCCTAGGCTAGGCATGTTTTATTAGCGTTTTTTGTAGTTTGAACATAAAAATTGGTATTTTGAACTAAATAATTTTCAAATTGAAATATATTGTTACACATTTCTCTTTATAACTATTTTCTACAACTGTTGTATATCTTGAAAAAAGTTACAAAAATATTTCTCCAAAATTATACAACTTTGTTTATAGGATTTTTGGTAAAAATCGTGGAAAGTTTATACATTTTTGTTCGTTTTGTTGTACCTGATTAGAAAATGTAAGGTTTTTTGTAACTTCCAATCTTAAAGTTAAATTCTATCATTTATTCTCTACAATTTGGTATAATAAATTCCATTATGGAGGAAAAAATATATAAGAATATTCGTTTTGAAAATAGACCTATTTTTTAGCGTTTTTGTAGTTAGAACATAAAAATTGTTATTTTTAACTGAAAATGTTTGAAATTGAAATATATTTTTACACATTTATATTTAGAACTAAATTACAAAACTTTTGTATATACTTTGAATAAAATTACAAAACATTTTTACTATTTTTTATTTAGGCATAAAGTTGGTTTTTTCTCTTCCGTTTCTGAACATTTTTGCTTTCTAAGCTAATAACTTTTACAATTTCAAAAGAAACTAATTTTTAGTGGCATATTTGAATTCTTTGAAGTTTCTTCTACAAAAAAGCTATGGAACACCTTTGGATTGGGGTTCATTTACTATTTTTGGCGAATTTTTAAAAATATGCTTGCAAAACGCTAAAAACAAGTTTTTCAATTTTAGCTTTAACCATGCCACTTGGAGGGTTAAAAACACATAATATTTCACAAGTAAAAAATAATTACATGATTCTTAATATATTCTTGATGAATAAGAATGTTCGTTGATTTAAAATTTAATGGATGCATATGACATAGCTCAGTCTTTTATAGCAAAAGTTAACATTTGAAAGTTTGTATTTATTATATTTTATATAATAAATTTAATAATAATCTCCAGGTAGGCACTCCGTTTGCCCTGAACAAACTTGTATTATTAGCATTCATGAATTTACTCAACTACTTTATTTTTTTTTTAATTTTAAGTTGGTGTTTATTTACTACTTTGGCTTTAAATTCCGTATTTCTTGGAATATACAATATACTGGGTGTTCATAAAGTCACCCCCTTAACTTTGGAACAATAGTAGAAATAAATAAATAAGCTTCTGGTTATCTCTATATGGCACAGAGAGATGAATTTTGGTGTAACCGACCATTTCACCCCTTACCCCAAAATGGGGGGTTCAGGGGGTATTTCAAAAATATTACATACAAACCCCCTTCAAGTGATACCTCATTTTAAAGGGCTTGATAAATGAAGAAGATTGGCGTAAATTAGAGTTCTCTATCTTTACAATATTGAAAATAACGGCTAGTCAAATGTTAAATATCCTATATTATGTTAACACAATTTTAATTACAAACACTATGTTCCAGTGGAATGGAATAATGGTTCTTTGCACGTTATTTACTAAAATCAGATAGTCATTCAAAATCTACTATCAAACCAAATATTTACTCAATTTGGCATAAGCTTAAAAGGAACGAATAAACTTGCAGTTTCTAGATACATCAGGTAATAGTCTTCTACGTTGAAAGCATAACTACTGATAACGATTCAGTGATAATATAAATGGCCTAGGAATACCGTTTTGAGTATTTAATCTAAATTTAGAATTAAGGTAAGTCTTAAACTTTATTTCCAATGAAAGGTATTGTAATGTACCTAATTAAAAATCTGTGTTAATAATATGTTTTCAACTTTGACTGGCCACCATTTTCGATAGGGTTAAGATAGAGACCTTTAATTTGCGCCATTTTTCCTTCATTTATTGAGCCCTTTAGAATGAGTTATCACTTAATTGGTGTTTGTACTTAAGATTTTTGAATTGACCTTTCAACCCCCTATTTTCAACGTAAGGGGTGAAATGGTCGGTTACACCAAAATTCATCTCTCTTTGTCAGATAAAAACACCCCGAAGCTCATTTATTTATTTCTACTTGTTCCAAACTTAAGGGGGAGGTTGGACACTCGGTATATAAATTGTTTGTTGATGTTGTACTGTTAATAGTTACAAAAAATATTCCAAGTTCTATTGATTTTTTACTTACCACTTGAACTTTCAATATAATATAATACACTTTGTACATAGCTTTGTTAAGTAATGTTTTGATATGGTAACTTCTATCTGGTTCTGCTGATTTCTCAGATGCCAAAATATTATTTAACTAAAATTAATTTACTAAATATACCGAAATAATAAAATAATTTTTGGGTTTGAGACTAATTTGACTTTGGTAGTCATCTCTCTTAATTTCTAATGTTTTAATTCTAACATCGGTTTTTACTAATTACATACTAACATTTCTGACATGAAATTATAATTTAATTATAATAAACAAGTTTTCGTTGTAGTCCAGTGTCTACGCTTGCATTTAAATAATTACTAGTGGCTTGTAGGGGCAATTGCCCCTATATATTGTAGTAATTTTATTAAGTAAATTGTTAGTCTCATGATTCACTGTACCTTAAATTATCATTAAAAATTTGTGAATATAATACGCACAATAATTCTTACATACCTGCGTAATTTCCAAAGTATAATCTACGCTAGGTTTTGTTTGCGTATTACAGATGAGGTGAAATCAGCTGTTATATTATTAAGTTAAACGAATATTCATTTCTTCTTTAAATGTTACTCCATGTACACTCGCTTTTATAGGAGTTGATAATGAAGAAATTATTAATGGAATATGTTTGTATGTTATACTAAGATGTACGAATGTTTCCGAAGTTAAACGAATGTGTACATAAACTTCTATAAACTTGGATACATAAATATATTATATTGATAATAAAATAAAGTATTTATATAACAGTTTATAACCTCAATACAAATCTTATAACGTATTATAGGCTACATTAGTTCTTTAACTCATATTTAGAAAAAAATTATCTTCGCAATACTTATATTGATTGAAGTTGTAAACATAACCCCAAAGTATAATCTGCGCTAGGTTTTGTTTGCGTATTACAGATGATGGGTGAAATCAGCTGTTATATTATGTTATTAAGTTAAACGAATATTTATTTCTTCTTTAAATGTTACACCTGATTTACACCTGCTATTTAAATGGGACTTATTTTATTCCGTAACAAACTTTTGGGACACAATTAAGAAAAATGAATATTTTTCCCCAAAACTTCATGCCCAGACCTCTAAAATGAGACCTCTCCCAGCTTCCTACGACCTACCGTTCGCTCTGAATTTCATTTTCAAATTTGGGCTTACGGAATTAAATATATAGATGTTTGAAACTCTTGAATAATACATACATTTACTTGACATGTGTGGTAAAGATAGCCGGATTGTTTGCATCAGCATCTATTGTTTTTATATAATTTACAACCGGAATGGTTCTAATTGTGTTTGAAAATATAATAAAGATTATTGAAATAAATAAATTATGTGTCTGGTGTTTGTACAGTGATTATTGTGATAGTTAAATAATAATTTTTATCTAGGTTAGTGTTGTGTTTTGGTAGGCTATGCTTACATATTTAATAAACATACAGGTTTATTGTGCATATTCTGCCCAATTGAACCAGATACATAATGGTTTGGTATTTACATAACGGTAGGCTAGGCTTGCATACTTAATAAACATATAGGTTTATTGTGCATATTCTACCCAATTGATCCAGATACATAATGGTTTGGTATTTACATAACATAGTTAATTTTCATTATTAAGAAGGATTTTTCATTTCTACACACATTTGACTAGGCTAACTGAAGTAGCTTTCTAATACAGGTTAGGTTGGTTTGTTTACTTTTTGTGTCTGGATGATGAATAAGGATCATATATTTGGTTTTAAAGTATAGGCTATTTGGATTTTTATCAGATATGATTTGAACTGTTATAACCCAGACCTAATTTGGTCAGACAAAGAAAGAATTGTCGGTGAAATGTTATTTTTTTTTACCATGTGATGGTGAAGAAAATGATTTGTTAGAGCGTGATGTAGAAGATAAGGGTCAGGTTGAAGAATGCTTCTCTAGAGGTAGGGCCATTCTGGGAAAGAGCTCCTGAAATGTAAGCAAACCTTCTCATAATATTGTGATGGTCCTGTAGGAGACCTGCAAAAGTATTTGCAGCTGTGGCAGTCAGGGTTGCTGCAAATACCTTTAAAAGTCAAAATATAGGCTTTCTGTCTCAGAGCATACTAAATAAGATCAGTTTATACAAGACGAAAAACATGGATCATCACTCCACGGCTAGCTAGTTAAACTGACTTATAGATACATGACCACACAAAAGGCAAGAAAACAGTGCACATACTCTTCGTCTGGAGGTGACACTGAATGCTAGCTTTTAATATCAAACTACAGTAGAGTCCGGGTTATTCGCCATTCGGTTATCCGCCATTCCGTGTTATCCGCCACACCAGCGGCACTTATTTAATTTAATTGTAGGCGTCAGTGATTGTAGCGGTACGTGTCTGCGATAACTTGCAAGCGTCAGTGAGCGTACGTGACTGCGATAGCTTGCGGGTGTTAGTGTACGTGCTCTGTGTCTGACCATGAGAATTCCCCCACTACCACTGGCCCGACCCGCTTACTGTCAGCTCGTACGAACTCGTTTTGTAAACAACTGTGTCTCTCTAAGTGTTTAGTGCGTGCAATGAGGTTATTCGTTAACATTAAGTTTTTGAGTATGATATGGTGAAAGTACAGTAGTTTATGTTGTGTTATTTAATCTTGATCTGAATTTTCTGTTTGTACAGATAATTCTGCATTAAATTTATTCGAACTGTAATTAGTTTCGGGACTTTTTATGTATAGTATTATATTGTGCCTTTACTGTATTTATCCTAACAATCTTGTCATTCAATTTCGTAATTTCATTGAAAATAACTGTATTCCATTATTTTTCTTTTCTATTACTGTATATAGTATTACTGCAAAATATCGTATTTACTCATTAAATTTACAATAAAAAGTATTAATGGTGTAAAACGTCTATTATTTGTTCAACCCTCCCTATTATCCGCCATTTTAGCTTATCCGCCCTTCCACCGGCCCGTTTATGGCGGATAACCGGGACTCTACTGTATGTGATTTTAATATTTTGTTTTAAATACTAAAATATAGGAAGAAAATAAATAAAACTTAAAAAAAATACATTTAAATTTAAAAATGATATTAACATAATAGGGGGATTCATGCAATCTGTGATTAATGCTTAGTGTGTTATGCTAAGCTGCTATTTGAATTTTGAGTGAAGGACTCCTTGTGCTAATGTGCTAAAATGTTATTTGGAAGTAAGATTCAAGATGAAAACCTCAAATTATTCTTTCCTAAGAGTTTTCTATTGTTAACACTGGTTTAGCAGATCCCAGACGGTGCTAAATCCGAGTGTGCTATCGACTCTAAATAGCACACTTCTGTCAAACGAGTTTCTCGAATTGGGTAGTTTGGGAAATTGGTCTACTCATGAAGGCGCTGAATAGCTGCCTGTATGTACAAAATATGTTGGTAGATTTTAGTTGCACCTCTGCATCCAGCCTCTGATCACACCCTGCTTCGTTCCGCTTGCAACGGAAAAACTCTCGCTTTGCTAGTTTGCACGGATTATAGACTGATTTGTTTTGGTCGTAATGAACAAGCAGTCTAACCCCAAAAAAGTTTCATTCTATATGAAAAATCTCAAAAACATTGTTACTTCTGGTAAAAAAACATAAACCAGGCCGTGGATTAAATATGGACCAAATCGGACTTAAAATACCGGCCGTTAAATAAAATGTGGGCCGTTAGAGTGTAAATACAGTAGAATCTCTCAAATCAGAACCCCGTAAATTCAAAATCCAGGGAAAACTTAAAAAAAAAAAAATGGTTTCAAACTTTTTTAGACAAATTAATGTTTTTAAAAATATATATAAAAACTTATTTATCATGTAATAAATCATTCACAAACTGTAGGATATAACCTTTTTCTACATAAAAATTAATAACAACTTACCATTATAGCTGTCTACAATACAATAGCTATCTACAATACATGTACTGTATTTACTCATGTTAAGCAGGATTGAAAAACAGCATACATTTAGCTATTCAAATTGTTTAGGAAAAACACTTTGAAAAAACCATAAAATAACTAAAAAACCAAACACCATCACTACAAAAGTATTTCACTTGAAATCAGTTATCTTCAACTGTTGTAACAATGTAAACATTCCCGAGGAGGCAATCGTGCGCCAACGTCGTATAAACATGAGTTAGGAGGCAGAAGAACTACTTTTATGTCTCCGCGCACCAACCGCACGTCTGAAGGATGTGAAGGATCATTGTCTATCAAATGTAAAGCTCAATGTGGCAATCCGTTTTCTTTATTAAATCTTGTTACCAAAGGAACAAACTCATTGTCAAACCACTTCTTAAAAAGAGAACCAACCATCCAACCTTGTTCTAATTCCTGTAGTATACAAGAATAGAATTCACATTAATATTTTTTAGGGCTCGTGGTTTGGCAGATTTACCAATCACCATCAATCGAAGCTTGTTTGATCCCGTACCGTTGCTGCAGACCAAAACTGTGAGACGCTGCTTGTTCATTTTAAAACCCGGCGCAGAAGACTCCTCATGAGAAGCAAGGCTTTTAGTGGGAAGTGCTTCTCATGAGGAATCTTCTCTACCAGGTTGCTTCTTCCACTTATCTTCAGTTGGCTAATCCCATGCCGTTTCTCCCATCGATCCAACCACCTGTTGCTAGGCAGTAAAGGACAAATCACCGTTTATTAATTTGTTCAGACGTAATGCCTTTTCTTGAATTAGTGAACCACTAATAGGGACTTCTTTCAGCCTCTTTTGTGAAAACCTTAAAAACACTGCTTGTTCAATTTTTTCATTTGCGGTAACTGTTGCATGATGGTGTTGTCTTAAAGTTTTTTCACTTGTTACACTGCAAAAGTGTTCATTGACACTATTCTTTCTCCTCCAGTCACTGACTGTTGCTTTTCCGACGCCAAACTCGGCAGCTACCTAATAGACAATGCCAATGGACTAACTGGAATGTAGGACTAGGGTAGTGTGCTAGTTTAGCTTACTTCCGCTAAGGCTCTAAACAGGGTCGCAGTTAGCCACTCCTTTCTGCAGTCAAGGACACTAACCTCATTCATCATACACCAAATAAGATTGCCCTCCCCCACTGTACGGTCGTAAACTATAAGGAGGTAAACTGATTATTATGAAAAGTATTGTATATTTTTTGGCTAATCCGAATAAATTCAAATCCGAACAGCCTACAGCCCCAATTAGATTGGATTTGAGAGGTTCTACTGTATGTATATAATGTTTAACTACACTCCAAAATGTGTTCTGTGGACCATGATCAGTGCTCATTGACCACTCCTGAACTTAGGTCTCACCATAAGACTTACTGCAATAGCTCATCTTTCATATGGAAATTTTAATTAATCACAAGTTAATTGATGGTCGTTTGTTCTGGAAGCCTAATAATAGACATTGGATGACATCACAAGGTAGATGGCTGTAAATCCCATAACCTCTTTTTTAATATAATTTTTGTATGTTCAAAAACCTTGTACTCAATATTGTTTTTATAATGATTGTGTTATCATGCTGGGTTTTACTGTACGTAAATATAAATTGATACTGTTTTAGTTGTTTTGGGAAAAACGACTAGAAGGTCTTCGTGCTTGTGATACAGACGGCCACGAGCTACGTGCAATGGAGTTGCCTAAAGGTCTGAAAGCTGTAGGACCCCATGTAACAGAAGAGACGTTACTTCAGTCCGTAGCTACAGCGTTACATGTCTCAAACCAACCAATCACTGGACAGACTGGTTCCAAGTCATCGCTAGAGAAGAACCCTGGCGTGTTTATTAATCCAGAACAACCTTTAGTGCAGGTATGTACTACACTACAGAGTCTGACTGTTGCGTATTTAAAGTTTGTGAGACCTTTATATTTGAGGGACCAACTTGCTTTATACAAGTAACCAGATTGAAATGAGAACAATTAATACTTTATTATATTCTTGTCTATATTGAAACTGTAGAATTGTGACTTTACATTTTCCTACCTTGGTTGAAACGAAGTATTGTAGATTTCTGTAGGACGGTGTAAACATGGCATTATTCGTAAACGTGCGCACAGGTATCTGGCGAAGACACTTGACACAAATTAATTATAATAAATTGTCACAAATCACTCTGTTCACAAATAAAATATCACTGTTCACAGTTTATAAGTACAAACCATAGACAAGGTTCGCTAATTAAGTTTTCGTGATATCTTTGGTTTTGCAAAGTTAGTTAACAGCACATGAGCGAATGGCGTATAATTCAAGCAATATGAATTATGGATAAATGACAGAATAAAAAAATTATAAAATGGTTTGCGACCAAATACTCTGAGCGTACTATTATCAACGAGAATAATTCGTAGTATCGTAATCACTATTCTATTAGCGGTGTTGTACGGATACTTACAGAGTGTATTACCCAAGCATAAGATCACGACTGATGTAAAGCGCGTTGCTTGTCCAGTCTCGTGGTTTTTGATCAAAGTTATTCGGCTTTGTTAGCCAGAGACCAATCAAAAGGTCACAAAAGGTAGTTTTGTTAAACATGCATAAAACTTCTGTTACTAAGCTGTGAGTTATACTGATATACCTTGGTTTGTGGCGGGAATACAAAATAAGTATAGAACACTGACATTTATAATCAGCTGATTATAATCTATATTATAATCTAACGTTGCTGTTAGAAGAAAAATATAATGAATTAATTTTAGTAAAATATTCTATTGAAATTTCTTACCCTTTTTTAAACTTTTAGAGTTGAGTCATTAGACTGAAGTGTACTCGGTATGTTATTTCAGGCTTGTTAAATAATGAGACATGAATTTCTTTAAAACAATCTTGAAACAAGTTATTAAGATAAATAATGAAATGAAAAACCTACAAATTACATAAAATGCAATAATTGAATATTAAAATGATTGTGTAAGAGCATGTAAGAGAAAATATAAGTAAACACTATTTACTGTGCATATTTTGCCTCATTGTTCTTTAAATGTTTCTTTTCCAAATGTTTACTGCCCAACTTAGTACAGTAGAGCCACGGTTATGCGAGGTAATGTGGTACCTCGGATAAGCGAAAACTCGGATAACATGAACTATGTCAAAAATCCAGAGGGAAACATACGGTAAACTGGTGAAATAAATGAAAACATGGTCAAAGCTGTGGACATCTAATGTATTATCAAATGACAAACTAACATCCAAATGAAAATAAAATACATGATAAATGATAAAAAGACATACATAGACTACAGTATGTTCCATTAAACGAATATTTTTTTAAGATGTCCTTAAGTGTTTTCTGTTTAACGGAACTCGCTCGTTTGAAAACTAAACTCGTTTTAAGAGCTAGGGTTTACTTGATACTGGATCAAACTTCTTTCTGTATTCACAAAAACTAAAGGAGATATGTGAGAGGGGGTTAAGCTGGACAGGGTAAAAGTTAGACACAATAGAAGGTCTTGCAGGAAGCAGGTGCAAGAAAAGCCAAGATAAGGAATGATTACATCACCATCGCGTAAGCAATAATCACAGGCATCTGTCTACTCTTACTACATTACTAAGTGTATCCGACTACCCGATTAATATTATTCAAGTCATTTGTTTGATTGTTTATTTAGTTCACTACTTATAAATAAATGAAGATATTTATTTAGAAAATCTATTATTCTCTTAAGTAAGCAGTACTTGTACCAGTCAAAATACCTTACAACGTAAAAAATCCTAATCCTATTGATAATTAGCAAAGCATTGGAATTACTTTATTGTACAGCATAATGATAGTCAGAATGTCATTTGAAATGGAACGACTAGAGAAACAGATCGCCTAATGTACAAATGATAAGTATTTACGGCTAGTACAGAGATGATAAAATAGTAATACAGTATTAAACAAATAAAAGAGCACTGTGGCGACAAAATCACACTAATTTGATTCAAATTAGAGTAATACAGTAGTTCTACTAGTTTTGAAGATCGAGTTAAAATTTTCGTTTATGATAGGGATGGGTCCATACCAAATTTTTCGATTCTCGATTCGACGCCGATATCTATCAACAAAACACACCTATTAATTCAACAAGGCCTAATTATTTGTAATAAATACAATCTCAGCGAAATTCGGCGAAAAAAATCGATGCCCGAACACAATTTGTGTCAACTTTATGAACTACCATTGTTAAAATATTATTTAAAATACAATGACGAATGTCCGCAATAGAATACGACGTCCGAATATTATTAGCGCTAATTTTATAAAGTGCCGGCATTAAAACGCAATTTAATATAGGCTACAACAGCGTAAGTCCGCGAAAAAACCTACTCCTGAGATCAATAATTTGTTCTTGTTTCTATGAAATACCGGCGTTAAAACATAAATTAACGGCTAAGGCCCGCGAAAATGTTATTTAGATGACACTTTTAAAATTCGGAAAAAGTGGAAATTAAATGTCGCTATTTGCGGGAATGAATAACAAGCAAAGGCAAGGCATTTCATCAGGACTTCCACAAAAAACAAATCACGGGTAACTTAAATCCCGAAAATTTCCAAAATATTTACCTCTAAAACAAATAAAATTATTATACTTTTGATACTGATCTATAAAATTTTGATCTTTTCGTCACAGTAGACACCCTAATTCTATAAATAGACCCGATAAGAAACGGATCCATTAGTGGTTGATCTTGAAAATACTTTATCTTCGTGTATACAAATAACCAAGCCTACTCATGGATACAAATAAAACAAGAAGCGTTTACTTAACAAACAAAACAATTGCCTAACATTTTACTAGTAAAAATGTCTAATAGCCCTATATTAAACTAAGAAAGTTTTGCATTTTTTCCTTCTAATAGTTCTTGTTAAATGCTGAGTTGGGTTTAAATACAGAGAATTTGATTTCAATTTGCAAATACTGAAGATTACATTAAAAATACGGAGAACTCAAGTTCGACAATGATATAAACTGAGTATCGAGTTTCGGCTATCGATTCTCGATACCAAAGATAAAGCATCAGTGGTATCAAGAATCGACCCTTCCCTAGTTTATGACCTGCAAAAACATTTATTCTATAATATCTTTCTGCAGCCCCCATTTTCGTTCTGCGTTTAATCAATGAAAATTTTGAGAAATGAGAGAACTGCTAAGCGTTGTCATACAGAGATGATGCAAGTGTACTAAGATTTCTTTTAATAACATTTTACTAATATATTTATGTGTTTTATAGGCGTTAGCAGTTGGTGATGATGATATAAAAAGACAAGAGGATAGGGTATCCAATGCAAGAAAGAAGCTGCAAGAAGCAATAAATGGCATGAACAGTTAAACGATGACCGATTTTGAAGAGTTTGAATGTGTTTTAACATTCATTGTTGTATATTTTGTAAATATTTAGTAAATTATCTTTGTAATAAGTTCTTTTCTACTTTGTAATGTATAGAATCATCAAATTTACTTATTGAAAAAATATCCATTCATTTTAGTTGTTTGATGTGAAATCATACTTGATGGTTCAATAAAGTTATTTTATTTGCAAACGTTTTGGTAGTGTATTATTGTACTTTAGTAATTGAAGGTTGTACAAGTGAGCAATGTAGCATGAATAGAAGGTGACCTCACAATTGAATCTGTTATTTCAAAAAGGGCATTTATCCAGTTTTAAAGAGACTATACAAAATTCATAACTTAATTTATGTTATTTACAAATATTCTGAATTTTTATATGAGGTAAAATGTTTGAGATCTATCTAAAACCAGAATTTTTTTAAATTATTACTGGTAATAAAATAAAATTTTATTGTGTGGAAATGTGGCTTTGTTAACTACACAAAAAAATCTACAAACACAACTTGAAAATAACATAATCTATTATATAAAAAAGTTTTTATACTTCTCATAATTAATTATAAAGTAATAAGAATAGAATAAATATGTAACCGATAAGCGACCACTGCCAGGGGAACCAACAAAGCGACCACTGTTAAGGGAACCAACAAAGCGAACACTGCCAAGGGAACCAGCTTCACCAGTCTTGAGAACGAAGTACTGAGCCTCTAGAACTGCGGGAGAATTGGCCGGACAAGTGCCGAAGTGGCAAACCACAGAGAAGGGAGGCAAAAGGAGAGTCGCTAATGTTAGTGGGGGAGTTGTGCCGACCGCCAGGCTGTTTCACCAAGAATAAATTCATTTAATTTGTAATTCAATAAATCGGTTCTACTTTACAAACACCTGCATAAACCAGGGTGCCTAGCAACAGGGAAAATAGGGAAAACCTGGAAAAATCAGGGAATTTTACTTTTCTGGAAAAATCAGGGAAAAGTCAGGGAATTTTGGTTAAGGTCAGGGAAAAATAACATTTCTAAGGAAAATAGTTAAAATTAACTATTTAAAATCATAAATTAATACAATTTTTAATTGAGAAAATAAACATTAAAGATAAGATGAACTTTTAAATTAATCAATAAGAAAACTATGTATTCTGATACGTAAAAACAATTATCGGCGAGTTAAGCGAGTGATTGTAGCAGCTTGTTCCAATGCACTTGCCGTGATATGACTTTGAAACCTTTCTCTAACGTTCTATTTCTAAAAATGTTAGTTTTATTATTAAATGTTTTCGAATTTGGGTATCTTCTTGTCAATTAATTAAATATTCAATGCAAATCTGTACTGGTAGCTGGATTACAAAAACCAATTACTGTAGTTATTTCTTTTGTTAAAATGTAATAATGTACAATTTGAATAATTCAATATTTATAGTTGTAAATACGTAATTTGCAACTGCTGGTGGTTGGTACATTAACATAGATAGTATTAAATATTGAACTGTTACAATATTACCTTGTTTAATTAATTCTCTAAAAATGTATTTACTAAAATTAAATTAGCATGGTTATGTTTGTGCTTTTTTCTAACATTGGTCAGGGAAAAAGTTATTTAATCAGGGAAAAGTCAGGGAATTTCAAAAGGTCATATCACTAGACACCCTGATAAACACAGCGTACACGAAAATTTGTTCGCGAAAAAGAGGCTAGACTCGGCTAGAATCTCCACCGTATCTCTCTAACCAAAGTCCCATTGGGAAGAGATCTGTGCTTGCACAAGCGGCTACAGACACCCAAAATAATTACACGCCCTTCAGGCAACACTTGCGGTCCTTTTTAGGGCCAACTTACACAACTAAGCAGTGTTCTAGGCTTCGGTCTAGGGAACAGACGATACATAGTATATAATAATACGTTATTATAATATTAATATATTATAATAAAGTTTTAATATAGAGAGGTGGAGTGGGGGTTGTCGAGCGGAGCGAGCAGTTAAATGTAAAATAATTAAAACATGATGGACAAATTATACTATGCACAATGCTTATTAAATGTGTAAGCTAATATTTGTTAATACAAGCTAATATACAAGATAAAGTATAATAAACAGTATCAGAAACTTGGGTAATCTGCAGTACCATATCAAAAATACTCATCACTAAATCATAAATTATTAAGCGGTATAAGATCTCAAACTAGTACATGTAAAAGTGAAAATAAATTTAAAAAAGAAAACTGTGAAATGCTCTTATCAAACATCATCATCTGAATCGGACAAACGAAATCAAAGTTGTGACATCGCGTCGTTGCATCCAAATAAATGGCTGCCAGTGACGAGATTGGCATTTTGTTTCGCAAATTCGGGAGGAATTACAGCCTTATTGCTTCTCAAAGTCTTCAAAAAAGTCAAGCCTACTGATAAAAGACAAGATGTAGGAAAAATAAAAACTTAATGAATAAATTGATATTGATATTTTGCTCTGAGATTTGGCTAAATAATATACTTCTGGGCGCAGAGCGTTAAACTGCCGACTTATAACACCTACGAATGTGTTATACTGACTGGTATGCGTGACCTTGTGATTCTAGAAATGACTTCAATCCTATTCCTATTGTAACATAGGAATCATGCAAGCCACGCCCCTCTTGACGCCCATTGTCCGCAGTTGATCATATTTTTAAGGCGAGGGTATTAGATTACTGCCTGCAACAAGCCTCTTGGCAACATCGAAATCCCTATCACAGGGTAAAAAAAAATGTCCTCTTTG
The DNA here is from genome assembly GCA_018207615.1 of Philaenus spumarius. Classification (NCBI taxonomy): domain Eukaryota; kingdom Metazoa; phylum Arthropoda; class Insecta; order Hemiptera; family Aphrophoridae; genus Philaenus; species Philaenus spumarius. The sequence continues at coordinate 260,019 of JAGFPH010000214.1, forward strand.
TGGGATGTATTTACAAATCTTCCACTTGCAGTTATTGCTATTAATAATCTCACTATAGTATGGTTTCTGTTTTGTCCTCAATAAACATCAGAAAAAAAACATAAGTATCATTAAGTATTTCCTTAATGGTTGGATGTACTTTCCTCATCTTCATGGTAGGATTAAAATAGAGCTTTACCCGTATTTGCAGCTGAGACAGCTCTTTCAGCCTTGACAATTTGCGCGCTTAGTAACAAAAATCATATTACTGCATTCAGACTCATCAAATCTTGTTTCTAAAATTAAAATCGTTGCTAAGAGGATGACGTTTCAATACCATTTACTTCACTAAGAAGTATTTGTCATTGACATTGAAGAATATTCTAAAAAATAAGCTTTCCACGGAGGCAAAGTAAAGTGAAAATACTATTGGTGGCCTAAATTTGATGAGGGGCATAGTCTACTTTGAAAGAGACAAACCAATAAAGTCTAACTTAATTTAATACTAATTCAAAAAGAAAAGTTCTGCTATTTTTTACAAAACCTCACATAGATTTAATTTTGAAATATCTTTTTATCCATCAGTGTATGTTGTATATTGAACATATTTTAAAACAATATTTTTATTCTGATTAAGGAATATTAGGCTTCATGTAATTAATTTGATATGCCTCACAATCATGTAAGTAAAAAACATATATAACCTCCCTATTTATAGTTGCCCTTAATCACTGGTAGTTTGATTTTGGCATGTATGCAACAATATACCCAACAATGTTTTAGGTATTATATAAGTGCCCTAAAACAGAACCAAGAATTTTAACGTGGCAGCATCTCATGTTCCCGGTATATTATGGATTTTAATATACTACACTAATACCTACAAAATATTCAGTGTATTATTATTATATTTGTATACAAATTAATTTCTTCCTACAAACTCTTACCTTTAGTGACATGTTTTTAGTTATCATTAGGTATTGAGGGCTAGCATCATAAATTAATTAGGTGAAATTTGTAGCCAAGAAATATAATTGGATCATAATCTTTGCCCTGGGCACATTATTATCACATGAAGCTCTACAGTGCATTTGCTAATTAGGCCTCTCAGCACCTCTTGGTACTATTTCTTTACGAAATACAGTAAAATACCTAATAAACACTCATGATGCATGTCTTATACCTGATACCTGTGATTATTTGAGTTTACTTTGTTCAAAATCGTGTAATTAGGAATTGTATGTTATTCTAGCATCACAGAAAGTTAGTTCTGCATTGTTGCTAAATATATCAAGTTTTATATTACGTTTGTCTTTCAATAAAAGTTATATGAATTAAAAAATTTAAAATTAATTAATTATAAAACGTTTATCCTAAAAATTATTTCACAACCCCAAAATGTTTGAAAATAAAAAGAGTTTTTAGTGCTTTTGCTGTCATTAGGTCTACAAACAAATAGAAATTAGTCTGTTCTTTATTTAATAACAGACTCCCTGTCTTCCACAATTAATTAATAAACTTTTATTTTTAGAATTAGGCAAAAATATCTCCATCACAGTTCAATAATAATCAAAACAATCTTTAACAGATTTTACTAGTAAATAGTTTTGAAAGTTCATTACTGTGTAAAGGTCGGGACACACTTTAAAGAAGCAGCACTTTAGGGACAAAGTTTTACAAATTAACATTATTGTTATTGATTAAAATACAGTTATGTGCCAAACTAACGAGTCAAATTAATAATAGTCTATAATTTGGATTTAGATGGCAGCACTTACCGGACTGAAGAAAAAAATAGTATAAATGATTTCAAATTTAACATACTTGATGGCAGCACCTTAAGGGACAAAGAGTTACAAATTATTATTGATTACATTTTGATTACGGACCTTTAAAGATTACTTTTCATGAACCAAACCAACGAATAAAATTATTAATAGTTTATAATTTGGATTTAGGAGGCAGCACCTTACTGTACTGGGGTCTTTTCTGTTATATCCCCGCATTTACAAACTATTTTGCTATGGCAACAGAAATGCAAAAATAATAATACAAATATACCTAAAAGGTTCTAACCTAACTTATTTCGTCACAGTATGTTTACCTGTATTCAACATTTAACAGTAAAATATAAAACAACGTCATTGTCTGCAAAAATATTAGGCTAGAGTCAAATAGTAAAGTTACGCGTTTGCGATAACCCTTATCTAATATAAAAAAACTGGAAACTTCCTTATATGTTATGGAGTAGTTATAAATAGTTATTTGCACATTCCCGAGTAATCCTCATTCTACAGAAAATAGTTTAAGAATAGAAAATAGTTTTAGAAAATTGTTTGTAAATGCGGGGATATAACAGAAAAGGCCCCTGTACTGATGTAGGAGCTGTAGCAGAGATTAAATTATCGGTAAACATATATACATATATTTTATTATTCTCTTTCGGTATAATTTTTAACAGTAGGACGAGACAAATTAATGTTCTAAAAGTGTGCTGCCTCATTGAGGAAAATTCGGAATGGTAGCTTTGATTATAGATCATAATCAAAGATGGTAGTTTCGAGTTTTGGATCCGTTCCGTAATGGGCTGCTACCTGGAAATTTTTATTTTATTATTAAAAAATGTTTTGAACATGTTGGCTTCTGACTTGCTTAAATGAACATTCTGTAATGGTTGTTTCTTAAACTATTAGTAAGCGTTGTCGGTCTATATTTCTAACTCAATTAATTGTAGTTTCAGATTAGTCCCGTAATGTGGTGCTATCTGGCAACTTTTATTGAACACTGTTGTGACTAACTTCAGAAATTGTTAATTATTTTACGAATTTTAATCAAATATTTAAGCTGATATTTTTAAAATCAACTCATACATCCTTTGTCACAGTGAGTTTGTTTTGGATATAAATAAATATTTAAGATGTGTTTATTAGTAATCAAGTTCATGAAATTTAATGAAAACTTGCTCGTTTCCTTTCTCATCTGTAGCCTATGTCTGCTTGTTTTGTTTTTATAGGCCTATTTTGATTTTTTTTTAAATATTTTTATTGGTAAGACAAATAGGAGCTTCATAGCTTTTAAAAACATATAGCTTTAAATCTGACACTATTAAAAACCCGCCAACTAGCAAAGTAGCTGTTGGCTGGCCATTATATAGGAGTGCTAGTTTCACAGTAGTTTTATTTTTCATTTTGGGTGCTCTGGGGCACCTTGCGTACTCCACGCCCGCCACTCCTAGCACTTATTCAAAGTTTTAAGTTTTTGAACACTATAATGTTTCCTTGCATAAGAACTAGACATATTTATATATTTATATATTATATATAAAATATATTTACAACAAATTTACGAATCTCCAACCAACCAAAAAGTAACTATGGTAAGATCTATCAACCCCTATGGCAAAGATCGAAACATTTGATTTACACAGAGACTTGGAAGTTCTGAACAAGATAAACATTCATATGTAGTAGATTTTTTACATATTCAACATTTCTTTCGTTTAATTCTGTTAGGTTCGGTAATTTCTTTACTATTTTTGTTATGATATGGCCAGCAGGAAGGGGACACATATGGGGTTAAGCAAATCTGGAAGAAGAAAAATCTATTAGCCTGTTACCTGGAATTGGAACAAGAAACTGTTATTCAGTTTAGTAAAAGGAATTTCTTTCATACCTTTAGTATTCGAAGACCACGAAATAGGATTAGCATCATAGTCCGGATTGGAGTCAGATTCTGAGTGATAGACCTGATCATCAGTGGCGTTACTATCAGTTTCATCATCTGAAAGTTGGATATCAGGTCGATTACTCGGCAATGGTGGGATATCCATTGCATTATACAATAAACTATTCAGTATAATAAACACAGTATAACCAGTGGCGGCTCGTGCTATAGGTTCACTGGTTCACGAACCCCCAAGCAAATTGTGTTAATAACATAATATTTTAAGAACTATAAATATTTAGTACTTGGTTTCATAAATCTAACAATATAGAGTGGACAGTTGTTAAAATACGACAGAGAGTTACAACGCACACAGCTCTTCTACAACGTTTTCAGCTGCTTGGTTCAGCTCAAAGAATGAACCAATTGGCCTAGGCGAGGGGGTAGAGGGAAACAGTGGGGGGAATAGCCGTGTTAGCATAGCTTTTTGCTGCAATTTAAATCCAGCGACTCCTGACACCTTCCGAAGATAGCCAAAGCAGCAGTTCTCAACAATCAGTGATATAAAAAAATCTTAGGCCTAATTCCTTTGCGTAACTTAGTCGGTGTTTGTTTACTTCTTTAATTGATATGTTAAGTCAGTTGTGCATTGTATGAAGTTCATGGGTTTGTGTTAGTGTAGACATATTAATAATTAATATTATTACTTAGCAGATGTATTTAATGATTATTTTTGTGATATTCCAAAAGTACTGAGATCAGGAGTGGATAAGCTCTCTGAGGATGACCAAAGTTTTTATACGATGCATTTTGGGGGATTGGCTAACTCTGCCGATAGGTCCTTTTTTATGCACGGAGTTACTGAACAGGATGTCTCTAAGATTATTAAATCATTAAAACCAAAAAAGTTACCAGGGTTAGACGGAATAAATTCAAATTTAGTTAAGTATATAGAACCTCAGATTTTAGCAGTACTTACTTTTTTGTGTAATTTGAGCTTTAGTACTGGTACATTTCCAAATTGTTTGAAAGCTGCAGTTGTGGTGCATATATTTAAAAAGGGTCACAAACAAAATTCAGGTAACAATAGGCCAATAGCTTTGTTATCTGTATTTTCAAAAATTATGGAAAAATTAATGAAACGAATGTTGGTAACGTTTCTGGAGAAGAAAAATTTTTTCAGTAGGAATCAATATGGCTTCAGATCTGGTCTTAGCGCAGAGAAAGCACTTCAATATTTTGTTAATAACATTTATCATTCTCTGAATGTGGGATGGAAGGTTGCTAGCCTCTTTATTGATATTCAAAAAGCATTTGATACGGTGGACCATTCTATTCTGTTAGACAGATTGTGGTCTGCTGGCGTGAGAGGACTACCTAATAAATGGTTCAGTAGTTATCTGGGGGGAAGAACCCAAAGGGTAAGAGTAAATGGAGTTTTGGGAAGTGAGGGAGAGATAAAGTATGGTGTTCCTCAGGGATCTGTACTTGGAGAGGTTCTTTTTATTATATATGTAAATGATTTATGTAATAGCAAATTTAATGGAGAAATTACAGCCTTTGCGGATGATACAGCATTCCTTTATAAAGCTAACTCAATAGATGTGCTTCTCAGCCAAATTACTGAGGATTTGAGACATTTACGACTTTGGTTTTCAAAAAATGAGATGGTGTTAAGTGAAGCTAAAACTGATTATATTCTTTTTCATTTAAAAAAAGGCAAGGAATATGTGACAGGAAATGTAATATGCCATCACATAATATGCAAAAATAAAGATTTAGATGGTTGTTTATGTCCGAAGATTAATCAATTGAATAATATTAGGTACTTGGGAATAATACTGGATGAAAGAATGAAATGGAATTATCACATAAACAAATTGCAACGTGAATTATTGATTTCAATTATTCGTAAAATATATTTTATTAGATCATTGTGCCCACCAGAATTAATGAGACAAATTTATTTTGCTTTAGTGCAATCGCGATTGCAGTATGGTTTAATTTGTTGGGGAGGAGCATATTTGAGTACTATTACACCCATTATTAGTGCTCAAAAACATATAATAAGAGTTATGTTATTTAGGTCTAGAACTGATTCTTCTCTGCTACTCTTTAGAGCAAAGGGCATACTGCCGTTGAGGTATTTGTATGTTTTTAAAGTATTAGTAGAGTTTTACAGGAAAAGTGGTTCTAGGCGAAACTGTGGAAGGAGGAAAATAGTATTTCAACTGTTAAAAACTAAATTAACAGCAGTTAAAAATTCATATTTGTATAAGGGGGAGAAAACATTTAACATGTTACCAGTAGATGTACAAAAGAGAAACAATATATCCCAGTTTTCTAAATCTGTTAAATTATGACTGAATTCAGTGGAAAATATTGAATTAGTTTTGAGGTGAGGCAGTGGGAACCAGTTGATGTTGTTCTGAAATATATGTGTTATGTATGTGTGAGTGTAGATTGGGTGGTGTATATAAGTTTGTGTGTTTGTAAGTGTAAAATTCTGTTCTTTATCCAAATTTTGTTTTAGGTTTGTTTTATTATCAAGGCATCCTTTGCATTTGTATATATTTTGAATGATTATGGCACTATGGCTGATCTCTTTCTTTCTTTTTCCTATAGTAATAAGATTAAAGAATTATGATGGTAAATCCTACTCAGGCACATGTGCCTAAGGATTACCTATTCTTCACATAAATTTAATCTGAATGTAAAGAAAATCATTGTTTTGTTCTTTTATCAAGTTAAGTGTAGTATGTGTTAATTTACCTGTCTTGTATTTTTATTGTATTATTATTGCATTCAATATTATTATTATTTTGTATTTTTTTGGTGAAGAAATAAATATTATTATTATTATTATTTTTACATTCAATTACATCAATTCCTTTCATTATGATGAATGCACTTTGTTACAATTTACAAATGTACGGTACTTTGTACAATAAGGAATATAAATAAAAAAATGTTAACAAATGGGCCTAGTTTTATAAAATCTTTCTTGACTATTTTGTAATATTTATAACATTTGAGGGCTCTAACTGCAAAAGTCACATTCTCCAAATTTTTTCGAAATCGAGGTAAGAGTAGATTCTGGTTCTATCCGTTGCTATGCACATGTTGTTACTGGGGTTATAGAGCAAAACTTACAATATCCCACTCATTTTTAATGTTAAAAATTAAGTTTTGTTCCAAAACTTACATTCTCCACAGTATTCAGTTGCAAAATTCACATTCTCCCATTCAACCAATAGGATCACCCATATTCAGTCACGTGACACTGTTTACTTCTGAGTAACCAACCTGTTTTGTTATGATTGTTTTACAAGTAACAGTGTTGTGGTATTACTGTTGCGTTTATTTAAATGTTTTAAAATAGTTTTAAGATGGATGTTAGTGTTAGACCGAATGATAAGAGTAAAGAATATACACCCAGGAAGAAAGTACGAGCACAAACACTTGGAAAATGGCCCAGAATAAAAAGAAAAGGTAACCGAATTAATGATTCATAACCTGATTTTGATAACTTCAATGGCATGATTAAAAGAGTGATTTACTGAATAAATAACATATTTCAAGGAAATATAGCTTTTAAAATTATAATTTAACGAATTTAAATGAACTTAGGTCCGCAATATAACTGTTTTCGAAGGGGTCTAACAAGATATCATCATGTTTATATGACTGCTTGAATTGTATTGATCTGAACCCCTACACGACTGTTCGATTTATAAGTGACGGGTTTGGGGGTCAAAATAAGAACTCGATTTTAATCAGCATGGTGAGCTCGTAGTTTGTCAGTGCACCTGATAACATCGAAGAAGTACAGCTAGTTTTCCCAATGACCGGGCACAGTTTCATCCCCCCCCGATAGGGTGTTTGGAAATGTGGAAAAAGAAATAAAAAGACGTGAAGTTATTGTAAGCCCAAAGGAGTACATTGACATCTTGGCAAAATTTGCTACAGTGAAAAAACTTTGAGATGATGCTGTAAACCAAAATTGGAAATCTTAGGTGCACCAGCACATCCGTAAGAAAACTTCATGGAATTTTGGAATACAATCCTGTAAGCGAATTTACTTCACACAGGAGAGAACCGAAACCAACGATGTAGCTGCCTTGGTCCAGGGAGAAGGAACCTACCGCCTAAAAGCTTATCCTCGGCAAGCAGCAAGAAATATTGTTAAGTGAGGAAGAAGTCTTCAAAACATCAGACCAGTCACTATTGTCAAAAGTAACAGAAGAAAGGGGACGTCAATTTTCTTCTACAGAAACATTATGGAGACGACTGGAGGGAGAACGAAAATTTAGAGTTTTTCAGACAGTGGTGAGGATGAGGTGGGTTGTCAAGCAGCCCAGGAAATGCCTACTGTCCAAATCTAAGAGGACAGACAATACCTTTTCATATTTACATTCTGTAAAATTAGTAACTTTTAGCAATGAAACTTAACTGTTGTGTTTTATAAGTTTAATTTTATAAGTTAATTGGACTATTAGATGGTAATTTCAACAAGTTTATTTATAAGTTTTTATTTAAAATATTGAAAAATTTAGCGAAACAATTTAAGTTTTTTATTTTATACATTTTATTTTTTTAATTAAATTCTGTAATCTTAGTAACTTGTAGTAATGAAACTTTTAACTTCTGTGTTTTATAAGTTTCTATTTGAAAAATTGTAAAACTTAGCTTTATTTAATAACTTTATTTTATACAATTTCTGTACTTTATTACCTCTTAAACCCACATTAATTATACCTAAAAACTATAATTTATTTCTGTTTTCTTGTCCAACAATATCTGCAATGTTTTGTGTCAAAACTAACATTCTCCTGGTACATTTGTTGCAAAACTCACATTCTCCAGATTGATATTGCAAAAGTAACATTCTCCAGAGTTTAAAGTCATTTTTTATTAATTTAACTAGGTTTTAAGTACAAAACCAGGTGTAAATCTGATTTGTTTGAGCACAATCTGCAGGAATATATCTTTATAAGGTAAGTTGTTTTATTTTTAACGTTTGTAGCAGTTTTCCTAAAATTTTAAAAAGTGGAGAATGAGACTTTTGCAGTTAGAGCCCTCATTTAAACCTTTTGATATATAATAATATAGTTGACGTGTTGTCAGAACTAGTGTGAAATATCAAGCCAATATATACATTGGTTTATCACAGTCTCCCCTTTCTAAAACTGTCATCCAATCAGAAATCGGTCTAACCATTTCCATGAAAAGGGGTGTTTTCTAAACGCTTGCATTTAGTTGCTTTTCCAACCAATAAAACAGTCTTATCTATAAAACGTTTGTTCCTTTAAAATGCTTGCAAACTAACGCCAAAAAGTCCATTTTCCTTAACATTGCCTGTTGTAGGATTAATATTTTGAATCAATGTAAGTTTTAATGTAATCGATTAGTAATCAGCATAGGCCAAATGGTAATTGTTTGTCAGACGTAAATCTACCCATATTGAGATATTAGATATGTTTTCGGTAATAGTAAACAATTACCTTAGTCCCTAGTGACAACATAAACAAAACAACTTGCCACAGCCAACTAGCTGTGTGTGTGGACCGACCAAGACCAACTAAAGCGCGCGAGAACATTCGAGAATATCCGAACTCACGCGATCGCTTCCGAAATTATTAAGAAAGCATAAATAATTTACTTTTGTGCAAGTATTGCTATATCAGAGCTTAGAAAACAAATATTGTTAGATATCGCGTTTTATAAAAGAAAACATTAATTGCCCTATAACTGACAATACAAATTTACTGTTTGATTTTAACTTTGTCTTTCCTAAAACATGTATTATTAAAAGAAAACTCAAAACCTCGAAATCAAAACGGCGCCCTCTCCAGAGTAGCGCCCAGGGCACGTGCCCTGTTTGCTCCCCCGGTTGTTACACCACTGCGTATAACACCTTCGAAATTCTAAATCTAGATATAATGACAGTGTATTATTATAACTATGTGTATGTAACACATCTACCAATAGCCAAACCTAAGCAGGTTTTTCAAATTTACGAGT
>JAGFPH010000214.1:288885-303180 GCA_018207615.1 Philaenus spumarius
AAACATAAAACTTTCAGTGTTTTCTTTTAATAACAAAATTCTTTATATTTGTTTATTTTGTCAACTTACTATATAGCCTATTGGCTGCAATTTTTACTAACCACTAATAACCTGCCCCAAACTCGTTTTACAAAATTTTGAAAAGTTCGAAAAATTATGTAGGTTTAGGGGTTTAGGTTACTTTATAAATCAGAATGACATCCCTCAATAAGTTTCAAAATTGTTGACTCATTTAAAAACAATTATGATTAAATATACAATTTCTTAGGAAGAAAATGAATCTTTAAAAGACTAAACTTAACTCAATGTGTAAAAAAGTTTGAAACAATGAAATTGGATACATAATGTCAATAAATGTTTAATAAACACACAAAACAAAACCAGATTGTAGGCTACAACATTTTCAAGGTGGCAAAGCAGGATTTGTTCTAGTAGAGACACCTAGCGTTGAACCTTGAAACTATCGGGAAGCCATGTTGAATTGTCTGCTTCCTGAATCAGTTGTTTAGTTGTTCCGCCACGGCTAACAGCTGTGGGAAGGTAGGCTAGCAAAATTTTCCGAAATTTTCATTTTTGAAAACGCCAAAAAGTAATATTATTATTGTTGGTTGTGTGTTTTAACATATAATGCAAAAATGGATTTCAAGAACGCTGTTTATAATGCTGCAAGGGATGGAAAGATACGTCGTTTAAAGGTAACGGTTCTTTTGATTTACATTAATTTGATCTGGTATGTCTTTGTTTGTAATTTAGCCTAATCATTACAGAGTCTAAACTTGTAAATTGTAGGCCTATCTATCTGATTTAACATAATGATTACCTACGAACATTCATAAGTTTAAAGTAATATTTATCCTTCTTTTGTTCGAAACCAATGTTATGGGTTTTTGTTATGAGTTGTAATTAGAAAATAGATTTTAGGTTATGTTTTAGAAATAAGGTCTACCGAAAATATTATTTCTTTTTTAGCTTTGTCCTAACGATTGTTTTGTTTGTGACATTAAAGATACAATAATTGGAACCATTCCATCTCCCAGTGTTTAAGACTTTACAGTAAATTTAACAAAATCAGTATTGAAACCAGAACCAATGGGTTAATTTTCAAAAGGTAAAGCAATGTTATTGTATATATAGGCTAGGCTATTTTGGTTTAGAAAGGCAAAGAAAACACTCCATTAGGGTGAATAAAGAGGATTTATTATCCTATGTAAGTAATGGGCTGAATTACAGTTGGCCTAGGCCTATGTATGAATAGACAACCTAAATAATAACAATAAATAATGATAATATAGGCTAGCCTATTGCATTGGAATTAAATAATCAAGTAAAGTTTAGGGAATAAATAATTACCAAGTATAATGACATTCATGTACCAGTTATCCCCTTTGATCTTATTGGGAATCACTAGTCAGCGTGTATTTGCACCGAGTTAGTAAATTTTTGGAAGACGTGACTGGAACTGTCGATGCAAATGGACGATACCCAGATACCCAGAGCAAATTTATTAATCATCAACCCTAATTTAACCGATTGCCTTCAGCCGTACCCTGTAAATCCGATTCTGCCAGCTTTTAACAAGCGCTTAATTAATTATATAAATCTAAACTATTACACTTTAACTTTAACTAAATCACTAGTCACCATTTGTACACGATAGGCTTCTAACCGAACCGAACTTATTACCGCTTAATATTCATTACGAGTGCGCGATTGGTTATAATCTCACGTTACGCGATTACCGATTATAATATAACTTAATTAGATTGCTTATATCATATTAACTCGTTACATTCAATTTGTAAACTGTAAGCATATTGATGATGTTAAGGGAACTGATATTTGACCTTCAAAGTTCTGCATACATTTTAAATGAAAAACTAGATTTGTCTGAATAAGGAGTCTTTATGATATTTAAAGTACTTAAACTATAAATTGTTATATCTGTTGACCTTGTTTAACACATGAAAGTGTACAGTAGGTCGTTGACATTACATAATTTTATAACACTAGTTTAGCTTGACAGAGTGTTTGAGGGCCACATTTGCTATAAACTTGCTTTTATGTTAGTAGCCTACGTTAGAGGGAAAATGTATGAGTACGAAGGGTATTTTAAGTTTAGTCAGAGTTAGTAGGCCTATCAGTAGTTTTGCTTAAATTGATTAACTGTAGACAATAATAGCTATGACAGAAATAACTTGACATTTCACATGTCTATATATATATAACCTAGGAACCTTAGTGATACTATAGGCCTACAAAGTAATTTGGTGAAAGTATACATTAACACTCCAGCTGATTTGAAGGTTAGGTTGCTAACTTATGTACTTATTTGAAAATGAAAGCATTAAAAAAATAGGATGAAATTCTTACTTGCAGTCTCTAGTCACAGTATGTTTCCACATTGTTAACATAAGTTGCTAACATCAATTAAGTTGTTTTGTGTAGCATAATTATTAGCTGGAGGGTTAATGTATACTTTCACCAGTAATTTAATGTGCATTCCGGCCACACTTGCTGGTATATGACCTCTGGAATAAGTTTGTGATACCTCACCTACCACAATGGCAGAATCAATAGCGTATTAGTTTAAAAGTATTCCTTTTAGACTACTTTATTCTGCTTTTGGTTCTAAGGTTTTTCATTTAGTTAAATGCCAATACCTGCTATTTAAACACTTTCTTTACTTGAACATACCGTACTATGTTATATTTTAAAGCGGAAAGTTTGTAATAAGATAAAACTCAAAAATTACTTGACTACCTCTTAACACATTTTAATAAAAGTTTAATTTAAATTGTTTGTCTTTCTGGTAACACGTTTCGTCATGTTTTTTCCAAATGGGCCGAGCAGTAGTTAAAAAAAGTAAATTAAAACAGCATTGTAGGAATACTGGTTAACCCATTTAATTTATACCAAAACAGTACCCAAACGGTAGAAACACCAAAAGATCTACAAAAATAGTCAGCAAGTATAGGCTATGTACTACATCTGTCTTGTTTTTTTTTTTTGACAATAGGCCTATCCGTTTTTATTTTTACAGGTTATTACTTTTAATTATTTTATTATAAAGATTTTACATTGATATTTTAGTTGTTCATTATTTGTAATGATACAATGACATAGTATTACTACTACTACGGTATGTATTTTGTGACAGATCAGCAAAGTGCTGCTATAATTTATTCTTACAAACTAATATGAATAGCAGGAGTCAACCCTATCTTCAAAGGTTTTATGAATTTGATACAAGAATTAGAGTTTAAGTTAGTTTAGAAACTCTATGTTTTATATGTTCTTGAAAATTAATTTAAAATTGTTTTGATTATATTTGTGACAAATTAGCATGCCCATTAGTTAGTTTAAGCAGGGAACCCACTATGCCGTCACCGTCAGGCACTGACCATCACCGTTGAGTACCGGCAACATTGCTTTGAATTGTTGTTAATGAATGGCAATCCACTATATCCGTCCGTCACAGGCCCGTACTGTCTCCGTCAGTCACCATTGCTCTTTGGGGCATTCTTGCCGGACAGCAGGTGCGTCATTCCTTCAGTCGACGTTCAACTACCCAGTGAAGTCACATCACCAGTGTTTTGTCGTAGTGCGCCTTTGTTCTGTGTACAATGAGTACAGACGAAATGTTGATAGAAGCTGTTAGGGAGTATCCCTTTTTGTATAATATTAGTGATTAATAGTTATCACGACAACAGGAAGAAAGATGAAGCTTGGCGGGAAATCTCAGAAAAGTTTCATACTATGTCAGGTAATTTTACTTTCTCACTGTTAGTATAGTGATCACAAAAAAACCGATATCGAGATTTTTGCGGAAATATCCGTTTTGGGACCCCCGTTTTTAAGCCTCAAGCCTCCTTAGCATGTAAATCAGTGCTACAGGAATTTTGCTTCACCGTCTTCAAGCTCTTCAATGACATCATCACCTTCTCCTGTTCCTACCTATCAATACACAAGCCAGACACAAGGAATAAGTGCGCCACCGTCCACTTCTGTTCCTAACTGTGAATACACATAGCCCAGTCAACGAATGATTATAGAAGGAAAGTCAATAAGCGGAAAGACCAACTATGGAACATTGTTTGGGGTACCTAGTAGTATAAAGTACTAAAAGTCCTTGACCCTAGGGGTGGCGGAAGAGGGGGGGTTAAAGGTACCTTTTTTTTTATTTTTTGCCTATATCTCAGTAGGGGTTGGTTATACAAAAAATATATACGTATACAAAATTAAAGCTGACAAAATTCTCTACATTTTATATACCTATATTTTTGATATCTGTAACCGTTAATGAGATGTACGCTCGCGAAAATCGGTAATTTTCGAAAAAAGCGTTTCTGTGCATTGGAATACTTTATTATTTGTTCCCCACGCGGTCTACCCTCGTGAGCTCTCTCCAGTTCTTATCTCGTTCGTAGAAAGTCAAATTATTGTGAATTTCGCCTCAGTATATTATTTTATTTTATTATTATTATTATGTCGCTATGTCGATGGAAAAATGTTTTGTTTCTCGCTTTAGTTGCGTTAGTTTATATAACGTCATACATCCGTAGGAAGTCGAATTATTGCGTTTTTCGCCTTTATATTTTATTATTATTATATCCGGTATATTTTATTAGTAGTATTAAATGCTGTATATTTTATTGTTATTATTATTATATCGCAATGTCGACTCAAACGTATTTTGTTTGTGACGAGAACTTGTACGAAAGTGGTGGGAAAGTGTCCTGTATGAGTGCAAAAGTAATAGCTTCACAGATAAGTGCCACTTTACAAAGAAATGACGGAAAAAGCTCCAACCTTGTAGGTTTGATACCCTAAAGTTCATTCCACATGCAGAAAACATTATACGTGAGCCGATACTGAAATTGAAGGAATAAAATTATATCATTCGTAACGTACTGTGCCATAAAAATGTGCACAAAACGTAAATTATGTGAGTATGTTGCCGTTAAGGCAGGTAAAATAAATTAAACATACACACAACAAAGTTAGGTTAGGCCTAGAGTGATGAACCAACATTTTATTTTTATTAAATATATATATAGTAGAACAAACCATTGAGGCCTTCCGGCAACTGCAGCGTATTAGGCCTCCATTTTTAATCAGTTAAAGATATGGGTGTGCAAGTTCCACCGTTTTCTCTTAAAATTCTACATCGAAATAATGTATCACATGACCAACTTCCCATTTAAAAAAACAAAGTTACATTCAAAATGATGATGGATCCAAGATTATGGATAATGTTTTTTTAAATCTTAATAAAGTAGTATTTTTACGTAAAAGTAGGTTCCTCAATCACATTTACCTTCAAATTTTCCTTAAATACAAAATATTAAGCCCTTTCCGGACACCCGGTATATACATTAAATTTCAAATATAGGTTTTAATAACATACAGTAGCTGATCTCGTATGTATGTTAACCATAAAACATGTTAGAAATAAATGATTTGTGGTAAGCCTGCATACTACAGTATAAATATGTTGCCTACAAAAGAACAATGTTTAGTCTGGTTCTTTCTTAAAATAATTGACATAATGTCTTTTTCCTTTAATCATACACATGAGTGAAGCTATGTTATGTATGACATGTTATGACATTTTCAATACTGATGAAGCTGTGTAATTCACATTGAGAGTAGGCCTACCTAGGTCTAATAGGAAATTGATCTAATAAATTTTGGTGAATAGCTATCTAGCCTAAGGTGAGGCCGACTTTTTTTTAATCAGCAAACATACAGTCCCTGTATTCAAACTTTTAAGTCAAACGTAGTTTTGGTCTTTGATCTGTCCAGGAAGTAAAAGCGGTTTATTGCTGTAAAGTCGTATAACCTGTGTTTTTTTGCTATGCCATTGATTTTTTCACAAACAGTATAAATTCATTGGTTTATGTATTGATTGGAGACATAAAAGGTTGACCTAGCAATTACACGGAGTAATTTTTAACAAGAAGGTCATATATTTATCTGCTAGTTATGTCACATTCGCTTATAGCCATTGATAACCTGACCCAACCTAAACCATTAATATGTTAAAACGACAAAGCTTGTAGTTAAATCTCATATCAATTTGATGTTTATTCATGAATAGTAAAATTTATCTGCATCGTTACGAATTGAAATAAATGTTGACTAAAAACTTTGAGCATGGCATGGCGAGTGAGCAGGATTGTAAAAGCTAAAATACTGACTTTACCTCTTAATATAGACTTATAGCTACAATCTTTTGAGGTTATGAATTAACTTCTGAATTCTTTCTTAGCATCAGATTCATCCAGCGGGTTTAAACACCAATATAGGTTTTTAATGCCATATAGGCCTAATAAAAACTATGCGTAGGTTGTCTTTACACTTGACCATGTATCGACTGACATTATCAATTGATAAAGGCTTATATTAGGAATTGATCCATGCCCTTAATATGGTGTGTAATCTAGTTTATCTAGAATGTATCATAAAATAGGAAAGATATTGCAACTAAGTATATAGTTGTTGTATAGAATAGGCTTATTACTGCCAACATCTTGTTTGTGCTATTTTGATATGTAAAGAAATACATAAAAGTAAAATTTAATGAAGTTCTACAAATTTATTTTGTTAAATGGACTTGCAAATATCATTAGGCCTACTTAGGCCAGTCGATAGGGGTAATTTTAGACCAAAAGTTTAGTAATTTACAATACGGCTGATTTTTTTTTATAAGTACATTAAAGTACCGTATGTAGATTAACATAAAAAAAGTTTACCAGTCCATCGATTTCCCAAAGTCGAAAAACATTTTTTTTCGATTATCCTTAATATTTCGAGCTGGGATGAAGATAAATAAAAATTAAAAATACCACCATGTAGGGGAAGTATTTTTCAATAAAAAAGGTCATATTTCTTTCCTCCGACCAATGGTTTGTCTGGAAAAAATTCGATAATGCAGGTATGTATTTTGTAGCTGGGGAAATCACTAAAAGTTGAAATGTCATCCATATATGAAGCGATGGCTCATTCTAAATTGGCTGAATTTTAATATATCGTATTGAAACTTGACATAGGAGTTAAAATATATATTTTAAACATTTATGCTGAGTTTCAGCTTGTTATCTTGAAAATGACCCGATCTAGAGCCACTTGACTTATCAATGGGTTTCTCGATTTTAGGACTACCGGACCCACGAACTCATTTTAAACGGCTCCAGTTTAGAAAATTTTCAAAATATCAACCTAAAAGTTTTTTTACTAGTTTAGGTTAGTCCTCCAGTTTTTTTTTAATTCTAATTATATCGAAACTTGAGTGTGCGTGACTGGAAAACTGCCCCCCCCCGATCTCTGACGTCAAAATGACGTAGGAACCTGCTTGGGGGGGTAGTTTTCCGGGGGGTAGTATTCCGGCGACCCGCTCCATTTCCACTGGGATTTATTCCACATATCATAACACCGAGGCCCCCTTGTGCGCGTTGGAACATCCATCACAGGAGTTGGGAAATATGGTCAAAATCGTTAGGACATTTTAGATTCCCTCCCTCCGCAATAATTTCTTGTAGCAATGTCCCTGACTAACGGTTTTAGTAAATTGTAGGTGTTCAACTCGCCTAAAGATACGTTTTATTTTTATTAATTGAAAAATATAGATATAGGTGTACGCAATACATACTGTAAATTTAGAAGAAGGTTTATAGAGGCCTTTAGTACAAAACAGTTGACAGAAGTTGAAATGCAGCTTAGTTTTTTAAAACGTAATACATCTCGTTAAGAAAATAATAATTTTCCAGGAAAGCTTGGGGGGATTGAAGCTGGGTACAATAAGTTGTAATCATTAAAATTTCATTGGTATTGGATAAATTGTGACAAACAATTCCATACAAGCTTTTTCTTATTGTGATGCATAAGACATTCCTCGACTCCAGGTAGTGACCTACATTTTCGTTAATCGAGTCAATGTTCCGGATGTACTTACGGTCTTTGCAAAATTTTGACTGATATATTCACCAAAACTAGTTAGTAACACCGGATGTAAATTATCAGCTAAGTTGTGTCAATGAATACAGAAACTATAGTTTCTGTATTCATTGGTTGTGTCAAATGTAGAATAGATGAAATAACATCAACTCATTGAACTCATCGCAAACACGAGCAGCCTAATGGTATAAGCTCTTTGGCCTACAGGGTTTCAAACTTAAAAGGAACGTAATCTCAACAGGTAAGTTTGTCTTATCTGTTGCTTTAAATAAATATTCATAAAAACAGTTATTTCACAATTGTCAGGCATTACTTCATGTTGTTACACAATGTGTATTAAAAAAATGTTCTTTAAAACGAAAATCCTTTTTTTATCGTAGGCATACTATCTCGTCTAAATGGCTACAGCTGTGTATTTTGTGCCATTGTAATAAATTATATTGTTTGATCGTAATTTACTACATGATGTAATTAAATTACAAATTGAGTTTACAAATTAAACGTAAAAATAAGTCAAATGTAAACGAGCAACGGACACACTATAAACTCAACTTATTCAGGGGCACTGTAAATTCAAAAGTGTATCAAATACTGTACAAACAGATTATCGTATACTCTGATATTTTCTCAAAAATGACGGTTGATTAGAATAGAGCCACTTTGATCGGGGTTGGTTGGTGACAGTAGTGGTGATCTATTGTAAAACTGATCGAAATAGACACACACTATCCCCAATAATTAGAATTAAGTATGAATAATTTCACTACATATTAATATTCATGTAAATTTCACACAAATTTTGATAGTCCAACTAAAGGATACAATATAATATGTAACACCAGATGATTAAATTATGACACAGTAGGCTTTTTACGTTGATTGCATTTGCTTTTACCTGATGTAAACAAATGTTTTATCTAATGGTTAATTTCCTATGTCTGTTGCTACTGTAATAAATGTAGGTAAATACCTTCTTGAAACAGGTTTTGGTTTAACATAGGCCTAACCAAAAGTTGTGTTAAGTTTTTCATCCACATCAGTTATTTTATTTATCATATTATGTAACAACAAATGTTTGAACTATAATACAGACAGCCTTTTTATGCACATTTTGTTTGCGTTTGCTTTTATTTTCTTAAAATATTCTAACAAGAAGCTATTGGTTGTGAAGAATAATTAAGTGATTGCAAATTGACTAAGTTGGTTGCTATGGCAACGAATGTAAATGAATTCGTCAAACATGTGTTGCTAAGCTTTTGATCAGAATCAGCTGTTTTATCCGTTACCTTATGACTGGGAGTGTACCCCGAATTTTTACAATTTTTGCAGTTTAATATAAAAATGTTGCAAAATTCTTTCTTAGTGTGCGTCCTTGACCCCCACAAGCAAGTAGTTTTTTTCTTTACATTGATTCTATGTCAATCAGTCAGAACAAAGCCACTTATTTGTATATAGATAAAGGAGAAATGTGTGAGGAAAACTACTTTTAATATTTTGATAAAACTTTTACTAATGTTAACTTGGACTTTGTTTCTTGTTGATCAATGATTGAAAACATTATTTGAAACCCTTGATTGGATGATTATTTTAGTGATTCTCGCCTTCGAAGGAAAAACAGGACTTACAGGATAACTCGTTTGTCTGATCACACTAAGTTTTCTCAATTTTGAATAAAACATGTCACAATATAATTTGGTATTTTATACCAAGCAAGCTAACCCGCACATATTTAATAAAGTCAGAACTAAACAATTATTTTACTGTTAATTTTGGGTGCCACTAAATATTAAATATCTAAAATATCTAAACTCTTTTTAGCGAATGTTCATAGAAAAGATGAGCTATTACAGGTGACTCTTATGGTAAGACCTAAGGTCGGTGTGGTCAATTAAAATTGGTATTTGTATTTGTACGTCCGATTTGTGTAACGGGGGGCTCGCCTGTGTCCGGCTCCTCGAAGCGGCGCTTTCCCTGGTCGAGTGCGGACGTACGGGCGTTGTCAGGATGGTTGGTGGTGAGAAGGTTCTTCAATAACTTGGTAAACCCATGATAAGTGTTGAAACGTTTATTGAATCGGTACAAACGTCTCTGTTCGTTCCGAACTACTCTAAACTAATATTACGCCATGAGGCCAAAGCAAGATCAATCAACCCTTAATTGAGTCTACTCGCGAACGCGTTCACTTACAGACTAACCACTGCATCTCTGGATGCTTTCATCTAGCGTCCCCCTCCCTTGGTGAACTAGGAATTAATTGTTTTCTCAGCGAATGTACCTTTAGCCAACAATATACTATGTCCGCTGTTAGTGGACCCTTTATTATTAATTATCTTTACTTATTATTTATAAGTATTTACGAGGTGAGGGGTACCCGTCACAAACCCCCCAACCCCCACGTCGCCAGAGTCGGCCCCTTCGACTCTTTCAGCACTCTTGAATGCAACTCTTCGTTTAATTAATTTGTTGTACCTTTCGACTGAAGAAATACTGCAGTGACTTGCTTAAACCATCCTAGTTTTTTTTTTCTAAGGGTTGGTCGAGTCTTATAACATTGATGTTTTCCAAAGTTGTTTTTTTTCTCTCATCATGGTCGGAAAGCTTCTCTAGAGAGTGGTGGTTGGAAGAAACTCAATCCACCCCCCAACTCATAATGTCAATAAAAAGAATTTAACGAACAAAAACAAGGAAATATTGGCTATTCTTATTACCACAAAGGAAAATTAATAAATATAAATAAAATTCGAAAACTGAGACACCCAACTCCTAGTCACCTTACGTCGTTAACCATTTCTATTTCCCTGTTTTCTAAAAAAAAAAAACTCCTTGCTACATGTCATTTACCATACAATAAAAATTATGTTATCAAAAATTCATGACATTAAGCCATCTCAAAGCATTGTTTTAAACTCAAAGAAATGCATAATATAACAACTCGTTTTACCGATTTAAGAAAAAAAATTTAAGTTATGAACATTATAAACAATTACTGTCAATTTAAACCTTCCGATTAAAAATACAAAAGTTATGGTAACCAACAGAGAGCACTAATCCTAATGATACATAATTACGTTGCTCGTTACACCAGTACACTTAACAAAAAAAAAAAAAACATTTTCCACTTACATGACCAAAATATGGATATTATAAATTGTGTATAATAAATTCAATCTCCATGAAAGAAAGTTGAAGCTTCCCAATGTAAGCAGGAGAAATCATGGCAAATTATAAACCTGTAAACTTAATCCTAAATCTTTAAATAC
Organism: Philaenus spumarius; assembly: GCA_018207615.1. NCBI lineage: Eukaryota > Metazoa > Arthropoda > Insecta > Hemiptera > Aphrophoridae > Philaenus > Philaenus spumarius. The sequence continues at coordinate 300,102 of JAGFPH010000214.1, forward strand.
CTAAACCTAATAATAACAAGTTTCTCTACCGTGGTTTGTTTCCACCAAAAGTCAAGTTGATAAATGACTTTTGATAAATGCGTTACATTTCGTTTTAAAGGCAATCCGTAAAAGAACGGATAAGTTACCAAAATTATTTCAAGAAGTATACTCCTATAAGGAATGAATGGTATGGAGTAGGAGATAGAGAGATAAGAAATGACACAGAAGGAGAAAGCCAACGGATACCAGGCCGGTGCACTTCCTCTCCTGCATCAATGACAAAGGAACCGAAATTCCAGGGTGGGATACTCCAGTGGTTTATAATTATTTATAACTATTTACGAGGTGAGGGGTACCCGTCACATTTGATCAAAATTTGGTACACACGTATTTTTTTTAAGTCGCGCTTGGACGAGTTCGTTAGCAAAAAATCCAACAACCGGAAGCATGTTTTTTGATAGGAAGAACAAATTGTTTGAGATTTTTCGTATTAGAATGATACTGTTTTGGGGTTACATCTAAGAAAATAAATATAGCAGATTATTCTGCAAATTTTGTTTTTCCCTCCGTCTGCTCGTCCGGTTCCCCCAAAACCGATCAAAACGTAAAATACCATAAAAGTACTTTGTTCAAATCGTAACTCACAAAGCGAGCGTTTTCCGCTGTGAGCGAAACGAAGCAGCCGGGGTTGGAGGCTGAGGTGTAAACAAATTCTAATTATATATGTCGTACACGCTGGTAACTATTTAACATTTTCGTGAGTAGAGCAATTTCCTAAATAGTTGGTTGAAACCCTAAAACATATCCACCTAATTTTAGTGATTCGCTCAACTCACGTCAGCGATTGAGCTGCGTGGTCGCATTATTTGTGGATATCTAAACTCTTTCTTTTAGATTATTTGTCAATTAAACTCGTATTTTACTTGACAATTTATCCTTCGAGCTGAAAAAATGAATTTTATTTGTCATTGAAAAAGACAATCTTTTGTCTTGTGTATTTTTTTTCGATCTATTCAATGTCAGTCATTTTAAATTGTGTGGTTAGAAAAGTTTTATTCTTTGGTCTTAGTGCTGTAAAATTCCATGCGAAAAAACAAAATTTCTGTATGAAAGGTTACTTTCAGACATTTTTATAATGGTATTGGGAGTTGTTTTTGGGCTTGAAACAATGGTTAAACGTATTGGTAGAGAGTTCTGGATGTTTTACACATTATGAATCACACTGCATGTAGAAATACTAACCCATAAATAACTGGTACATTAATGATTGGGAAGTTTTGAATGTTTAAGGTGAAACCATTCTAGCTAATTATACCTAGAACTAGCTTAGAAGTGTGAACAACATCTTTTAGTTAACTGGCAATACTGCTACAACTAAGATGTGTTGATAAGTCAAACGGTCAGGTTGAGTAGGAGAGGGAGGTAACCTTTGAACTTGGCAATAATGGGCAGTTGGTTTTAACACAAACAGGTTACCCCGGGTAGAATTAGAATACGGTTCCCTCAATAGAGAGGATTGACCCAGTTCTTATATTTGATATTTTACAAGTATGAACGAACCAACTAGAGAGTCTCCGTTTTGAGATGATTTGGCATTGAACACAGCAGAGCAGAGTGCTATAAATAGGCTTTAGATAAAGTCAGAGTTTATATTGTAAAGCTTTGCTTGTTTTGCAATTTGTTTGCTGTTAAATATGTTGTTTTGTCTAACTAATGTGCCGGTATCACTATCGGATATTTGTTTAAATATTGTTGATGTCTTCCCATTTATTTAATTTACTTAATCGCTTAAATCAAAGTCATAAACATTAAGTGGAACATTTTGCGTTATTTAAAAATAAAATGTTAATTTTGCATAAGAACTCTTCACTGATAAAGTTTAGGCAGTCTACAATACTGCGAATTTTGCGTGGTAAAATTATCAGTTATTTAAGTAAAACTGTTTTTTTATTACATTTTTGCAAAATTTGCTACGGTGAAATAATTAAAACAATACAATCATTGTTTTATAAACATTCCTTGTAATAAAATAAAACCTGCAATTACCGAGTTCTTTTATTATTTATATTGTTGCTTTCTCATGAGTCCAGTTCAAGGTTAAATTTTATTGTCCAAGACAGTTTTTCGAAATTGCTTAATTTTCTGAATTTGAATGCTTCTCTTATTCACGAATTTTCCACCATAGTGCCGAATATTAATTCTAGTATGTTCAACAACTTTCATTAAGCTCCGGGTTTATATAGCCTACTCTGTGCAACAGTTTCTATTTTAAGATACCGTTTCATCAGCGGTTTCTAATTGTTGACATTGTTGTTTGACCTAACATGTACTTACACTTTGTCATTATGCTTTCGTAATAAGGGAAGGGTTTAAGTTTAGTTTAAAGTGATGGATTAATACAGTTATGACAAGCAATCGACACAGACTACATATGCAATACGTGATGAAGCGATATAGTAGTGGAAAATCTCTTTCTAACAAATCCAAACACACATTATGGAAAACAACGTACAACGTTTTATGAACTTAGAAAACTTCATAATATACTCTTTTTTTGTTTTTAAATAATGTGATTTATTTGTTGGGTAGTTTTAATGAGATTTTATATTTTTATTGCAATGTCACCCCTTAGGGAAGATATGTAAGAAATGTTTTAACTTGCTTGAAATGTTTGTAAATGTGTGCGGGATGGCTGATAAGTATGTAAATGGTTTAGTATTTAGAAAACAAATGCAAATAGTAGGCTTACCTTTTTCGTTACACAATTTTATTTGATATGTAACTTTATTTAAAAAATGTTTAAAGAGATACAAAGGAATCCATAAACTATTACGACCCATGTGGATTAATTGCGGCAGCCAGTTTCTTTATTGTCCCTCCCAGATTCTGCCCTGGTCACTTATAAAGCCGAGGAGAGTCTTGGGATGAACAACGCAGAACTCTTAAGGGCTAACAAACGCTCTTCCGAGTTCTGTGAATCTCCTGCTCGCACAACGGGCGTTGAGCCGATTCATTCCTAAGAGAGCAGGGCTCTTAAGGGCTAACAAACGCTCTTCCGAGTTCTGTGAATCTACTGCTCACACAGCGGTTGTTGAGC
>JAGFPH010000214.1:303190-368412 GCA_018207615.1 Philaenus spumarius
TAGTTCCCTTAAGACCTCTTTTTAGGATTTCTCGGGCAATAAGTCGATAGCTACAACCACCGCCTGGAAGTTTAACGTAGAGCAGCCAGTAAATAGTCTGAGATAGACTCCTGCCCCTACTCAGCTGTTCCGTGTACTATGCAAGGACTCCGTTATTTGGACCAGGTCCTATTTCATTCGGTCAACCTCCAAAAAGTTTCATTCTTGTACGAAAAATGTCAAAAAAATTTTAAGTACTGTCAATTTGTTGGATTTTTATCTATAACGAACTCGTCCGAGCGACTTAGAAAACCAACGTGTGAACCAAATTTGGACCTAATCGAACGAAAAATGCGACCGTTAAAGTGCGAACACATATATATGTATACAGTATATGCAAATTTTAATGACACTTAAAAAACGTGTTCTGGGGACTAGGATCGGTGCTCATTGACGACTCCCGGCCTTAGGTCTCACCATAAGAGTCACTGCAATAGCTCATCTTTCCTACGGAAATTCCCCAATAAGACCGCCGGCCGTTAGTAAAAATGTAGGAGCTTACAAGCGATGTTTGTGCTCCAGTGTCTTACCAATGCAATAGCATAGGCCACTTCTCTCTTATGTCAAAGGCATAACTACTGTCCCTTACCATATTTTATGAAATAGACATCCAAATGCTAACAGAATAGTTTCATCAATGTATATATTATTCGCATGTTCTGATGTAATACTGTGTGCTACCCAGGAGAAACTAAAGTTCGCACACTGTCTATGTTATGTTGTAAGGGCATTGTGTTGTGCCCAGTAATTATGCAAATCGTGAGATTTAGGTTAGTTTTTGTAGGAAGCTGAATGCGATTGTATAACACCAGAGCCTAACCATTAGCTGTTGTATGCGGGTTCGACAACGTTAAAAATAAGCAACAATTCCCAACTTTTCAAGAAATGTTTTTTTTTTTGTAAATGAAACGTATAAACGAAAATTTACATTTTAGCTGTTACTACTATTTTTAGCTGAGTAAACACGATATCTATATATAAACCGCTTTCCTTTAGTGTCGAGAAACATACTTCCATTTACCTTTTAGGTTAGAATTTCTACATGTTTGTTATTTATTGTATTTACAAGGGCGTTTGCTAACTCTAAACAAAAGAGCGTTTGATAACTCTAAACAAATACTTTAGGAATCGTTTCTGGGCCGGAGATAATTTACTTTATCACTATTCGGTAGAATAGTCACACATCGCCATTTTGTTTTTTATAGCATAAAGGCTAATCTGCAAGAAATAATCAATTTTCTCCAACAGCTTAATTTAAAATGGGGGTAGTTTAAAACTTTAAAAAGATAAAAAAATGGGGGAATTGCTTCGCTTCGCTCCCAGCGGGTTTGCATGTCGGCCTCGGATTAGAAGCAGTCCCCAAGGTAAAATCCCCCACGCTGATTTGAACCGAGTACTTTTATGCTATTTTACTTTTTGATCGTTTTTGGGAGAACCAGACGGACATTAGGCCTCGTTTATGCACTAGCGGTCGACCGCTGACAATTTTGTCAAGCGGTTGGCCGCGGCGGCTACCCGTTCGTTTTTAAACACTGTGGTGGGGGAGCCAATGCTGCCAGTCCTGTTAGTTTGAAAAAGTGTTATAAAAAATGTAATCAAACACCGGGTAGGTTGGCAGCACTGACATGGCGGGAGCGGTGAGCCGCTGTGCATAAACGCTCCCATTTAAACCAATGAATTTTGAAACCGCAAAGAACTGCGGTTTGTAAGTGCACCGCTCTGTTTCTGTGAACCGCTGCGGCTCGCCGCTCAGCTTCTTGTTGCATAAACGTGCCCATTTAACTCAATGCACTTATAAAAGTAGCGCGGTGCACCGCTGCGGTCAACCGCTAGTGCATAAACAGGGCCTTAAGATCGTGAAAACATGTGCAGAATAATCTCCTATATTTATTTTTGTATATAAAACCCCAAAAAGTAATTCTAGGACGAGAAATCTCAAAAATCTTTACTTCTAACCAACATAGTGCTTACGGTAGTTGGAACTTTTTTGGCTAACGAACTCGTCCGGAACGACTTAGGACAAACCAACGTGTATGCCAAATTTCGACCAAATCGGACGTAAAAGGCGGCCGTTAGAGTGCGAACACTCACATATATGAAGACCTCCCTATAACAACGTTGTTTATCACATTTCCTGAATTCCAAGTTATTTATTTTGATCTCATCTCATAGCTTATTATAAGTATAATAAACGTTTTTTGTGGTTTAAAAAAATATTTATATATACATAAATATCTTAGTAAAAAATATGCGAAACATCCCAAGCCGGAGACTAGGTAACCAGTCATATCCTGTCAGCTTGGAAGCGAGCCAACCACCGTTTGCTTTACTTCCGCCCTCCTTCCCTCAAACCGCAGATATGAAAAGTTACCTGGTCTAGCCGAGATTCGAACCCGGTATCTTCCGATCAGGAAGATCCCACGTTGCCCACTCGGCTATGGCTTGCCTTAAGGAAGTATATACTGCAATGCAAGTCGCGAGTTTTTTTGGTTTATTTCCCCGTTTTTGTTTACTTAGCACTAATATGTAGCACTTGTTTGTAATAAGCTATAACATGAGATCAAATAACTTGGAATTTAGACAAATGTGATATGCAACGTTTTTATATTGAGGTCTTCATATATAAAATGGTTAATGACTTCCCGAAACTTGTTCTGGGGACCATGATCGATCACTCCCGACCTTAGGTCTTACCATAAGAGTCACTGAAATATGGTAATTCGTTAAAAAGAATAACTTCATGGGACTACCTGATAATGGGTTGTATTGGACCCTGGCAAAATTCCAAGTCTGGTTTTATTCGCTAAATTTGCCAAGTGTGTCTAGGTTGAACTGGCCCTGGTTAGTACGACCTCAATTCCAGAGGTTTCAGTTCGACTCGTGTCGAGTTGAATTAAAAAGAACTCAAAAACATACAAATATAAAACAACCTACATACAATGCATATTATGGATATGCAGTTAATAAACGCGCTAAACCAAATGATCCACTTCGCTTGATGTCACAGCTATTAGTTTCCAATTTGTAAAACTACCCTCATATCCAGTACTTTATTTACAGAATGATTCGCATAAGTTCCGAGCACTTTCTGAGCTGATTCCTCTAGCAAAAATAATGAAAATAGTACATGCCAACGTAGGTTCGGAAAGCTTTGTTTTCTAGTTATCCCCACACTTAATATTTTTAGAAGTGGACAAGATATTGAGCTCAAACTTTGTTTTGTTATACAGTACCTATTTGTTGCGCAACAGTTTATCACTGTACGAAAAATCAGAAAGTTCTTTTGAATATTTTCAAAATGGCGTCCGATTAAAATTTGTAATGTCAAATTATCTCAAAACCCCTCAAGTTCAAAAATATTACAGACCATTAAAATTAATTTTTTAATGGCAAACTCAATGGTTTTTTTATTTTGTCTGTCGCTCAAAGAAAACAGAGGTACTGACAAAAAACTAGAAAAGTTTGTCAGATCTACACCCGTTGAATCACGTTTTCCGAGATAAGAATATGCTTGCAGCAAGTCTGACCCAGGGCTCTATAACAAGGGCTAAACCGTTTCTTTGATCTCGGCACTGTGCCGCCAGTTTCACTCTGACGTCACTGTGCTGATAACTGCAATTCTAGAGCAGTGGACTCCTTGTGCGCGCAGTCGTTAACTCTCTGTTGTAACTCGACGGAAAAGCTTCAGTAAAATAAAACTTAGATATTCTTAATCTACATAAACTACCGATTCTAACAGTATAAACAACTTTTATTTTAACAGGTATTTCGAATTTTAATAATTGTAAATATTTGAGAATTATCACTGACTGACATGGAAAAGTTACTAAGCGAGGAAATTTTTTATTTTTGGGTTATAAACAAACTTCCAGCGGGAAAGTTGTAGCCAATGAATTGATCTAAACTACCCAATTCACCGATTTGTGATAAAATGATTACATCATTATGAAATCGTTTTTTAAATGAGCGCGGGGAGGTGCGGCGCCGAAACTCCGGAAGTACAGTTGTTTGATACGGGAATAACGTTTATGTACATATTGTTATTTTAAGGTAATATAGTAAATCACTTGTTCCCAGGTAATTATGCCAGCTAGAAAAAAAGTGAGCATTTTATTTTAACATAAACTAATTATAATTTATAATTAAAATTTGATATTATTGAAGTGGACACAAAAAGTTAAGTTGGAGGTTAACGTTTAAAAAATAATATCATTATTACGTACATTCAAAGAAATAAAATTAGAGATTAATGATGGAAAAAGAAAATCGTAATTACGTAAAAAAATTAGTTTCATATTTAATTAAAAGAATTACTTTATAACAAAGAAATATGCACATAAACGTTATTCCCGTATCAAACACTGTATTTCGGGAGTGGCGGCAAGGCACCTCCTCGCGCCCATTTAAAAAACGATTTCATAATGATGTAACCATTTTATCACAAATCGGTGAATTGGATAGTTTAGATCAATTCATTAGCTACAACTTTCCCGCTGGAAGTTTGTTTACAACCCAAACAAATTTCTCGCTTAGTAACTTTTTCATGTCACTCTGTGATAACTCTCAAATATTTTCAATTATTAAAATTTGAAATACCTGTTAAAATAAAAGTTTTTTATACTGTTAGAATCCGTAGTTTATGTAGATTAAGAATATCTAAATTTTATTTTTACTGAAGCCTTTCCATCAAGTTACAACAGCGAGTAAACGACTGCGGGCACATTAGTGAAATATTACCAGCTGGTGTGTATCAGCATGGGGACGTCATAGGCGATCGATACTGGGTCACTGTAAATGATCAAAATGGTACAGCCCTTGTTATAGAGCCCTGAGTCTGACCGGTGCACTGATAGATGACTCATAGTAGAATCGAATACGGAAAACACGTCCATGTGACAGTGTTTTCCGTGAAGCGGATATTCTATAATAGTCCCTTCAAATTAGTCAAAAATCGCAGATTTATAGAAATTTTTCCTACACCTGTGAGACCTATAAAAAGTCAAGTATTTTGGTTCTCTAAACATGATTTTCACCCCCCGCAGTTCTAAAAAATGTGTTGTTTTTTAAAATATGTGTATTAATTTTAGCGTTTTTTCTATTTTAAGCGATAACTATGCATTTTGGCGAGAAAATATCATGGAAACAAAATTGTACAGCATACAATTTCCTACAAATTAGTTTCTACATTTTTTTTCGAATTCCGCATAGTTTCACCGCTAAAGAGCGCGAAAAAAATATAGGTCCTGTATAGATTGTTGCGCTTCTTTTTAGATTTTGAACCGAAATGAGAAATTTGGTGAAAAATATCAACAGAGCAAACTTGTACATCATAAAATTTTCTACACATTTTGTTTGTACTTTTTTTTTCGAATTCCGCATAGTTTCGCCGCTAGAGGGCGAAAAAAAATACGTAAAGACTTTTGAGCCTTTTTTAACGGATTTCCATAAGAAAGATGAGCTACTGCAGTGACTCTTATGGGGAGACCTAAGTTCGGGAGTAGTCAACGAGCACCGATCATGGGGACCAGAATACGATTTGGGTTGACATTAGAAAGTATATATATATGTATGTGAGTGTGTTCGCACTCTAAAGGCCGGATTTTACTATACATATTTTCTCGCCCCATCTAGCGGTGAAACTATTAGGAATTTAAAAAAAATAGAAACGAAATTTGTGGAAAATTTTATGCTGTACAACTTTGATCTCTTGATATTTTACACCAAAAATGTTTTGCAAAGGAAAAGAGTCTTTATGAGCCGTGAAAAAAGGTTAAAACCGAAATAAAAAAAGTAATATTCATATCATGATAAATAAAATTTTGAGTGTTAACGAGGAATTTAAGAAAAAAAATTATTTTTTACATACTCATAACGAATTTATTTGGAAAAATTGTATAAAAACATTAAAAGTATATTTGTTGAAATATTAATATAAACTAGTATTTTGTCGAACCGCCATTAACCGTGATAACTGAGGCGATCCTGTTTGGCATTGAGTCGATCAAATTTTTATGATTTCGTCACTAATCTCCACATTCCACACTTTTTCGATTGCCTGTTTCAGCTCATCTTTATTCTTAGACTTTGCAATATTAATTTGTTTTTTCATGATCATCCACAAGTTTTCTATAGGATTTAAATCAGGACTATTCCCTGGCCACGGCAGCGTGGAGATCTCGTTTTCTGTTAGAAACTGCTTTACCTATCCAAAAACATAATGGTTAAAGCAATAACAAATAATGTAGTATCTTACAGCTAATAATCTACATTTTTTAGATAAATTAATAATTAACTTACCGATTTGTCCATATGGCATGGAGCAGAATCATCAAGCCTCCGCAGTTCCATTATTGTTCTCTTCCAACTCTCTTCCAAAAATTGTTTATATTTTTCTGCATTCGCCGTCCCGTCCAATTCCAAAGTAGGAAAAACATCCCCAGACCATCACACTTGCCGGGTGTTTCACTGTTTTTATAGTACAGGATTCGTCAAATCTATCATTTGGCCGACGTCTGGACACCGTACGTATGGAGCACCGTCAGAGCTGAAGATGTTGAATTTACTCTCATTTGAAAACATCACTTTCCTCCAGTCATCAGATGTCCAATTTAGTCGAGATTGTTTCATTGTTGTTGTTCTTAAGCAATGGCTTTTTGGCTGGTTTTCTTGCCCATAAATATTTATCTCGTTATCTTCTGCCAACTGTTTCTGGACTTGTGCTAAGTTGCTATCTGCTAGATCTCTAGATATTTCTTTAGCAGTTTTGAAGCGATTTTTCAAGGCTAATCTCATAATCATGCGATCTTCCTTTTCCTTCCAGTCTCTTTCTTTCGCTCTGTAGATCCCTGGAAACGATTTTTTTTATTATTCTTACCACAGTGGATTGGTTGCACCTCATCCTCTTTGCTATCTCACGCGAAGAAAGTCCAGCTTCAGCAAACGTCACTATTTTAATTTTTTCCTCATTAGACAATTGTTTGAAACTCGATTCTATTGGCCATAATGATAAGGAATGCGTGCTTAATATTCAATACTCTAGGCAGAACTAAACTATGAGTCACTGATTCCATCTCTCTCTCATGGTGGTATGACTAAGACGAATGTTAGTCGTTCCACCATGCCTCTCTCTAATACTAGTAGGTAAACAAATACAATCCCGCTATTTGTTTACACATTTAGGATCAAAAATATAACAATCATAGGTGATTAAATTTCTATGACCGCGACTGTATATGTATTGTTTTTTGTTTTTTCGCGCCCTCTAGCGGCGAAACTATGCAGAGTTCGATAAAAACGTAGAGACGAAATTTATAGAAAATTGTATGCTGTACAACTTTTATTCTCTTAAAAATTTTTCACATAAATTCAAATATATTTTCAAAAACCACCCTTTTTTGGAAATAACCGAAGTGTGTCGACTTGAATTAAAAATAATTCAAAAACACACAAATATAAAACAACCTACATACAATGCATATTGTGTATTTGCAGTTAATAAACGCGCTAAACCAAATGATCCACTTCGCTTGACGTCACGGCTGTTAGTTTCCAATTTGTAAAACTACCCGCATGTCCAGTATTTTTTTTACATGATGATTCGCATAAGTTCCGAGAACTTTCTGAGCTGATTTCTCTAGCAAAAATAATGAAAATAGTACATGCAAACTTAGGTTCGGAAAGTTTTGTTTTCTAGTTATCCGCCACTTAATATTTTTGGAAGTGGACAAGATATTGAGCTTAAACCTTGTTATACAGTACCTATTTGTTGTGTAACAGTTTAAACAACAGGACAGTTTGTTGCGGGGATGAAATTCATGATTAGACAACCCAAATATTTAACGTTTTACAGGTCTCATACCTGTAGGAAAATTGTCTTTAGTGTCCTAACTTGAAGGGAATATAATGCATTTTAGAAACTAAAATATAACACATAGTAAACTGTTGTGATCATTGGTGTAAGTAACTATATCATATTTCAAATAGATATTTTATAATATAATAAATTACCTTAAAAGGTCCGTCTTGTCACTTCAGTTTTGGTCCGTGTCTAGTTTCGAAGTCGCAACTTCATCATCAGAACTTCCTTAGTTTTTTTCATTCCTTCTGCAGGAATCGTCAAATATTAAAACAATAGTTACAATACATACACAAATACCAATTAAAACAGTCGCGACTAGCACCTGTGTGCACTCAATAATGTACTCCACCGGACATTATTGAGTGCACACCGGTGCTAGTCCCGATAGTTTTAATTAGTGTTTGTGTATGTGTTGTAACTATTGTTTTAATATTTGACTTTGAAACTAGTCACGGACGAAAATTGAAGTCACAAGACGGACCTTTTAAGGCAATTTATTATATTATAATATTCTGACTTGGTGCCATAAATAATGCATATCGAATTAGATATTTTATTTGCTTCGACGAAACGTTTTGGTTTACACGTTAAGATAAGAGTTCCACAAAGAAGGTTAAGTCCATGAATTTGCCCAATAGTAAGTCTTTTGTTATAAGCGATAGAAGTGAATGCACCGTCTCCAGTAGGGATAACCTTGGCTAAACTTAACGGGCAAATCCAGTGAAGGCTCTTCCGCAATGACTAATGGAACCTGTCTTGTTGCGCAATGTCGGTGTTGACCCGCTCAATCCGTCACAACGTATGCGTGCCGTGACTCCTTGTTTTCAAATTCAGTCAGTGTCTTAATAGCTGACGTTCGCCGCTTCGTTCTTGTCAGCTACGGTGCGGAGTTCCGTGGAGAAAGAACTAGATACGTTAGGAGCATGCGACAACCCTCAAAGTAGTCGGGCAGAATTCAACTGCAATGTTTTTGGGGTGCTGAATCCGAATTTGAAGTTTACAAACATTTCCCGGAACGTTCTAAAATAATTCGCAATAATAGCAAAACATTCACACTTTTCCAGTTTTTTTGCTCGGATCTCCGAAACTATGCATTTTATCGAAAATACCACCCTGTTCAAAATTAAAGTAGACAAAATTTACTATACTTTTCAACTGTAGTTTTTGAACGTAGGGCCAACGGGGGAGCAGGGCTATTTCTAGGAGGGTAGGCATTCGGGACAAGCTTACATTGGCTCCCCCTACCGTACTGGGTTGAACTCATTTTATGGGCTCGTTTATTATAAAAACTATAATATAGACTAGTAAGTAGTCATGGATGTTTGGTAAATAGGAATAGAAACAGTAAAATAATTGATTTCTTCATAAGTTGTTAATTATTGAGTAGACCTAAGTGCAAAAAGAACTTGCAGGGGCGTGCCTTCAAACACTCGATAGTCCATTTCGCAGATGTTGCAAACACTCGATAGTCCATTTCGCAGTGGGAGGAGCCAATCCCTGCCACCATCAAACTCGACTGTGACACACCCCCGGCATGTCATCAAAGGGATGAAGTTAGGTAGTCTTCAGTCGTGGAATCCTTTTCGTTGTCTGTTATTGGTCAATTTCTTTGACAGAATGGCGTCTACTATCGAGTGTTTGATCCGTCGCGTGGTTGAGATATCTAATATTCACGTTATCTACCAAATGCACTATCTAGCAGTCGAATGGATCCCCTTACAGGTCCGGCTTTGGCCTTTGTTTTTTTATCGGTAGCTTTCTCCCTTGATGTGGTGCCCGTGGTAGCTGACCCACTTGCTTCCTCCCCCTAAGCAATGACTACATATCAATAAGACGAAAAGTGCCTCAAGTTAAAAATTCAGACCAGGGAAGCAGGTATAAAAGTGTGTTTGCGGCATCGGCCGCTAGGATTCGACGGTCACATGACAGTCGGACCCCTCTGTCTCTCCTCTTCTTTCCATCCTTGTGCCACACTCGGCCGGCAAAACGCGCCCTGAGAGCCCCTAGCGATTGATGGCGCAAACTCACTTTTATATCTAATTTCCTGGTCTGAATCCTACCCATTTAAATTGTTCGTCTTATTGATATGTAGTCATTGCCCTAAGTACGGCCCTGCGGACGAGGAGTAAAATAAAAACTGACGAAATTTGTGAATTTCGCAAAAAAAATATAATAGCGTTGTCGGTCTTTCGCGGATAACTAATAATATACGCATTTCTCGAAGAAATGCTCTATTTACAAATTAAAAGAGGATTAAATTTTCTTCAAAGCTCATATAGAGTCGTTGAAGCCGTAGTTCAAGTAAAACCCTGTTCATCCTTTCCGCTCGTTTGATTTAGCTAATTGACCTATTTTTATAACATTAATAAAACGTGTAAACAAATTGCAGGCTTTTTTGTACTCTGTGGGGTATGAGGGATATAACAATTGATTGTTCTGTTTGCTGGAATTATAGTTGCAATGGAACAATTCTAAATGATATATTCTGAAATAATTCTAACGTATAATAACTAAACTATTGAATTAACGGTCTCCCTGCACTCTCACGTGAAGCTTCTGCTGAAGGACGGCTATAGAGGTCCTTCAGGCTAACAATATGGTAGCACAGCCCCTTAACCGAAATCAAACCCGTCATAGACTCCAGGCGGTGGTCAATAGCTCGGGTTTACTCATCGTCATACTTTCTAGCGACGTGCAGTGCTGTCTCTTTCATGTTTAAATATTTTTAGTTTACGTTTATGCATCTACCCCTTTAACTGACGAAGAACGCTATTTTTTTTTAGAAGAACGCAAATTTAGTCGATTTTCAACTTGGTCTAGCTCAACACCCGTTGGTCCTACATTAAAACATAGCAGGTGAAATTTATAGTAAATTTCGTCTACTTTTACTTTGAACAGAGTGGTATTTTCGATAAAATGCATAGTTTCGGAGATACGAGCAAAAAAACTGAAAAAATGCAAAAATTTTTTTTTTTTTTTGCGAACATCTCGAAACGCTACAGGAATTATGTTTACTTCACATAATTCACATTCTGATTCAGCACCCAAAAAAATAAACGGTACCAGAAACTGGCACATACTTTCTATTATTTAATAGTAGTTTACGCAACGATTGTATTATGAAGGCCTTTAAGCCACGAGTGAGATGTAAGTTGGAACACGAGCGAAGCGAGTGTTCTAAATATCTCACGAGTGGCTTAAAGGCTGAATACAATCGTTGCGTACACTACTTTATCTACGACCAAAAATATACAAGCTATTTGATGTTTGATGTTGATTGTAGATTTAATCATTGAATAAATAGACCAAAGCGAACTAGGTTTCTTATCTTGGGCCAATTCCTCAAAATACGCAATGAAAACATTCTCGGAAAACAAACTAACACCATTTCTAGTTTTCCACTCCCATAAACTGGTTATAAACCTTTTCATAACGAAATTTAGATTTTTCTGGCAACAAATTGTTCAGAGCCGAATTTGCTTTTGTATTAATTTCCTCTGGAGTTAAACAAAATTCATCACTATCACTCATGTTTGCGGAATGCGTCAACTCACGTTTGAGGTTAGTTACAATAACACACTAACATCCGGAACGTATGGGTACAATCAGCTGATGTACGAATAGCGTTATTTTTATTACAACTCTACTTCCGTCAAATGACGAGCTCTCATTGGTCTAGAGCCTATTATGTAAAGTGACTCCTGTTAGGTAATGATATCATTACCTAATCGGGTTGGCTTTTGGTTTGTAATGTACCTCTTTCTGATGTTACTTGTAATAGCGTTATTGGTGTTTATTGCAATGGTCGTAGATAAATTATTAAACAGATTCACTGTGACATCATAATTGTATTAAAGTAGGAGAGGGGATACATTAAAATAGGAGAGTAACTAATAAATATTATTATTATTAGCTAGAGAGGAAACTATTCGATCGATTTCGAACAAATTTGCACCAAACATGTCAATTAGGCCTCTATAGATGCACCAAAAAAAGGTTTTGAAATTTTTTGAAAAACAACACCCTTTTTTGCCAAAAAACCCCAAAAATCAGTTATTATTATTATTACCTAAGCGAGAATTTTTAGAAATATACGGTTTTTTGCATATGTTAGGGTACATTAAGGGCTGCAAATAAGCCAAATTCTATCAAAATCGTTAGAGCCGTTTTTTTTTTATAAAAAAACAATAACTGATGAGTTTTTGGAGTTTTTTTTACCAAAAAAGGCGTTGTTTTTCCAAAATTGTCAAAACCTTTTTTTGTGCATCTATAGAGGCCTAATTGATATGTTTGGTGCAAATTGTTCGAAATCGATCGAATAGTTTTCTCTCTAGCTTTTTATACATACAGACAGAGACATTTTGTAAAAACCACTTTTTTGGAATCGATTTTTTTTACGATCAATATACTTTCTCTATATATCGTTAGAAAGTAAAAATATAGAATGGCAGAGAAACCTGCTACCTACTTGAATTTGTGGATTTTCGCTAGTTACCGTTTAACTAGTCTAAACACATTCAACAACGCCTTAAACTTATAGAACATTTAGTGTTAAAAACAACAGTTTTCTGCTTCCTTTTACTTTATGTATTTGTCTAAAACTACTACAATTTAAGTAGGTACTGCTTATTTTGGCTCTCGCTATACTTACATAACCATTAGTTGACATGTTTTTTATTGGCAAGGTTGAACGTCGGACCATTTTGGATTTTTTCAAGGTTGGCCAACTTAATATTTGCAAGTAATCGAAATATGGTTCCCACCGTTTTGAATATTATAAGTTGTATATATAAAAGAAGAAGTCCTGGCTGACTGATTAATGATAGGTACTGCAATGAGAAAGGATTTTGCAATATATTGATTTTAAGAGTTGAAAATGGTCAAAATACGGGGGTTCACACCCAGCCTTATAAGAGATAAACAGCTGATGTTTATCAAAAGCTTAGCAACAAAATTTTAGGTGTGGCATATAAATTCTGAAGCAACACATGTTTGTTGCCATAGCAACCAAGTAAGAAAATTTATAATTAGTTAATTATTTTTCACAACCAACAGTTTATTAAAATTATGCTAACAAAATAAAAACAAACATAAACGAAAAATGGCTACTATATTTTAATTCATACATCTGTTGTTATATATTACAAATAACACACTATTTTAGGTTAAGCCTATAGTACTGAACCAACACGGGTTTCTTGAAAACATTTGGATTTATTACCATAGCAACCAAATTGGCAAATTTAGATTCATGACCAACAGTTTTTTTAGGTTAGATAATAGCAAACACAAACAATGAAAAAGACGTGCTATATCGTAATCCAAACACCTATCACTATTAAAATTATGCTAACTTTATTTTTTTTCTAGGCCTACTTGACCAGTTTGAAATATTGCTTTACCGTAACACATTTTGGTCATATTTTATAACTTGAAAATCGCCTCTCTTGTATATAAAATAAAAAATCTTTGCCCCAATCAATCGCCATTTCCGTGAAAAGTCATAGTATACAATAATCTGTTTGCATTTGCTTCGCCGCGGGAGTTGGTGAGCACAAAATGTTACAAGCAATGTTGGTAATATAATTTATGTTACTAAAATGTAATACAAATTTTGTAGTAGGTGTAATAATTTCAAAATATGCCGTGGGTCGCTCAGGAAGGTTGAGAAAAATCAGGGAAATTTAGTAGTAATTAAGTAGCAAAATTCTGCATACATTATGAGGACATGGGAGGCTCTTGACGAAAACTGAACTGTCCCGCCTGAAGACGCCCAAACTGAGGATGTTAACTGGAAGGCAAGGCAATGCTTAATATACCAAGTATTATTAAAATCTCATTGGTAGTCTTTGAGTTAAGTAGAATATAGGCCTGTAGTTGTAAATCCCGTGAATATTGTAATGGATTGAATCAATTGAATGGTACTTGATTGTGTCGCCTAAAGTTGTTATAATTGTTGCGTTGCATAATATAGCGTCACTAGTCCGTACAGACCGAAATAACATTTCTATTTTGCCAACTGCGTAGTCGAGTTATAACATAGACTCACCACGGGCTGGGTAAAGAAAGGGAAACTTGGCCGCGCTACATTCAAGTAAAAACTATATTATTATAACACTATCTCGGCTGGTAGAAAGTTTGCACAGTTTAGGATTTGACGTTTAAATTTGTATTTAGAAAAAAATGAAAGAATTTTATATGGAATTGTGAGACACTTGCAAATCGGTTATAATAAATACGCATCTGAACCGCTGACGTGAGTTGAGCGAATTTCCAAAATGAAGTTTGTAAATTATGATTTTAGGGTCTCAACTAACTATTTGGGAAATTGGTCTACTCACGAAGACGCTGAATAGCTGCTTACGTGTACGAAATATATTAGTAGAATTAGTTTGTAAGGCTAGCAACAGACGAGACACCGGTGTACGGGACTCTGGTAGCGGTCGGTGTCCGTGATCGGTAGCCGACTCAGACACTGCACAGACACCGGTGTCTCTGACGTCACAGCTACTTTCTATTTATTTTCGAAACATTCAGAATGTTCATAGTTTCTGTCAGTAGGTTTAGGTTAATAATTTAACAATGTACAGAAGACTTCATTGCAGCAATGTTTTTTCAAAGTTTTATTAGAATATTCGTTAAGTCCCACAAATAAGGTCTATTAAGAATAATATTTATAAATAACTAGGTGTCAAAATTTTCTACTGACATTTTTATATTAAATACCAATTAATAATTGTTGTAAATTTGTAAAAAATATAAATGATAGACCTAATTAAAATTTAAAAAAGTAAATATGTGCGGTCGTGGGACCCCTGACAGGAACGAAGTTCATCACGCCTTTTCTTCAATTATTTTACCAGCCTTAATGGCAACATACACACATAATTTTAATCTTTCAATTGCCGTTTAATATTAGATTGTTTTTTATACAGATATTTACAGTTGCCAAACGTTTAATGTTATTATAATAATTGTTATTTTATAATGAATTAATTATAACATCAAAGCTAAGATGGTAAACACAGTTAAATGTCCATTAGTTGTAGCCTAAATAGGCTTACATTCAATAAGCATAAAATGTTTTTTCTTCAGTCTAGGCCTAACCTAAAATTATTATGTGTATGTTTTAATACATTCAATAATTTTAGGTTAGGCCTAGACTTAAAATTACTTTCACGGCCTAACCTAAAATTATTGTATGTAATATGTTACCTTTAAGGCAGGTAAAAGAAATTAAATATACACACAATAATTTTAGGTGAGGTCTAGACTGATAAACGAATATTTTATGTTTATTTAATATATTGACAATTAATAGACATTTAACCGTGTCTATTCATATATTAAAATTGTCTACTGACATTGTTATATACTTTACCAATTAATAGTTTTGTAGTGAATTTGTAAAATTTAAATGATAGACCAAATTAAAATAAATACTATAATAATGGAACAATTTAATAAACTCAAAGTATTAAAAAAAGTAAAACGCAAAAGCTTTCACACGTAAATAATTTACTAATTTTTAAATGGTGGCGCGCTACTAGTGTCTCGTCTGATAGTCACAATTCAAACGAATGCCCTTGCGGAATCCCGTACACTGTCCGGTGTCCCAGATTCTCGCGTGGAGAGACACCGTAGAGCCACAGAATCTGGTAGCGCGCTACTCAGTGTCTCATCTGTTGACACACATTTAATTGATAGTACATTTAGTGTCCCGTACACTAGTGTACCGTACACCGGTGTCTCGTCTGTTGTTAGCCTAACTCAGCCTTCAAACCCGGCTCAAGCGCTTCTTCGTTCCGCTCGCAGCCAAATACTCGCTTTGTGAGTATGCACTTCGACCCTGGGGCTTCGGATTTTTTTTACCGGGGCAGTAGTTTGCATCCCGACCGTCGGTCACGTAATAGAAGTTGAACAACGATCAAATCCTCCTAGTGGATTTGAACCAAGTACTTTTATTGTATTTTTTAAAGTTTTGATTGATTTTGAAGGAACCAAACTTGCTATCAAGTCGGGTAAAACCCTAAAATGTGCAGAATAATCCTCTATATTTATTTGTTAGATAAAGCCCGAAAAACTTGGGTTCTAGTACGAAAAATCTCAAAAGATTGTTACTTCCTGATGTCAAAATGCTCGCGTTGTTTGAGTTTCCGAGCAACATAGACAACCAACGTGTGTACCAAATATAGACCAATTCGGACGTACAATGCGATTGATAATTGACCAATTCCGACCTTAGGAGTCACCTTATGATCAAATCTTTCCTATGGAAATTCGCTAATAAAATGTATGTTTAATACCAGGTGTTCCAAAAGTATGGTCCCCTTCCGTAACTTTTAGACAACTGTAAGTAGAAAGATGAAAATTCGGGAATGTATTTGGATGATTAGTAACTGCTTTTACAAACTTTTAAGACTTCTCCCTGGAGGGGGCCCCATTACAACAAGCAAATGTAATGATACTGATTGTGACACTTTTTTTGTCCTTAAATCACAAACATTTATACCAAGGAAATTAAGGTACGACAACCCCATCCAAAATGGGGATTGTGTTATCAACATAATGAATATTCCGACTAAACAAAGTTATTTTCCTCCTCGGAGGGAGGGGATTGGTGTAGAACGCTTGTGAAAGTGAGGATTATTATCGAAAGATATTTCGAAGTCCCTTTTCTACTTCTTTAAAGACAAGGTCTTTTTCTATTAAAAAGTTGTGGGAGGGGTCAATTACTTTAAAAAAAGTCTTTCGTTCACCATTTTGGGTAGGCTTGTCGTACCTTACTTTGTTTGGTACCAAAATGTTTGTGATTTAAGGACAAAAAAATAATGTATCACAAGCCGTGTACCCATTTAAAAATTTTAAGTTGCCCCCTTAAAATTATTTAATCTTCATATTTTGAGTGTGGTGTATATGTTTAATTAGTTTTGTTTGTTATCAGTAAATCTGGAATAAAATGTAGTACCGGTGCAGTAAATGTCAAATGGAGATAAAGAAGTAAAAATATATCTATGCCTACTGGCATACCACACACCAAATCGGTCAAGACAGAATCCGTACAAGGTACAACGAATCTCTACTTATCGATTGTAAACTCGACCTTTACAAAAGTCCATTGCTTGCTCCCGAACTGGGGGGGGGGGGGGGTAAATCGTATTTATTCGGCCCTCCTGACAAGGTCGTTGAAAACTAGGAGTCACCTGAACGTTTCGCTCGCAGCACCCTTTCTATCAGCAAAAGTAGATTTTAAAAACATATTTGCTAACGGCATTCTAAAAAAAACTTTACTTAAACTTTACATTTAAAAAAAATATGAGTTAACTTAGTCGGCAACGGTACTCGACCTTTTTGCAGTTGCGTATCCCTTACCAATTCCTTTTCATGAATTGTACCCCTGGACTATAATTCGTAGCCTATCTAGTGCAAGTCCAGCGTCAGTAATGAGGAATCAGTACAGTAATAGGGTTAGAAATACAGTTTAAAACTATATGAGTAGGCCTACTGTAATTTTCGATTACATTTTATTTATTGGTTATTGGTTTCTTTGACAAAAATCATTTGCATAAAACAAGTCATATCACATTACACTGGAACAATACCCACAAAATACAATTAAACAACAAGCAGTACAAAAAATAGAGCAAAATATACAATAATCAACATAAATACACAAAATTTAAAAAAATAAATTAATAATTTAAAAAGTTAAAACACTTTGCAAAAAAAAAAAAAATGAGAGCATAATCACAAAATAGTATCGTGATGCACAAACTCTTCCACCGAGCAAAAGGATCCAGAAAATATAAATTGTCTAAGACTGTTTTTAAAAATCCTGTAGTTCGGGGAATTTTGAATGCTTTTAGGAAGCTTATTCATGAACTTTGCACCAGCTTGTGAGGGAAGTTTACTGTATAAATTTAACCTGTGCTGCCTGGCACGATACTCACAAGCTTGTCTGGTGCTGTAGTTGTGTATACCCATATTTTGTACATGATCACACTTGAATTTAAAAAAAACGCAACACTTCAAGTAGGTAAATACATGGAAGTGTAAGTACTCCATATTTCTTGAAATAGTTTTTACAACTTTGTCTTTTATGTAGCCCCGCAATAAGCCTTATGGCTCTTTTTAGCAAGACAAACACTCTTTTCATGTTTTGAACTGATGAGTTTCCCCAAAGAAGAACTCCATAGCTTTGTTCAAATAATGATACACTAGCCCATAATGGGCTGTTAAAAGTATCGATGTACCACAGTTAAAATAAAAAAAAAATAAAAATTACTTCTGCCTTTAGTTAAAAATTATTATTATAATTTTTCTGCCTTATTATTATAATTAAAAAGAAAACATGTTTTTAAATTGTAAATACTTCAGTCACTTATTTTACTTGCAATTTATATTAGTGAACACATTTTTTAAAAGTTATTTTCAAAAGAAACCAAGTATAGTCGTACCGGTACGTCTGTGGCGGCATTCAACTTGTTCCTATATTGTACTAGTAAGCCCCCGTGAAAAATCACAGGCTGATTACTGAGGTACAGATCTGAACTACATAATTTAAAAAACAAACTATTTAAAACAACATTAAAGCCTACCTAACTATGCTGACGGGGATTCTTAACTCGGTAAAATGTGAACAATAATAAGGATTATTCAACTGTAGGCCTATTTGTTAAACATTTTTATTTACATATTAATTATGTTATTATATATTTAAATAAAAATAAAAATACTATCTTCTAATTGCTTTTTATTTCATATTGATAGATAGATCAAATGTTTAGTACTTATAATATTATAGTGAAGAAATTAATAATCGAATATGTTTACATGTTATACGCAGATGTACGAATGTTTCCGAAGCTAAATGAATAGGCAAGCTTCTTTAAATGTATATAAACAAATATATTATTGATGATAAAAGGTTGTATTTATATATAGTTTATAACCTCAAAGCAAATATTATAACGTATAGTATATATTTTTATAACACTCATATTTAAAAAAATCTACTTCACAATAAATTATAACGATTGAAGTTGTAAACATACCCCTAAACTATATTCTACACTGGGTTTGTTTAAATATTACAGATGATGGGAGAAATCAGCCGTTATATTATATGTTGCTCACGTACGTACGTATGTATGTATGGACGTACGGACTTATACTCGCTTTTATTTCTAGGTGTTGATTTTTTATAAATTTGTAGGACGAAAAACTTCTACCAGTTCTGTGGATGGGAAGGCAATAAACATTAATAATTAATTGTCATCTCAGATGGACTTTCGTATAAACTATTATTTATATATACTCACTACATTTATTTTGTATTAATTTTAGTATACAGGGTGTCCAGCTTCGACGGTCCGAAACTTAACGGGGTTATTTGTCCGCTAAAACAAGCAAATAGTACGATATAACATGTGTCCTATCTCGATCCGTTTTGTCTGTCAGTCTGTATGTGACTTTTACAAATACCTTAATATCTCGGAAACAGTTTAAGATATAATCTTGAAACTGGGTATGAATATTGATTTAAATATGGTAAATTTTACTTAAAACATTTGTTTTCCTGCAACAATCCGTTTCAAAATGGCGGCAGTTGAGAAGCTTCAATGTTAAATATATCTAGAAAACTATATAAATTTAACTAACAATTTTAGTCATAAAATGTTGAGACTATTTTAAGACAAAATCAACGATATGTAGTTTTTAATAATTCAGTCATAAATAACGGAGAAATGTAAAATTTAATGGTCGAATTAATGGCTACCCGGGTGCTGCAGGGGTTCATATTAATGAAATAGTAATAAACTGCTGATAATAAATAAATAAACAGCTGTTTTAATAATAAATTATTACTGTATTATGTTTATGAAAAATATAGAAATTTTCATTATAAATAACTGGTACAGTACATACTAAAATTTACATCAGAAGAGGTTTAATGTTCGGCACAAAATAGTAGACGGAAGATTTAATGTATAGTTATGTTTTAGTTTCACTAATTAATGGTTTTATGGAAATTATTGTTATGCAGTGACGGAGGGTTAACCAACTGTTGCGTTTAAGTTATAATGTTTATACACAGCTGACTGGTCGTCTTGCATGGGTAACGATCCCACTAGGTAAGTCTCGCTTTTCTAGGTATCATAGGGAAATTTATACGAATTCGTTGGTAAAACTTGAAGGTTAGTGACGCTGGTAATTAGCTCGTCGCCTGGTTCGCTACAGTTGTGCAGGTTCGAGTCTATTTGCTGGAGTTCTCTGCTGGTTAAGGTTCGTCTATATCCAGGGGAAAACCCAGAGTGTACAGTGTGATTTTAATAGAATGGGACCTTTTGTGGTGGCGTGGGGGAGGGGGGGAATGCTAGATTGAAAACAAGGCTTAGTGTTTGCTAATCACCCGTTTACAGTACCAGCACTCTGAGCACCATTCAATACAAAGATAAAGGATTGCTAGAGTAGGTGTTTGAGACGATTTTGTAGGTCGGCTAGCAGCGCCACAGCCGGTTTGAGTCGCGAGCCGCGATATCGTTGAAACGTGCATTTTGTAGTCTCGTGTTTCTATTTTTAAGCGAATAATCAGGGAATTTACGTTAAATTATTAGGAAGACTATTTATGTTTTACGTGTTACCTTAAATTATGAACATTTTATGTGAGCCCCCTCCATGTATTTAAATCGATCAATATTTACCTGATTTAACCATATATAGAAGTCAGGTAATATAATTTTTTCATTAGAATTAATACCTTCCGGAAGGAAGGATTTGCAATAGTGTAAAAAACTGTTCGTTTTAATTTAACCCTCAAAGTGGCAGACTGCAGTTTTGACTGCAG
Organism: Philaenus spumarius; assembly: GCA_018207615.1. Lineage (NCBI taxonomy): Eukaryota > Metazoa > Arthropoda > Insecta > Hemiptera > Aphrophoridae > Philaenus > Philaenus spumarius. The sequence continues at coordinate 323,935 of JAGFPH010000214.1, forward strand.
TCTCTCAGGGGCAACGCAACCCGCTCGAACAATTGCGATAATTTGCACAATCGATCATTATATCCACTTAAAATGATTTAATCGTAATAAAACCGGTACCGTTGGAAAGGTAATGAATTAAACTATAATTTTTGTATTTACAACTTTTTTGTAGAACACATATTTACATACGTAATCACTGTTTCAAAATTGTAGTACCTAAATCACCTACGATTCACGCGTCAATGAACGCCGTATACTGTCAAGACTTTGTCTCATTTACAACGGTCTGTAATTCCTCACAGAAGTTATTTATGAAGAAGATCATTACAGCATTGAATTTAGCAGACGATTCTGTTTCAAACTGTGTCTTCAAATCACATGTTACTCTGAAAACAGCTGTTCTATAGGATATACGGTAAAAGCTTGTAATTGGTCATATATATTTGGCCAATACGCAAGCCTGTTTAGAATCGATTCTTACAGTCTTATTCGATATATACCTAAAATGTACAATATATGGTTATAAACAGAAATCTTCACAGTTTTTATCTATGTAAAATTCTATACATTTAGATCTCATAGGTTGGTATAACAAAGCTTTACAAATTAACACAATTCATCGAACGCCAGCCGTCTAGTTGACTTCATTTGTTGACATTTGTTTTGTGTTATTTTATGGTTATTACAGTTTATAAAATAGTGTTATATTGTGTTTTAGTTATAAATAAATAAGTTTAGATTGTGTTTGAGTGAAATTAGGCTTATAACGGTGTTGTAATAAAACGGTAAGTTTATATATAACATAGGCCATAGAAATAAGTTTTAGGTTAAAATGCCGATTTGAGGTTTTTGAATTTTCATTACAAAATGTAAAGTTATTTGAAACTGGGTAGAATGCTATTCGATTCTACATTTCATTCTCGAATTTTTGGTATAAAAAAAACATTGTTTGGTAAAAAATATCTTGGCATAGGCTAGTCACTTGAAATTAGTCAAGATTTGCAGGTTATGTAGTAAAAACGTTCAAAATGTTATTTTGAACTAAAATTTGTGAAATTGAAATATATTTTTACATATTTCTATTTAGAACTAAATTATAAAACTTTTGTGTATTTTGAAAAAAATTACAAAAATGTTTTACTATTTTTTATGTAGGCATAAAGTTCTTTTTTTTCCTTCCGTTTCTGAACATTTTTCGCTTTCTAAGCTAACAACTTTTACAATTTCAAAAGAAACTAATTTTTAGTGGCATATTTGAATTCTTTGAAGTTTCTTCTACAAAAAAGCTATGGAACACTTTTGGATTGGGGTTCATTTACTATTTTTGGCGAATTTTTAAAAATATGCTTGCAAAGCGCTATAAACGGGCTTTTCAATTTGAGCTTTAACCATGCCAGTTCTAGGGTTAAATAAAACTAGCTGACCCGTGCGAATATTTCGCAAGTTCGGAGTAGGCCTACATTTACCTGATTTTAACACGTTGATTTAATTCAGTTAATTAAGTTTATTTATTTACATTGGTTTATAAATAACAGTTTCCCTATACAATCTTACAGTTTAAACAATCTAACTAACAGCTGTCATGCTAGTTAAACAGATGGTTAGTAGATGGCGCCTTTCATTAGGAACATACAGAGTATAATATAAAAGTTTTTTAAATCAATTTTTGTTATTAAAACATGAATTTTAAGCTGTTTGTCTATTTTTCCCGTGTAGTGGTTAAGGAAAGCTTTAAAATGATGCCTCATTCATGTAATTTGATTATGTATTAAGGAAGTTATGGCGTACCGACAAAAAAATAGTCTTGAGAAATAATATATGCGATAATTCGACCACGCAGATGGACCGCTAACGTGAGTTGAGCAAATTTCCAAAATTAAGTTTATATGCCTACGTTTTAGGGTTTCAACCAACAATTTGGGAAATAGGTCTACTCAAGAAGGCGTTGAACAGCTGTCTGTGTGTACGCAATATATTAGTAGAATTTGTTTGCGCCTAGTGGCCTCGCGAGTTTGCACCACTTGGCTTCAAACCGGGTACTTTTATGGTATTTTACGTTTTGGTCGATTTTGGGGGAACCAAGCGAGCTATAAGGTCGCGTAAAAAAACAAAATGTGCAGAATAACATCCTACATTTATATTTTTAGAAAAAACCCTAAAAAAATTTCATTCTCGTAGTAAAATCTTAAAAATAGTTACTTCCGGTCAAAAAACGTACTTCCGGTTGTTGGATTTTTTTTGGCTAACGAACTCGTCCGAGCGACATAAACAACCAACACGTGTACCAAATTTGGACCAAATCGGACTTAAATTGCGGCCGCTAGAGTGCGAACACATATATACATTATATATATATATACATATATATGTATATTACAGCCCAAAACGTGTTCTGGGGACCATGATCGGTGCTCATTTGCTACTCCCGACCTTGGGTCTCACCATAAGGGCCACTGCAATAGCTTATTTTTCCTATGGAAATTCGCTAAAAATCAATTTAGGCCTGTAGCTATAATATTGCACTTAGAAGCACTTAATTTAAAGATATTGATGTAAGCAATCACTTTTACTTTTAATGTCTATTATAGTTTGTCCAAACAGGCGTGCGCTCTGAACCATAAATTCGAAGTAAAATCGACCCTCGTTCCTCACGCGCAGACACACTCACACTGCCTACCTGAGCGCAGATTCATAGAAGAAAGATTAGCGCCAGGTAGGCAGTGTGAGTGTGTTTGCGCGTGGGGAACGAGGGTCGATTTTATGGTTCAGAGCTCACGCCTGTTTGGACAAACTATAGAAATGTAGCCCAGTTTCCCGTTATACATGTTCCCCCCTACCCTTTTAATCCCATAACCAACCAACCCCCTCTGGTCACGAAAGAGGTGCTTAAGGTCTCAAATTATAGGTGATGCCAAACATTACAATTTCCGAAAATTTTATAAAAGTTGAATGTACGATTTTTTAATTCAATTTTTTTTGTTTAAATTCCACTATTTATTTTCCATTTAACCACTAAGCCCCTCTTTGTTAGGGCCGGAAGGGCGTCATTTTTTACTTCATTCTTATGCTAAAAGAACCTATGTATACCAAATTTTAAGTTTCTAGCATGCTTTTAATTATTGGCGTTTTTTTTTTTTTCTTAAAACGGAATCTAAAGCCATATATATGGAGTGTTGAACGTTTTCCCACTAAAGAAAAAAAAAAACTCTGTGTGCCCTTTCGACTCCCTTCTTAAGTTGGGAAATTGGTAGACTTTTCTACAATGTTTATGATAAAAAGAACCTGGGGCAAAAGTATCACCTGGATATATTAATTCTAACAAAAGCCTTATTATTGATCATATTACCAGTAGGCTACTAGACCAGGCAAAAATGTATTTATTCTATTCGGGTCGAAATCGTACTAGTTTGTCTGGTCTATACTATAGAAAGGAGCTGCTGCCGTTGTTTTCTTTTAATTGTGAGGCATAAGACAAATGCACATAGCATTTAAGAATAATTTGAGAGCCTTCACTACTTTTGAAGTTGAAAACCCTCGTGCAAAACACGTTAGTACGAATTGTATGTTTTCACTGTTTTACGTAAGGTGGAGAACGCTCTTAAGGGTCTGCTCCAGTAAACGAGAAATCCACCGGAACGCAAACGCCTCTCACTATATCCCTATCTAAACAGTGCAATTTCTTGCGCTGACATTGCCTTATTTCATACCATTTTATAAGTCTATCTTTTGTAATTGAGTGTTGAAAAAAAAACTGAATATTCTTTATAAAATTTCGGATCCTTCTTGCAAATTATTTTTCGTTATTAATTTCTTATTGTGTTAGGAAAAAAATTCAAACTTTGTACTTACAAAATGTCAAAATCAAAAGCATTTAAAAAAAATGTAAATTGCAAGACGGATGCGTATTGTGACTGTGCTTAAAATGAGACCTTGCAAACAATTTTATGATAAAAAATAAACGAAATAAATGGTTTGAAATTTAACATTGCTCTTATGGGATAAAAATCCAAGATGGCTGCCACTACAGCAGACCCTTAAGTGAAAAAATGGTGTGCACCTTCGGAGTAGAAATATTGTGTAATGTAATGTTTGTAGTGTACGCTACTGTAAAACAAATTCTGTCCTGCATAATAAAAGCAGGGTCGATGCTCGTTACATTTGTTTTAGAAAACAACTTTTTTCTTTAGGTTTCTTCTTTTCGTTCTATTTGTCGTTTAGGGCGATTTCGTCTCGCTGTTTTATTCCTATAAGTTATTCTTTCTCAAATGAGAGCTCATATCACTTGCTCAATCAATTTCTGATATCATAAAGTGTTATAATACGAAATGCATAATTGCATAAGCGAATGTCCATAGAAAAGATGAGCTATTGCAGTGACTCTTATGGTGAGACCTAAAGTCGAGAATGGTCAATTAGCGCCGAGCATGGTCTCCTGAACACGTTTTGGTGTGTCATTAAAAGGTGTATATATATATATGTGTGTGTGTGTGTTCGCATTTTACGTCCGATTTAGTATAAATTTGGTAAACAATTTGGTTTTCTAGGTCGCTCGGAAGAGTTCGTTAGCCAAAAACATCCAACAATCGGAAGCACGTGTTCGACTGAAAATAATTTTTTTTTTAGATTTTTCGTACTAAAATGAAACATTTTTGGGGTTTTATAAAATAATAATTGCAAATTATTCTGAACATTTTTTAAAATAATACCTAATGCTCCCCCTCCCCCAAGAATCTATCAAATGTAAAATACCATAAAATAACCCGGTTAAAATCTACATGGGATTTTACTGTGGACAGCTTTCTATCCGAAACAACGCGTGAGCCGGGGCTGGAGACTGAGGTGTAAACAAATTGCCCTAATATATTTCGTACATGGTTAGCTATTCAGCACCTTCGGGAGTAATTTCCTACCTAGTGTTCGTTGAAACCCTAAAACATATCCACATAATTTCGGAAATTCGTTCGACTCGCATCAGCGTTTCATCTGCGTGATTGAATTATTTTATACTGTATTGCATTAAGGATTTCGACATTCTAGAAATGTTTTACGTCGAACAGTACCAGTTATAAAGGCGGGGGAGTTGCGATTTTGTACCCGCTTAGATCAAACCCTTGGAACGTACGTTTTAGTTGGTATTTTAGCGCTAAGAGAGGACGATCCCGCCTTTAATTCCAAATACCAACTCCGGTTCACCGTGCACCTTGAAACTAGTTTCTTCTGATCATCTGTTTCCAATTTACTCTCGAGTGAAGAGACGTTTCGCCAATGTGTTTTGTCGCAGACCAACCCGACCGTGACTAATGGGAAGGACACAAAACCGGCCGTGACGAACTCAAAGGTTTCACTTTCTTTAAGCTTAAATAGAAAGTCGAGTGAAAGGTTTTGATTGGGTCGTTGTTTTGTATTATTTGTGCATAGTGCGAGTGTTGCTGGAATGATAAGTAGAAAGGATAAAGGCGTCCTTGTGTGTCCGTGCGTCTCAGTTTGTGAAGGAAGAAGTACTAGTATTTTAAACTGAGATGCTTTTGTTGTTAAACCAAAATAGAGAAATAAACGGTGACGAAAATATGAGAAAATAATTTGATCACGGAGCTGACGGGAGTTAAGCGAATTGACCGTAGTTAATGTTCCAGGGTTTCAGCCAATTATTTTTTAAATTGATCTACTCATGAAGGCGCTGAATAGCTGCCCGCGTATACGAAATATATTAGTAGAATTTGTTTACACTTCCAACCCCGGCGCACGCGCTCGGAGCGGAAAACTCGCTTTGCGGCCTCGGATCAGTAGCTAGCTGCCCCCACGGTAAAATCCCCACGTGGATTTGAACCGGGTACTTTTATAGTATTTTAAGTTTTGATCGATTGGTGGGAAACCAGACAGGCTATAAGGTCGTGTAAACAAATAAAATATGCAGAATAAGCCCATATGTATTTCTTTAGGTAAAAACATAAACAAGTTTTATTCTAGTACGAAAAATCTAAAAAGAATACTCTTCCGGTCAAAAAACGTTCTTCCGGTTGTTGGATTTTTAGGCCTACCTAACTATGCAGACGGGGATTTTTAAATCGGTAAATGTGTACAATTATAAGGACTATAAAACTGTAGGAATATTTGTTAAGATTTTGTGTTTATGTATATTATTACATAATAATTACATAATAGTTACTAAAAAACCCACCGAACGGATTGGCATGAAATTTGGTATGTAGCTTCATCTAGGGCCCTAGATGCTCGCTAAGAAAGGGTTTTAAAAAATTCGAAATTTTAGGGGAGGTGTGGGGGGTCAAAGTTACAAAAAATTCCCATAAGAAATACATAGTGTAGGCCCTAAAATACATTTATTGATATAATATATTTTTTGTTAATATGCATTTAAATTTAATTTTTCTTTACGTGCAAAGCCGGATCGGGTCAGCTAGTATTATAGGCCTATATAATTGTATAACATTTTTAATAACACTTCAAAATGTGTTCTGGGGACCATGATCGGTGGTCATTGACTACTTCCGTCCCTAGGTCTCACCGTAATAGTCACTGCAAAATAGCAGTCTTTCCTTTGGAAATTTGCTAAAACTTTACCGGAAGATTGTTTTAAGAGTGCCGTCATGGGTATCTGAGAAATTATTGGTTTTACAGTAATATTTAAATTTGAGACTTTACCTAAATCGATTTGGCCAAACACATTCTTAATAAATTTACAATATGGCGGCCAACTTAAAAACTTCTTACGGAAACTCTTAGTTTCCTACAAATTAAAAACATAACTTTCGGCGATGGTGGCAGTGTAGGACCTGTATTAAACCGATTTGAGAATAATGGCCAAATATACGGAAGGTAGAGAGCGCGTATCAAGATATTGTCAAGGCTTTTAATTAACTTATTGGCTTTGGAACAAAGAAACCATTAAGATAAAAGTGTAGTGTTTCGTATTATCTTTATAGCACGCTTGGAGATCGGTAACTTACAAAGAACGACTGTATGTTGGGCCAGCTAAGACATAGCAAACCAACATAAAGTTGATTTTCAGTGGTTGTCGAGTTATTAATGTACATTATATATACGCCTTTGTTACTATTTGGGAGGTAGAGCGATGAGCAAGTAACAGACCTAGCCTGTTTCCAGTGACAGCTGGTTATAGCAACTGGTCGACCTTCAACTAAACAACAACATTCAATATCAATGAGTGGACGAATACAGAATGTTACGTGTAAATAACTGCTAAACAAATTTTGGTAAAATAAGAGTAATTGTCAGCGTGGAATACCGTCAACTGTTTAATCCATTTACTTCCAGATTGAACAATTTGCTCACAAGTAAAAGATAAGCATTATTCATGTGTAAGGAAGGAAATGCTTTTACTCTTGGTTGAAACAAAACCTTTTACTTATAACTTTTACTTTAAATCATTAGCTTCACTTTTATTCATAAGGCTCATTATTTCGCTGTTGAAATTAAGATGTTTTAACGGCGTGTCTCTAGTCCGTGGTAACTGATGTTAATGTGGTAAGAAGAAAACGTTTTTGTAAGATTTTTTATATTTCCAACACGTTTTCCTAGCTTACTGTTTCGGTTTATGTTTAATGGTTTAACCTAGGTACCATAGTATTGAACGAGGATCTTTCACTATTTTATTAATTGTTCAATCTTATTTGAAATAAACGGTGCCAGGAACTGGCACATACTCACAGACAAATTTAAATTACTAAACAGATTCACTGTGACTTCATAATTGTAGGAGAGGTGATATTAAAGTAGGAGATTAACTAATAAATACGGTATTATTATTATTAGCTAGAGAAAATTATTTCGAACAAATTTGCACCAAACACGTCTACTAGGCCTGTATAGATGCACGAAAAAAGGTTTTGAAAATTTTTGAAAAACAACCCCCTTTTGGCCAAACAGGCCCTAAAAATCAGTTATTATTATTGGCTAACAAAATTTTTTAGAAAGATACGGTTTTCTGCATATGGTAGGGTACATTAAGGGCTACAAATAAGCCAAATTTGATCAAAATCGTTAGAGCCGTTTTTTTATAAAAAAATAATAACAGATTTTTGTGGGTTTTTTGGCCAAAAAGAGAGTTGTTTTTCAAAATTGGACAAAACCCTTTTTCTTGCATCTATATACAGTAGGTCTAATTGACATGTTTGGTGCAAGTTTGTTCGAAATCGATCGAATAGTTTTCGCTCTAGCTTTGTATAGGATACAGACAGACATTTTGTAAAAACCACTTTTTTGGACTCAGGGGGTCCCAAAACGGATATTTTCACAAAAATCTCAACATCGATTTTTTTGCGATCACTATACTTTCTCTAAATAGTGAGAAAGTAAAAGTACTATGCCAAATATCCAAGAACACCGGAAAGGCAATGCATTACCAGAATCGTACAAGTGATTTTTGAGATGAATCGTAATAAACAACCATACTAACCTTATCTCTTAATACGTACAGTACTATTAGAAACAGCTGAGTGTTTCGCACGACTACTTCCTTGTTACCTCCACAAACATAATTAATAATAGTATTTAATTATTTAAAGGTGTATTTAAAAAACACTAAACGCGATTAATTTGATAGTGTGAAACAACAGTACACCAAAATAAGACATTTTTATTAACCACTTGTTTACAGATCAAGTAGCCTATAGTGTGGGGAAAACAAATCAAATAACAGCTAATCATTTTATATTCATTGTTGATAGTCTTATAAATACATAATATTGAATATATATTATTTATTTCTTGTCAACTGTTGTCTCTAGTTTTATTTATGTGGTTAGGCCTACATGTTTCACTGCTGTCAACAGTTGTCAATAAATTAATAATTTAATATACTAATATAATTTGGTTTGTGAGCTTAAACTTTGCACAGACATTTTCAAGATGCTACAAATAAACAACGATATATCATTAATTGAAAAACAGTCAAAAGCATGTACTGTATTGTAAAAAGATTATTTTGTCACAATTGTACGATGGCATTTGTTTGTTTATAGACCTGCAACTACACAACAACAGATTTACATTTTAACTCTTCTGACTTTCGTAGTAGTGACGTCACGCAACGCTTTCTGCTTTAATATTTTCTAATAGTAAATTGTAAAAGACAACGCGTAACATGTTTAGCGAATGTCCATAGGTAAAATGAGCTATTCCCAGTGACTCTTAGGGCGAGACCTAAAGTCAATGAGCACCGATCTTGGTCCCCAGAACACGTTTTGGGGGGGACATTAAACTATATATATATGTAGGCCTATTTATGTGTTCGCACTCTAACCGCATTTACATCCGATTTGTTTAAAATTTTGTACACACGTTGGTTTTCTAAGAAACTCGGTCGAATTCGTTGGCAAAAAAATTCAACTTTTTGTTGAAATTTTTCGTACTATAGTTTGTCCAAACAGCCGTGCGCTCTGAACCATATAATCGAAGTAAAATCGACTCTCGCTCCCACACGCGCAGACACACTCACACGGCCTACCTGCTTAATGGTTCTCCTATAAATCACCAACTAGCCCTAGTGCTACAAAATCACATACAGAAGTTAATTTAAAAAGAAGCTAAATATATTTCCAAACAAGACGGTAGAAAACAAAAATGACAAAAACAATAGCCCTGTCCTATAAAAAAATTGGCAAATTTAAATACAGATGAAAGACGCAACAAGGAAATTTTAGGAATGTGTAGGCTACGTTGGAAATTTTAGAAGACACTTAAGAGGCTTTCTTAACATAGGATGGTTATGTAAATATGCTTGTGTTAGTTTTATGTTTTATAATATTATTTTATTGGTTTATTAGTTATTGTACAGTAACATTGCAAAATGAATTTGTAATTATTTTTATTTTACTCTTAGTATACTTTCACTGTTATATTGATTCTGATTTAGTTTCTTTGTTTTTTGCAATCGTGTGAAATTACTATAAGAATTACTGTAATTATGTATGTTTTTATGATCGTGCTAATTCAAATAAAATGTCAATACCCATTTTTAAGTAGTCAAATTTATGATTTTGTAACCTACTTACCGCAAAACCGCTTAGAGTTGTATCATGTTTGGACTCATTTTGAGAGGAATAATATTTAGGGATCAGTAATTAGAGTAAAAATTAAGTAAAGTTAACAGTTAGAAAAATGTGATTTTGTAGCACTAGGGCTAGTTGGTGATAATAATATTTAGAGATCAGTAATTAAAGTAAAAATTAAGTAAAGTTAACAGTTAGAAAAATGTGATTTTGTAGCACCAAGGCTAGCTGGTGATTCATAGAAGAACCATTAAGCAGTTAGGCCGTGTGAGTGTGTCTGCGCGTGGGGGAGCGAGGGTAGATTTTACTTCGATTTTAAGGTTCAGAGTGCACGGCTGTTTGGACAAACTATATAATTAAATTCTTTTGCGGTTTTATCTAAAGAAGTACATATAGGATATTATTCTGCACATTTTGTTATTTTACTCGACCTTATATAGCCCGTCTGGTTCTCCCAAAATATTAATTGATCAAAAATACTTTAAAAGTACCCGGTCCAAAACTACGTGCGAGGGATTTTACCGCGGGTGCAGCTTCTGATCCGCGGTCGAAGCTAGTTTTTCTTCTACGAGCGGAACGAAGCAGCGCGTGCGCTGGGGCTGGATGCCGAGATGCAAACAAATTCTACTAATATAAAAGGAGGCAGCTATTCAGCGCCTTTGTGAGTAGATAAATTTCCTAAATAGTTGGTTGAAACCCTAAAACATATAGGCCTAAACTTAAGTTGGTTAATTTGTTTAGCGTCTTTAGTCTGTAAAAGTAGTCGGCCTAGTCGTAAATCTTGGCTCTGGCCAGTAAGTGCACTTTGGCCATGTAATTTTACTTAATGGTTCAAATTATATTACGTAGCTATTTATTTCATACCACTATGGTTATTTATGGGTAAATGTAAGCAACTAGTCCGTGTTGACGAGACGGAGACCGGACCCGATACGACGGAAGTGAATTAGTAGAAGTCTTGTTTTAGTTTTGTAAAAATTAAACGTTCGTGCACCTTGATATATAAAAGGTAAACGGGTTTGTATCTCGGCCTTGGTTGTGCTTCCATGGTGTTAGACCTTTCAGTTTCCAAAAATGGTGAATTTATTAATAGTCCCTTGGTGAGCCCAAGGTGAAACCCCATCACAAGTCCGTCGGTGAGTCCCAAGGTAAGACCTCATCACGACTACGTCCGAAGTCCAAGTTGCTGCTATTTAAGGGAGTTAATCCGGTTTATCGGTGTACCTCAAGGCTCGGATTCGGACCGGTTCTGTTTCTCCGTAACGATGGGGTTATTACACTATGACAGCAGCTATGTTTACAACAGCTGGGCACGGTGACAGTTGACAGCATCACTTTAAAACGACATTTTGGATCTGTTGCAGTTTTTCTGTAAAGTAAATGCGTACCATTTACTGATTTTCTCTCGAGATTTTAGTTGATAGGTACAGTAATAGGAAAATAGTGCGAGGCTATTTTTTCATCAACATTTCTGAGTACATCTTGATAACTATCTATATATTAATATTATAAAGAGGTAAAATTTGTTTGTTTGTATGTAGGGGGTAATCTCTGGAAATACTGAACCGATTGAAAATATAGTTTTACTAATAATCCCTGAGTAACATAGGCTATTCATTTTTATAAGAGCATTTTTTATTTCAATATTTGTAAATTTAGTCGGAAAAAATTCTTAGGTTAGGCATAGATTGATGAAACCATCATATTTCTTGAATGTATTTACATTCATTACCATAGCAACCAATTGAATAAAATAACAGATAAAACAGCTGATTTCCATAAAAAGCTGATTTCAAACTTTGAAACAACTATTTGTGTTTCTAACTTTTAGGTTAGGTTTTTATTAAAGGTAGAACTGAGTTCTTTTTATTTTTATCATAACTACTGTTATAAAATATACGAAATAATTTGATTTTAACATTCAACATTATGTACCATCTTAGCTTTGGGGTTATTATTAATAAACTATAATGTTATTATAAAGAGGTAAAATTTGTTTGTTTGTATGTAGGGGGTCATCTCTGAACCGATTGAAAAAATAGTTTTATTAATAAAAAGCTACTCTATCCCTGAGTACCATAGGCTAAAATTAATTTTGATTTAAGGGTTGAAACAACCCCTAAAACAATAAATAATGATTGTTTTACTTTCCTAGCTAGAATACTGAAATTTGGGACTTATTAATTTTAAGTCTTTTATAGGAAATAAATTAAATAATAACACACACAATTTAAATGCGTTCACCACGGGGGTTGGCGAGCGAAGCGAGCAGGGGGCGGAACCCTCTAGTATTATATAACTAGAGTGACCGGCAATGCTTCGCTATTGCTTAATTTGTGTAATATAAGTATATAGTTCAACTAATTATGATTAGAGCAGGTGGTAGAGCTTGTATTAAACATGTGGGTGTTTAATGTTAATGGAATTTATTTGATATGGGTAGCTATCCCATTTCATTACATTGACTTTCTAAGTAATCGAATTGTAAATAGTTTTTTATATCGCTTGAATAATATTGCACAATTTGAGTTTTACAGCTTGTAGAAAGTTAGTTCAATTTATATTTATTGTATAGGGGTAGCGATCCCATTTCAACCCCTTGGACTGTAGTCTAGTAATCGTAATGTCTAAACATTCCTGAGATTCATATCGACAATGTGTGAAATTTTTAGTTAAATTGGTCGATTAGTTTTTGAGTCTATAGACGACGAAGAAACATTCATTTGTATATAGTACTAGGGGAGACCCCTGCGTGTTCCGCATGCCAACCCCCAATGGAACCTTATAAAAACATATGGTATGTTTTATTTACAATAAAGGTGTAGGATTAACAATAACCTCAAAACTAAGATCGTTAATAATGTTAAATGTTCAAATTAAATTATTTCTTATATTTTATAACAGCAGTTATATTAATGGTTAAAAGAACCAGCAAGGCTCAGGTTTACACCTTAAAACCCTAACCTAAAAGCTAGAAATACAAAAATAATTGCTTCAAATTTTGAAATCAACTGTTAATGGAAATATTGGAGCTATATTATCTGTTATTTTATTCAATTGGTTGCTATGGTAATACATTTGTAAATACATGTGTTGGTTTATCATTCTAGGCCTAACCTAAGATTTTTTCCGACTTAATTTACAAATATTGAAATAAAAAAGTTTTTTATCGAAATGAATTATAGCATATGTTACTCAGGGATAGTGTAGCTTTTTGTTAGTAAAACTATTTTTTCAATCCGTTCAGTAGTGCCAGAGATTACCCCCTACATACATACAAACAAAAAACAAACTTTACCTCTTTATAATATTATTAGTATAGATTGAGATACATAACATAGAAACATGAATTTCTAATTAATTAAAAATGCAGGAAAGAATAAAAATGAATACACTTTATTGACTGTGCGTAAGTGAGGCCCTGTTTCCAGACCGTTCGGCATTTCGTCTGTCTGTTCGATTTTCTTCTAATTTTGCATAACTGTCCCTTGAACGAAACACGACGTACGAGAAGGGATTTTTGTAAAATGTTATTTTGTTTATTAATATTATACACGTTATAAATGAATAAACGTATATAACTCAAATCGTTCATAGTACACTGAGTGAACGGTAGCTGAATGGTTAGCGTCTGTGGTTTCAGCTCTAAGGATTCATGGTTCGATCCCAATGAACCAATATTTTGTTTAACTTTTTCCCTAATTCAAGTGACAGCTAGCTTGGTTCCCCCAAAATCGATCAAAACGTAAAATACCATAAAAGTACCCGGTTCAAAACCATGAGGAAATTTTACCGTGGGGCACCTTCTGATCCGAGGTCAACGGTTTGTACGCGGCGAGCGAAGCGAGCCCGAGGCAGCAAGGATGAGGTGAAACGAACGAAGGAGCGCGTGAGTCGAAGCTGGAGGCTTAGGTACAAACAAATTCTACTAATATATTTCGTACACATTCAGCGCCTTTATGAGTAGATCAATTTCCCAAATAGTTTGTTAAAACCCTGAAACATATGAGCTTAATTTTGTAAATTCGCTCAACTCACGACAGCGGTTCAGCTGCGTGGTCGAATCATTTGTGAATTTTCTTTCATATCTCTAACTCAAATCTTGTCGAATTGACATTGAGATTTGCAATTATATTACTGATGTCGTCGATATTACAAGAGGATAATGTGAACTGAGGCGAAAGAGGTTTATGAAAAGACACATTCGTATTCAGCATATTTACGTTGTGATTGGAATAAATGGATGCAAAATAATTAGCGAATTGATTTGACAGATCTTGTACATTATTTGATTGAACAGAGGAAATTATACTTTTACTAGCTGTACCCTGCCACGCTTCGCTGTGGCACTTTATGGTTGCATGGATGAGAAATGAGGAACAAAACAAACAAAGTTTCATAGATGTTTAATTTTGCGATACTTGTGGGTATACAATATTTTTACAATAAATGCAATTATTTACTAAGTTCATCAAAAATCTAATTTATTATCAAATTAAAATAATATAATTTAATATTGATATTTTGATTATAGATATTTTAAATTTTCGTGACTTGATGAAAAAGCGTTATTTCCCTCTATGCGACATTCTCTTTCTTCCTCTCTGTAATTCCTATATTTTTTATTTTCTATCATTTTTTCAATGTAAATAATTATGAAAAGTAAGGAATAAAATCACAGAGTTTCATTTAATATTTTTAGTTTCATCACACAATAATTTTAGGTCAAGGCTAGACTTAATTACTTTTTTTGTGTATGTTGGCGTTGAAGCTGGTAAAATAAATTAAACATACACACAACAAAATTAGGTTAGGCCTAGACTGATGAACTAACATTTTATTTTTATTGAATGTATTTACAATGAATGGACACCTACACCAATTAATATATTTACAATGAATGTATTTACATCTTCATTATAATAACAATAAACGTATGGAAAAAGTAATACTTGTATCAAAATACTGTATATAATTACATTAACTTACTTTTCTAGGTTTGTATTATGTTACTTTTTGTTAATTGTTAATTCTAGCGCTGGACGATAATATCTGAACTACGCCAGACGGAACCGATCGAATTTAGATTGATGAACCAAAACACATGTGTCTTGAATGTATTTACATTTATTGTCATAGCAACTAATTTTTTAACGCTTTTTCGTTACATGTGTTTTGTATTTTTGTCGTTGCCATATCAACCATTTCACGTTACGTGTATTTTCTATTTGTCGTTCCCATAGCAATCAATTCATATTTGGGTATACTGTATTTGAAAATATTCTATTGTTCATCCACACTTTCACCCCCCCCCCCCCATATCTCCTTGTGTCCGGGGTTAAAATAGATAAAACATTCCTTGAAGCGTGTTGTATTGTAGGCTATATTGTGTCAAAATTTGAGCTCAATCGATGCAGAACCTTTTGAGTTTTTGAAGCATACACAAACCAGCTTAACATTTTTATATGCTATATAGATAAGACTGCTCTGTGATAAAAACATGTAACTCGTAGTATGTAACGGGAACAAAACTGCTGTTGACTTACTCAATGTTTTCTTACCGGACTATACATAACCTAAACACACTACGACTCTTCACACATGCATTGTTACATAACATTGTCTCCATTGCGCATGACCTAGCCATAAGCATTTAGCCTTGACCTCCATCTTACCTGAACTCCATTTCCTGTCTCTCTCTCTTTCTCGGCCTGGCTAGTTAAAATTAACATATACTGTACTTTACTTGCAAGTTGTCATTACTTTATCGTTAACTCTTTTTTATTAATTTAGTATAGGAGAGTCTTTATGTGCAGTAGAGACGAGATAGATACTGCACATGTTTCAAATTGAAGATATTTCCCGTCCCGTAAAGGATAAGAAAAAAAGTTTTTTTTAACTTGGGCTCTACTGCGCATGCTTCAGTATCTAGGTCACCGCTACACCCCCAACCTACCCCAATCCAACTGCTTCTGTCCCAATCAAAAAATCTGGCACTACTGCGCGTGCGTAACACGTAAAACAGTTTTCTAACTGTCTAACCGTCCAAGGTTATAACACCATTATAACAAATTAACTATAATATATTATACCATATGCCACGCAGTCCGGTTAAATTATCCAAAGTAGGAGAAAAAATCCCTAAGTTTTGAAATCCCATAGTTGCTCATTGGAGTGTCCTGCACAACATACTAAAATTTCCCGAAGGTGGGGGGTGAGCGCGAGGTTTGGGAGCCATCAAAGGTATTTTTTACACGTTTTCTTAAATAACTCGAGAAATATTGAGTTTAGCGAAAAACTAACCCTATTCAAAATTAAACCACAGTTAATTCTCTTCAAAAAAGGACCTATTCATTTTTCTCGTACTTGCTACAGTTTTGAAGACAGAGTCCGTGGAAAATATTACAAAATTCAAAATCTGGGGTTTTGACTTATTTGTGCAATTATACAGTCAACTTAGCCAAAACAGGAGGACAAAATCCCGAAGTTATAAAACTTGGCGTAGTTACTCATTCGAGTGCAATGTATATCATACTAAAATTTCCCGATGAGTGAGAGGGGGATTTTTCTTAAATAGTTTGGGAAATATTGAGTTTAGAAAAAAAAACTAATCCTAAATAAATTTAAACTAGAGTTTTATGGTTTATAGTTTTGGAGATTAATGTCGGGGAAAAAACAAATTAAAAACTATAAATTTTGGCTTTATTTGTAAAGCTATTTAAACTTAATGCATATAGGAAACTCATTGTTTAACATTTTACACAAGAAGATGTATTTCTTCAAAAAATACACTTGGGTCTACTTTGCTTCTATTTGCCAGCAATATGTCAAGAAGCACTATGGCCAGTAGAGTTGGATGGCTACACTGATGTAAACAGAACTAAAAGGGTGAGCAGAAGCGAAGAGGAAAAAATCTGCAGAGATATTGAACTGCATATGAAGGTGACCGTTCAACAAGAACAAATTTTCAAATGAAAACAACAAGACAAGGCTGAATAGTTTGCTTTCCCAACAAATGATTGATGCAGGAATTAAAACACAAGTTGCTGCTGGTGACGCTGACACTCGTATCGTAGTATATGCTATTGACAAATCTCCTCTACATCGAACAGTTGCTGTTGTTGGTGAGGATGTCGATCTGCTATTATTGCTATTAGCCTTGTCACCAACAACTAACAACATCTTCTTCATCAAGCCTGGAATGGAAAAGGCTGGAACACAGATGTTTTCGTATCAGAAACTCCAAAGACTCGATTTTAACTATAGAATTCTCTTCCTTCATAGTTTCAGTGGATGTGACACTACCTCAAAACTACCATAGCGAAACAAAAAACAACACTGAAGGACATAACAACCAGATTCTGTGATCCACCATCTCCAGCCCCCAATTATGTTTTAAGCTCCATTTTCTGTAGATGCACAAGCACTTGTGAGGGGATAGGGGCTGTCGAAAAGCTGGAATAAAATCCAGCTCTGTTTGCACCAACTAATAAGGTTCCTGCACAAATGGTCCATTACTGGATGAAGAGGAATTCTATGTGAACTGTATTGAAGATAAAGATATTTTTTGAAGAAATAGACCTTCATGTGTAACATTTAAAACAATTAGAAAAGTTTCCCATATGCATTTATGTTTGAATAACTTTACAAATTTAATAAAGTCGAAAATTTAGATGTTTTTATTTGTTTTTTCCCGACATTATCTCCAAAACCATAAGAATCAATCAATAAGAATTTTTTTGAAGAGAATTTAATGTAGTTTAATTTTGTATAGGGTTAGTTGTTCA
Source organism: Philaenus spumarius (assembly GCA_018207615.1). Taxonomy (NCBI): domain Eukaryota; kingdom Metazoa; phylum Arthropoda; class Insecta; order Hemiptera; family Aphrophoridae; genus Philaenus; species Philaenus spumarius. The sequence goes on from JAGFPH010000214.1 coordinate 341,732, forward strand.
CGTGTAAAAATATCTTTGGTGGCTCCCAACCTTCCCGCTTACCCCCCACCTTCGTGGAATTTCAGTGTGTTGTACAAGACACTCGAATGAGCAACTATGCCGAGTTTCAAAACTTAGGGACCCCCCTATTAAGCAATCGTTTGGCTAATTTGACCGGACTAACGGTATATTTTGTGATTTTCAGTTATGTTTTATAGGTATTATTGAAAATAAACCAACCCACTGTACCTACAATTTTTCAAAACTAGTAAACTGAGAGTAATCTATATTCTTTACAGAATAAATATAGGAAATCCTATCGGTTGTAAAAAGTTGGGAACATTTTCTTTTTTCCGTCTGCTACCAATGTATTCTTTGCATGGTTATTGTCACTGGTTAGTTTATTTAAGACTCGCTTCGCTCACCAACCCCCGGCGGTGACCCATAGTGAAGCCAATGCAAGCAGATGATTTTAAACTCTGATATTTTCACGGAAAGTTGTAAGACAGATCGAAATATACACGGCCATCTCCAATAATTCTAATTGCGGCATGCGTTGTAACTTCACCATTAATATTTAAATAATCAATAATCAAAATTGAAACTAAGTTTGATATTACCAGCTGAAGGAAACAATATAATACGTAACACCAGATGTTTGACATATAATACAGTAAGCCTTTTGTTTGCTTTAACCTAATTTAAACAAACTGTTAGTTGTGAAGAATAATTACCTGATTCTATATTTGCCAAATTGTTTACCATGGTAATAAATTTAATGTAAGTGATTTCAATAAACGTGTTTTGGAAAATTGTGTTAAGTGTTTGATTAAAATCAGCTGTTTTATTTATAATATGTAACAATAGATGTTTGAATTAAATTATAATACAATAAGCATTTTTCGTTGATTTTTGTTTGTGCTTGCTTTTATTTTGTTAATCAAACGTAAACAATCTGTTATGAAGAATAATAAACTGATTCTAAATTTGCTAAGTTGGTTGCTATGGGTAAACAAATATGGTAAGCTTTTGATCGGAACGGCTGTTTTATCTATTATAGGGTTGAGAGTGAACACCGAATTTTCACTATTTTTACGCCTTAAAATGAAAATGTTTCAAAATCCTTTCTTAGTGTGCGTTTATGAACCCATAAGGATATACCTTTAAATTTTCGAATTTGTATCTTAATAAGTAGTTTTTGCTCCACGTTGATTCTATGTCAATCAGTCATTGAGTGAGGACAAAGCCGCTTATAATGTGTATAAGATAATAATTATGTATAAGATAAATATTATTATAAGATAATTATAATGTATATTTGTAGATTTCATAATTTGGTTTGTCAGAATCGAAACATGTGACATGTCACGATTATTACAAGCTTATTTAAATAAAGCTAATTAACATATCTCAAAAACAAAAATTAACAAACAAATAAGCTTTTCCAACTCGTTTTCTTCCACAGAGTAGAAAGCATTTTCTAGTAGGTAGCACCTGACTGAACTCTTGAAACTCTGGATAGAACCTATTTTCTTCTTATTTTGTGGAAGTGTGTTGAACATCTTTGTACAAGATATTGATGGTCGGATATTCGTGGTAGTCCTGATCAATTTCAAATAAATTCTGATTGCTCTTAAAGAAAATTAAAATTTCACAAATATAAATACAAGGGAAATTTAAAATATTGTTTTTTTTTAATGTATTCAAGATTGATTATACAGGGTGTTCCCAAACTCTGCAGAAACTTTAGGATATTGTTTCTTGGGTCAAAAGAAACGTAAAACGTCATATAACCGTGGATATATTTAGTTAAGTTTACTGTGTGTCTGTTTGTATGCAATTTTTACTTACAAATTAATATTAAGAAAACTGTTAAATGAATTTAAACCAAATTTCGCTTAAATGTGACTACTCTTAAAAAGGACCTTACACGATCAGTAATACTGTCATAACCTTATTAAAATGACTTTAATACTGACCGTAAGGGGAACTAAACTGGAATGATGCCTAGTAATGACGAGAATCTGGATTTTCTGATTTTAAGTCGTCATTACTGACTTGTTCTGAGAGTAATGTCATTAATAATGATCGTGTAGTGTAGGGTACGCCGTCAGTATTTCATCATTACTCAGTTCATTGTTAATCACAGTCCAGTCAGCATGCGTACACAAGAAGTAGGCCTACGTATACTGACGAAAAGTAATGAAATTCGAAATGATGAAATAGTTTTGTAGGTATTGACAGTATTATTGGTCGTGTAAGGTCCCCTTTAGGTTATCAAAATGTGTTAAGTCATTATCTTTGTCCGTTTGAAAAAGGCGGCCATTTACATTTTTCAACTAAATATTAAAAAAAAAACTACCCATTTATACATTTTTAAATTTTAATCTAAAACCTTGAAATTAACCGAATTATTAACAGTTTTCATCCTCCCGTACATGGCTATTATTTGTACTCTTTGTGCAAGGTAATGTGACAGTGGAAAAAATGACTAATATGTAGGGTTTGAGACATACACTGTAATTGTAGGTTTTCTTTTATTACAAGAAATGTTTATAAAACAATAATTGTATTGTTTAAATCATTTGACTATGACAATACATTGTTATAAAAATGTAATACAAAAACAGTTTTACTTAAATAACTGTTAATAATTAAGATGATTTTACTGCACAAAATTCTAAGTTTTGTAGACTGCCATAACTTTATTAATGATAAGTTATTCCGGCCGCGCACCAAATTCGACACGACAGCACGAGACAAGACGTTGAATTCGGTGGAGGACCGCTCCACGACATGACGGGACACGACAGACATGTGGGAAGGAAGGTGGATGAGAGTAGCGCATGCGGAGTTCCATTTGATCTATAGTGTTTTGTCGAAAGATGAAGGTGCTGCGACGCTGTTTGACAAGACATTCATGTTTTTGTCGTGTCGAAGCGGTGTGCGGCACTCCAATTTGTTACAATGGTTGAGGAGTCCACGACACGACGATTCGACAAATAACAAAGAGCACAATAGCAATAGCCACGTAGGGTGGACGAAAATACCCGTAATTCGGTTAATTTCTACTTGATTTTAAAAGAATAAGCTGGTTTGGATTTGTCATGGCATAAAAAAAAGTTTTGTAAAATGGGTAGTTTTTTGGTAATATTAAGTTGAAAAATGTACATGGACGCCATTTCGAAACGGACAGAGAAAATTGCTAAAAAATGTAGCGAAGTAACCAAAATTTGGTTTAAATTCATTTAGCAGTTTTTTAAAATATGAATTTTTAAGTAAAATTACATACAAACACACGGTAAAAGAAACAAAATATACTCATGGTTGTTTTACGTCATGGATGACGTTTTACAATTCTTTTAACCCAAGGAACAATTTCCTGAAGTTTGTGCATAGAGGGTGGCAACACCCTGAATATACAGTGTGATTGAAAAGTCCCGGAACGGTGTAATATATTTTTTACCATTATAGATAAAGTAATGAGACTTGGTATATCAATAATAGCCATAAATGTCTACTCTTTTGAGATACTATCACTTTTTTATCCCTTAAGGGGGACGGCCCACGAGGAGTCAGACAAAATTCTTAAATAGCAGCATAGGTCGAGTTTGGTATCAAATTAAAGGTCTTAGTTAGTAGAACACATTGCCGCAAACCGGACTTCGAAAGGTCCACTCTAACCAAAATGGCGGCCCTAAACGTTTTGAAATAAATTGACATAAAGTTGCTAATATCTCGAAAAGGAAGAATTTTTAGAAAAAATTTCGAGAGACAAACAATGTTTATTTCAAAGTGCTTGACCTAAAAAATTACTTTCAAATCGATTTCGTAAATTTTATTTTTACTCCTTCATCTTAGATTATTTAAAAAAAAAATTACGAAATTGATTTGGGAGCACTTTGTTTAGGTCAAGCACTTTGAAATAAACATTTTTTGTCTCTAGAAATTTTGTCTAAAAATTCTTCCTTTTCGAGATATTAGCAACTTTATGTCAATTTATTTCAACACGTTTAGGGCCGCCATTTTGGTTAGAGTGGACCTTTCGAAGTCCGGTTTGCGGCAATGTGTTCTAATAACTAAGACCTTTAATTTGATACCAAACTCGACCTATGCTGCTATTTAAGAATTTTGTCTGACTCCTCGTGGGCCGTCCCCGGCCCCCTTAAGGGATAAAAAAGTGATAGTACCTCAAAAGAGTAGACATTTATGGCTATTATTGATATACCAAGTCTCATTACTTTATCTATAATGGTAAAAAATATATTACACCGTTCCGGGACTTTTCAATCACACTGTATATAAACTTTTGAGTCTTAGGGACAATGAAGCTAGGTATACAAGTTTTCCAGTAGTCACACCTTCAAAATCTATCTAAACATGTTAGATAAATAGTTTCTTGTTATAACATTTTAGCAAATTTGAATGACAATAGTGTTTTGTTTTCAATCAAACTTTTTTACAAATCAAATAGGATATTTAACAAGAACAAAAACATGTTTTTTCTACCCGTTATTATTTACCACATATAGTGAAAAGAAAAGTACATATAGAGTTTAAACTGTTGCCTTTGTATGTAACCTTAGTGTGGCCTTGTTGTACACAAATATGGAGTTGTAATAAATATTAAGTATGTACAGCTTGATTAATACTTCTGACATTTAATGTAAAGAATGTTTTACTCAAGGCTCTGTGTAGTGATGAACATCTGTTGGCGCCATCATGGTATACACCCAGCTCAAGAGTACTGTATATAGATGGCAGGCAGGTGTGGTGTAAAGAAATTTAAGTGAAAGTGTAGTGTGCAATCGAAGACATAAATTCTTATTTTTTTCTTATCAGTACATAAGATTAGGAGTTCCTTGTTATCGTTCTGTAATCAGGTAAACTTGGCTTTTGTTTATTTCATGCCGTTAGCTTTGTCCAATCTTAAATATTGGACTTTGGAATAAACTATTATTTTCTTAGTGCTGAAATATTTATCGCGCGCACTGATCATGCACAGCACAGCCCTGCATCAATCAGCAAACCAGCAGACCTCCGTCCACTTGTCAAGCACTAACCAGCACCAGCAGTTTATTTGCTGGTCTGCGCGCGCATCTCGCCACCAAATAGTACGTTTTTTGTGACTGAAAACACACCTGGCCCTGTTTACTGAATGTCATCTACGCCGTGTCCGGAAAGAAGCGCACACATCATTAAAGCGGAAATATGCGCACACTAGGGATGATTGCTACTTGATTAGGGGTTGACAGGTCTTTGCAAATATTTTGATGCCGGAAATTTGCGAACACTCTAACTTCGCGGGGAATAAACAACTTATTTATTAACACTTTCCGTGCGGGCCTGAAATCACCTTCTTACCTGTCTGACGGACAACGTTTTTGTTTTAATTATGAACATATTTTGTTAAATTTAAGCTAATAATAATTTATTATTGCTTTATTAACAATACTAATCGATTTTTAATGACTTCCCGTTAATGTAGCACATGTACATCCGTAAGTTAGGTTAGGTTCAAAAAATTCCAATCTTTGAATTAACAAAAAAAATTCAAAATTTCTTTATAACTTCTTTTAACGGTAATTGGTGTATTTTAAAAACAAATTGTCAAAATTGTTTTCCAAATATTGCATTTTATGACTAAACGGTTAGTTTTATTGAAAATTGCTAAGAACCACATTGTGACAAACATTTTTTATAGGATGAATAATTTTGAGTTATGGGATGGGGGACAAACTGGTTTTTGGACGCCATTTTTCTAGATGGCGGCCAGAGCACAGGTTTTTTTTGCGAGAACTTTTAGTATGAAATTACAGTAGGCCTAGTTAAATACAACATACATAAATCCCTAGCTTATAAGAGTTTTTATAGGTAATGGGGTAATTTTAATTTAAAATTACTACACTATTGGTGATATGATTACATTACAAATATTTACAAGATGTATACAAAGTAAAAAATAATGGATCAAATGGGGTTTAAAGTTTAAGTTTCAATTTTATTTGAAATCGCAGTTTTACAATTTACAGGACTGAAACCTTAATTGAAATCCCTAAAATTTGTGTGGGCATGTTTCAGTTGATAAATTACAACAGGGTATACAAAGAGATGGATAAGACTTTGACAAGATCTCATTCCGTAAGAGTGATTAAAGTGGCCGACATCCAATCAGGTCTATTTTTATCCGAGCAGTTCAGATTTGACTTATATTGTGTTTTGGCACAGTTTAAGAGTGTCTAGAAAGTATTGGAAAGCAATCAAATATGACTGTTTGATACTATGCTGCGAAGGTTAATATAAATGATTTTGTAGGTTAGATATACTGTTATTATAAACAGACAGTTTTGTGTCTTATACAAATTTAACTAACAAGCTACTTTATCTGATTTGTATAAAACAATTACTAAAGTGTTGAGGATTGCCTCACAGATAACATAGGCGATGCAACAGCATGCTTAACAGGCATGCCAGTGCGTCAGGCAAAGTTCCGGCCTAATGCACACAGTGGTTTTATGAACAATCTCCAATATTTCTTTTCTTTTTATAAAAGCCGAAAAAAGTTTTTTTCAGTATACAAATTCCCAAAATTTATTACTTCTGGTAAAAAACGTGCTTCCGATTGTTTGATTTTTTTTGTACTGCGAACTTATCCGATCGACTTAGGAAACCGAAATGTGTACCTAATTTGGACCAAATCGGACGTAAAAGGCGGCCGTTAGTATGCGAAAAAAATACATGTAACATTTTTAATGACATCGCAAAACGTGTTCTGGTGACCATGATTGGTGCTCATTGACCATTCCCGACCTTAGGGAGACACTGCAGTAGCCTGAACTGATTCTACTAACAAAATCTTTTTTATTTGCTTATCCTCGCAAAGGTTTTTTTCTTTTCAACTTGGCAAGATTTTTCTAAAGCCTCGTCCACTGTGTATGCAAACAATCGGCCGACTGTCGGCAGACTGTCTGCAGACTGTCTGCCGACTGTCGGCCGACTGTTTGCAGACTGTCGGCCGACTGTCTGCCGACACAGTTTGTGATTCGAGTCTCCGTCTTGTTTTGCGTCCACACTAGAAAGCCAGTGTTTGACGACATGGTGACTGAATATGCCGTGGTTTTAGCTTGTGCGTGCTTTATCTTTGTAAATCATGTGGCTGATTTATTATTAAATAATAATAACAATACAATAATTCTCACACACATACGTTTAATGACTGTAATATTACCCTCCCTCTCTTTCCTATTGACTGTGGTATTTCACTTTCTGTTGTTACGATAATCCTATTGGTTGTTTATACGCTAAGACCATGCCCACTCTTGTAGAGGGATATAAATATGTAGCTTAGTCCTAGGCTAAACTAGTTATACGTTTTTAGTTGTAGCTTATGTATCACTGAGGATGACGACTTTGTCGTTGAAACGCGTTTGGTCATTAAACGAATGTATGTGAGAATTAGTGTATTGTTATTTTTTTTTTAAATCTCTCTTTATGTATAAAATAACACAATATTTTGTTAGTTATATTGTTCAAACAATAGTTTTTCACTAAAAATTCAATATTAATATACGTTCTGTAATATGAAAAAAGTCATTTTAGGGACTAATATTGAAATATAGGCTACTAGTCTTAATTTCAAATAAAAAGTAAAGGGGTAAAAATACGTATTACTTACTCTCACAATTTTATTGATATAATAAGAATAAATAAATTGTTATGTTATGTTCTTCACAAAAGTATAAAATGTACCATATGTATCACTTTACAGTATAAGTATATTGATAGTCGGCCGACAGTCTGCGTGTTTCCCGTTCGTTTGGAAAACAGAAAACATTGTCTTTTGTCTCCAGAAACACACAGACTGTCGGCGGTCTCCGGAGACAAGAGAAAACACCGGAGAGACAGTCGGCCGACAATGTTTCCGCAGACAAGTCTGCAAGTGTGGACGGGGCTTAAAGGGATATATAAGAAAAACAAATTCAACAACCTAAATTGAAGGGTGTTTAAAAATTAATTTCGACTAATTATTTAAGAAGAAATAAACTTTTTGTCTTAAGTTTATTTCTCTGTACAAAAACAATCAAAAATGTGTCGCAGAAAAATTTAAAATGTCTGATAATTTTGGTAGACACTTTGTTTACCTTGTTGCATAATGTTTAGGTCAGGATAAGTCACTTGTAAATTCTGTCCAGTAGAGAAGCCTACATACAAACCCTTACTAATATCTTAACCCAAATACTCCTCCTCAATTCTTTTATCAATACTTCTCTTTGTTAATTTAACTTAATTATAATTTACTTAAACGTGTATACGATGTTGTTGAACTGGCTTAGTCAGGCTTCTTATTATTGAGTAATAATATTATCACTGCAATGGTTTCATTCAATGTTGAATTTCAAAAGTCATTTCTTCTCGATGACTTCATTTGGTTTTACATTTCTGTTGGATTGTTTTCCTTATTATAGACAGATATCAGGCTTTGGAAAAGCTAGGATGAACCTGTAAGTTGTTAGGTAACCTGATCCGAAGCTATTCTTGGCCTTGTAATGTAATAATAATAATGTAATGCAGAATATGTAATTACGTTATAATTATTACACAAAGAGGCCCAGAACTTTAATGTATACAAATTATCTATTACCTATTATCTGTTACCTAGCATGTTATTACAAAGAACTTTCCTTACAGCAGTATAGGCTTAACGCTTAACCGTAGCAAAAATTATTTCAATTACTGTACTTAATTTTTGTAAGGACTTACCAGAAGACCAAGTAATAGTCACAGGTAACACTACTGCACTTGTCCTGTAATCACTTCAGTCGTGCTATACTCTTGTTTGTGTTCTGCTAGTTTTGCAATGTCGCGGCAATGGAAGCACTGTGTAGAATATATAAAGGTTGAAGGAAGATTGGTGCTGAGTTCGGAGTAAGTTTTTTCACAATCTCTGATTCGTAGAAAAGTAATAACAATACTGTATTCAAAATTATTTCTAAGACCAGTGTACTGTATATAACTGATGTAAATCCAAAAATACTAGACATACTAGACGATGCATTATTTGTTCGTTATGTTTTATTGTTTCTTCCACATTCTCTGGTTAACCAGAACCGGCTCTGTTCCTAACGGGGTTCTACTGTACTTGTTGTTAATTGGTTTAATTTCTTTGTGCAGGTGTTTCTCGACCATCGAAGTTCAGATGAAGTTCTCATGCTTGTAGGAGCTAAGACCAATGGAGCGACACCGTTGGTGATGGCCTGCAGGAATGGACACTACAATGTTGTAGAATACTTAGTGGAATGGTGTAATGCTGACTTTGAACAGCCAGGCTCAGGTCGGTAACATCTATTTGTTTGTACTATTATGTTTTTAAAACTATTCTGAATGATTGTTGACTATTTCTGAGGTTTTAAACGTTCACAGGACTGGTTACAGGCACAATGATATTAAAATTGTCCATTATTACTACCAGATAGAAATTCTTAGTCACTTTGAGGACTTTTTTGTTTCACTGTACCAGCAGATAAGCATTGTCACCTGGGGCAAAAATGCTTTTACCGTCTTTTTTCAGAACACTCTACCAATAAGTAGGCCTATTGTTTCTTGGCCCAAGGTAATATCACAATATCGTTATTAATGTGTCCGCAAGTCTCTCTAAAAACAGTTTGATATGCTAAGTTAAAATTTTGCTCAGAGTTTTATAACGTATAGGCAAAACAATAAAAAATAATACATTTTTTCTAACCATCCAATTCAAAATGTTTGATGTTAATTACCTTGAAAGTATTAACTTTGCTGCACAAAATTTGCAAGATATTAAAAAGTTGTCTCTTTATGGCAAACAAAAATGCATTTTTTTCTTGGATCAAAACACAACAAGGTTAAATACAAAAATAGAAAACTGTGTTCTTTCTTGGTTACTCGTCTAAAATAGACAAAATATTAGCTCAGAATTAAGTAGCACTGTATCTATAGGTCGTGCCACCCTAACTTGAGGCAGCCCAAACTGACCTGGAGGGTTTAATGCACCCGTCCAAAATAGACAATTTTACAATCATATTATCTTCGTTTCCTAGTTCAATATTAAAATAAAACTAATTATAATCTGATATACTGATTCACCAGTTTATATTAAGAACAACGATGTAAAAAATATTTCTGTTTGTGTCCCATTGCAATCGGTCATCTTTTACTGTTTTAATAAAATTACAAACAAAACAAACCTAAAATTAAAATGTCCCTCTCACCCTTCGGAGCAAAGCTTGTTTTGCAGTCATTAAACGTTTTTTGTTTTTGTTTTTATTCATGTTATCCAGCGAATACCTATTTTGGTTTAAGTGATCGCATTTCTTCATTCTTCATTCTCTTGGCAGTTTTTTCCCCGGCGTTGTAAGCACTTTTATTTAAAAAAAAAAGCATTTTTAATAATGTCCACTTGTTAGCGCGCCTTCCCATGGGTGTGAATAGTAATATTCTTCTCAGCCAATGTGGACCTGTCAGGTGACAATAACGAGTAAGTGTATTATGCAAGTAAGTGCATTATATTCGCTAGGAAGTAGTTTCACCCTGATGTCCGGTGCGAGGATTCCGATTTTTGTTAAAGATATGACCCGATTGCTTTCCAAAGAGATAGTTTCTTTAGCTGCACACTCATCCGTTCTAAAAGTTAGCTTGCTTGAAGTAAATATTTATATTATTTATAATCTGATAATACGGTTAACCGAATGTGCATTTTTATTAGTTTAAAACATATAACTTAAATGTTTAAAACATAGAATTTATATGTTTGAAATGTAGCATTATATGTTTAAATAGCTTTGAAGTTAGGGCAAAAGGGCTTAAGTCAGAAATTTACAGGAGAAGCGCTCAAAGTGTTGACAAACTCATGGCTTGCTTTGCAATATATATTATAACAGCGAGAGGAGAAGGGGCGAGTTAGGCAATACGATAGCAAGTTACTAAAGTGTTGTTTTGTTGTCAGTTTTTCATAAGGCAAGCCACATAGCCGAGTGGATAGCGTGACATCTTCCTGATCAGAAGATACATGGTTCGAATCTCAGCTAGACCAATTTCTGACTTAAGCCCTAACTTCAGAGATATATGAATATATTTTGACTATATGTTTTTATATGTTTTCAGTTTCAAATTGTTATAGGGGAAAAATATACCACTGAGCATTATATTGTCACATTTTGTATTTTGTTTATAGTTTTATTAAAACCGTAAAAGATGTCCTATTGAAATGGGACCAAAACATAAATGTTTGTTACATTGTTGTTCTTTTTAAGAACTCGTGAATCAGTATATCACATTATAATTAGTTTTATTTTAATATTGAACTAGGGCGTAAACACGGCGAAACACGGAAGCGTAGCTAATAGGATTGTAAAAGGGTCTATTAATTGTGGATAGGTGTAATGTAACCCTCCAGGTCAGTTTGGGATGAATAAGTTAGGTTGGCACGACCTATATACCAATGTAAACCCAGCTCATTCTTCCTTGGAGACTAAGGGTAATTTTAGGAGCATGGAAACTCCTGGGGGCTTGGTAAGGCAAAGACTTTTATCAGATGTATGTTTTTAATCCTTTAGATTATTTAGTTCTTTGTAGTAAAACCATTATACAGTGCATAACAGCTGGGTTATCTTTTGAAATAAGTTATTACACTTTGTCCTTGATAGTTTAAGCAGTGTAGTGTGTACAGGTTAGGGCAGGGAAATAGGATGCTTTTCAAAACTAATTTATCGGCATACTAGGGGTTCCGACAGCGACCCATGGTGAAGCCAATTCAAACAGATTGTTCTACACTCTTATATTTTCACGGAAATGACGATTGAGCAGTGACCTATACATAGCTAATGTAAGACAGAGATCGAAATAGACACGACCAACCCCAATAATTCAAACTTTATTTAAATTAATTATATACATTACTGAAAATACAGATTATAAAATGGCCTCAACTTTAACACACTATTCTGATCAGAGCAACTCTGCAGCAGCTTGAACTCTTTATAGGCTTACGCACAAAGATGGTATGAACGTATTTAAATGATAGTAAATGTGACCACAGTCTACTTGGTGAAATTCCACAATTAACCCTTTGTGTGCCGCGGCCGTTTCGCCAAGTCATATGCATAAAGTGCCGGACCAAAACCAACACTTTTGCAAGCGTCTGGGGAAAAAAATCATAAAAAAAAACTATTCAACCAATTTGGATAATTTTTTTTTTATTTCGTTGGTAATAGTTTGAAGAACAAAATACATGTAAAAATGTAGTTCTAAATTAATATACATACAAAATTATGTTGCATAAACAAAAATGAAATTTTTTTTTAATTTCAAGTTTGAAGTGAAACTTGGTGCACATACAGTATTTTTTTATTTTTTTGCGTTATACCACAAGAAAGAACATGAAAAATACATCAAAAAACATATATAATATATTATGTTATAGTGAAATTTGCCATGATTACACAATACAAACATAACACTGTCAGCAGTTGGCGCTAATCAGCTGTCTACGTATTGTGTCACTTTGTCAAAGAAATAAAAAAACCTGTATCAATCGATAGTTTGACTCATGTAGAATACCGTGAACCGAATAATCGATTACAATGATAACATAATGCATGAAATTAGTATAAAATACGGATCGTCTACTGAGTAGATGCTGGCACTTTATGCGCATTTTATATCGTCTACTATGTAGACGCTGCGGCACTCAAAGGGTTAAGGTAAAAAATTAACACTCACTATAAATTTCACAATACAAATATATTTTGTAATAGCTGTTTCACAGTTAAGCTTCATCAGATAACTAAACTAAAAATTACAACACAACTAGAAACAACTTCCAGGGTAAGAGGGTGGGTAAGAAGAGACAAGGAAAGGAAAGGGACATGACCTTGGAATACCTAGGGGAGTGAAAATAATAGGTTTTAAGGAAGGAGAGGTTATGTACCTGTTCATTTAGGTTAGTAGCATGGTCATTGTATGCAAATCTGTTAATTTCTAAAATTTCCAAACTATTTAGTTTTTTACTTTTCTGTTCAATATGCAAAACTTAGGTGATTTGCAGAATTTGACTATGTTTTTCCATGTTTCCAGCAATTAATTTGTTCCTTTACTCTAATATTAATGTGTTAATAGTCTAATATTAACACAAATATATTTGTGTTTTGTAAAATTTATTGTGAGTGTTAATTTTTACTTTCTCTCCCTATACCATAGTATATGGAGAAAGTATTGTATTCGTCAAAATTTTCGAGTTTGAGTTTTTGGTGGAAATATCCGTTTTGGGTCCCCCTGAACCTAAAAAAGTGGTTTTCGGAGTGATGTCTGTGTGTGTGTCTGTATGTGTGTCTGTGTGGATGTTATCAGACCTAGAGCATAAACCAGTCGTCCGATTTTGATGAAATTTGGTATGGAGGTACTAATCCACGGTATCTCCAGGCATTTTTTCATTTTTGTGAATTTCTTATTTGTAAGGGTAATTTTCCCATAAAACCCCTTAAAATAACGGAAAAATCAACTTTTCTCAAAAACGGCTCTAACGATTTTGATTAAAATTTTACAATTTATTAGGGACCTATAGTACTATAAACTGTAAAATTTTAATCAAAATCGTTCGAGCCGTTTTTGAGAAAAGTTGTTTTTTCCGTTATATTATGGATTTTTATGGGAAAACAACTTTCATACAAAATCACCTCTCCTACCCCACCCTACAAGTCACCGTGAATCTGTTTAATAATTTAAATATGTTTGTGAGAAAGTATGTGCCAGTTCCTGGTACCGTTTATTTACCTTAATAGTTAAATGACATAATAATTTACACTAAAACATATTCTATTTTTCTGTCCTAGCCTGTGTACGTGAATCAATACTTGCAATTTGGGTCCATCATAGTAAGAACTGACTATACAATTGAAAGTTGGCTAAGAGTTTACGTTGTTCGATGATGTATAACACATATTTACTAAATCGTGTTTTTTTGCAGTTGTATTTGATGGAGAAACAATAGAAGGAGCCCCTCCCCTCTGGTGCGCAGCGGCAGCGGGACATTTCCCTGTGGTGAGGTTCCTGGTGAAAAGAGGCGCTAGTGTAAACGCTACGACCAGAACAAACTCAACACCATTGAGAGCCGCTTGTTTTGATGGACATTTTGAAATTGCCAAGTTCCTCATTGAACAAGGAGCTGGTTAGTGAGCTTAGTGTAGTTAGTGCCTAAACAGTCACACTTTATACACTAAGTTGGAACATTATACTTGTATTACATGATTAAGTTTATTAATTTGTAGAAAGAGTCTTTTGCGAAATGTATACAGTAGAACCCCTCTTAACAGGCTATTAAAGGGGCACGTTCCTCGTCAGTTAAACCGACTGACGTTTAAATGACGGTTTAAAGCTGTATGAAAAGGGTCCAGAATGTACATTACAGTACACAATTCAAAAATACAACAAACATATTTTATTGTTTAAAATTATAGTAGAGTGCAGCTTTTAACTTATAATGAATGAATAGGTTTTGTGCTGAGTAGCCTAATTTTATACTAAAATAAATCTCTTAGTTTTGTCCTTTTTTTCTTTTTCATTGTCTTTTTGAAGACAAAGTCTCTCCACTTATGGCGCCAGTCGTTCATCCATTGCAAATCTTGTTGGCTGACTCTTCTCTATTGTGACAATAACCTGTTTTTGTTTTTACCTTATGTTTTATTACTATAAAAGCGATATAATTTCCTTCATTGATTCAAACTAATCACTAGTTAAGCTTATTTCAGGATAAACTCACAGTTATTACAGTTAATTTACTATTATAAATAATGTATCAAATGAAAGAGCAAGTAAAAACAGTTTTTCCTTATAGTGTGTTTATAATATGAGCACTATTCGTCACACGGCACACATCGAGTTGATAGCCGATGAAGGTTGTCCCAAACTTTGTTCAGTGTGTATGGAGTAGTTGTTGCAACAACTGTTTCAATGCTGTTATTTAAGTCTGGTAGATCAGCTGTTAGCGGAGGCACATACATGATCCTTTATGAACCCCAAAAATAAAAATCACATGTCGTCGGATTAGGTGAACGTAGAGGCCATACGAAACAAACTTTGTCATCCGACCCCTTGCAGCCAATCCAGTGGTCAGATACAATGTCGTATAACCAATCGCGTACTGAGTCATACCAGTGAGGCGGCAATAAAGTTCTGTGGGTCAGGTTCTTCCATTTAGGAAAGAGCCAAAGTGGTAACACGTCAAGATAAGAAACACCAGAAAAAAACATTCAATTTAGGGGAGTCTCGTTGCAACGGTACCATCTCAGGTTATTGTTCAACACATTACATAGGCCTAATCTGAAATAATGTTGTTAAATTGAATTAGGTTCAGTTGCTTTACCTGCTAAAAAGAAAATTATTTGAATTTGTTAAAAAACTTAATTTCACATAATCTTTAAACTATCATATTTTAATGACAATGTAGTCCTCTTCCGTGATGACCAAATTATAGCAAACTTATATTTCATTCAGCTAGTACAAAGTCAATAATTCTATAGTCACTTTCACTTTTCACCCTAAGATAACCTGATGGGATAGTGTTAATATGTAGTAGTGTACTTAATACGGAGAATTTCTCGCCAGTAAATAAAAATAAACATGGCCAAGTGGTTCAGTCAGAAGAAACATGTATTGTAAATGTTAAAAAAAAGTGTTCTCGCTGTAAATATGGTTATTTTAATTAGGCCCAATAGTGCTGTAAAGGTTACTGAAATAGTGGGAGCAGAAAAATGTACAGTCGACTGCCTCTAATCCGGACACCTACGGCCGGACGAGGACCGTCCGGCGTGTTTTTACACATGTAAAGTACAACTTATAATATCGTATATACAATTAAAAATAGTAGAATTTGTAAATACAGTTACATAAACATCTTTAACGAACGCAATCATAAACTGAACTGAGGTTATTTATTTACATTTAGGCCCGAAATAAACAGACACATTCTACATTTAGGCCGGAAATAAACAGATACGTTCATTCCTGTCGATTTCTGCCGTGAGAAACCCAGATAACTCATTTCGAAGAAGTCGTCCGGACCATCCGTCGTCCGAACACCCCAAGTCCGAACTAGAGGGAGTCGACTGTACTGGGAATCAGATATTTTAGCATACAAAAAATGTGTTTTAGACTTAAAATCTCCTGTTAACCGCAAAAAGAGACCGTGTGCTTTCGAGAAGGTTCGATTACTTCACTAAAACTGTTTTGAAGCCCAGGTGCGCGGACAACCTGCTATGCGTTGTAAATGATGGTGGCGACTTGAACATTTTTTGGATTGAACAACTTTATTTTGAATTTTTTATAGAGGAAGGAATGTATTTCTTTCCGACAGAATAGAAGTAGTACTCTTTAGGATGAATTACCTGGAATAGATTAAAAAATACTGACTAGAATGAAGAAATGTATATTTTCAGGATATTATTTGGGTTGACGAGGGACACATTAAAAGCAATGGTGTGGTAATATCTTGAAAACCATTTTAAAAATGCTACAAGAAGGTTTTTTAATAGATTTTCCATCAGATATCGTGAAAAAACCACCTGAAAACCAAATTATCAGTTTAGTTAGTGCGCTTGATCGCCCTGTAGATAATTTGGCAGTTGCAGTCGATAGCAATGTAAACCAGCCTCTGTACAACAGGATTAAAGCTAAACAGTATGGTTTGAATAAGTGTCAATTTAATGTAATGTGATTATTGTTTGTTGCAGATATTGAAGTATCAAATAGACACGGCCACACCTGTCTCATGATTGCTTGTTATAAAGGTCATTACCAAATAGCTAAATATCTGTTGTCACTTGGAGCCAATGTAAATAGGAAGAGTGTTAAAGGTAATACAGCGTTACATGATTGTGCAGAGTCGGGGTCTTTAGATATACTCAAATTGTTAATACAGTATGGAGCACTGATGGATGTAGATTCCTATGGTAAGTAAATAATAAGCTGTACTATCATTTATATATATATAAAGTGAAACTTCCAAATAACTGACACTGCTCGGACCGTGTAAAATGTGCGCTATTGAGAAGTGTCCGCTATTAGGAGAGATGTTTGTACTGTAGATGTACAATTAGCAGTTAATCTGCTGTGTAACAAAGTAAAAACTCATACTGTATATGGTCGATAATAAAAGTGAAATAAATATTGTAATTGTTTCATAAGGGCCTACTGTATTACTGTATTAGTGTTGTATAAATACAGGAATAATGGTTTATTCTCACAAAAATGCACAATAAAACACAAATTATTAAATTAAATAACAGTCATTATTTATTAATCATTTACACTAAAAAAATCATTTATTTTTGTTTGCCTTGTACGATCTTTAGTTATAGTCTTTTCAACATGCTGTTGGAGTTCAAAAATTAAACGTATTCCTTCTGTATCTTGTTTTTTTAAGAAATAATTTTTAAGTTGTATCACCTCCTTTGCAACTTCCTTACTTGTTAGATTTGTAGTTTCAGCCTCTGGAACATCATCATCGTTTTCATCAATTGTTTCATTCTCAACAGAAGCTTCCGGGTTAAAATCTGCAACAAGAGTCCTGATGTTGGTTGACTGGTCTTCAGTACAAAGTGCATCGTCAATCAAATTGTATTCTTCAACGGATCCTCCAAATTGTTGAATTAAATTATCCAGCTCATTAACTTCAGTGATACTATTGCTTTCACTAGTATTTTCACTGTTGTTATCGCAATTGACAAACCCCGATTTAATGAAACAGTTTTTAACCGTATTGGATTTCACCTCTTTTAAAGCCGAGCATATCCACAAAACTGCATCTAAAACAACAATATTTTTACACAGTTCATCAGCCGACGTAATGTCCTCCATTTTCGATAAAATATGTCTGAGAACTCTTTGTCTGTAATAAACTTTAAAACAGTTTATGATTCCTTGATCTAGAGGTTGGCAACAGGAAGTGGTATTCGGGGGAAGGAACACTAATTTCACGTTAGTTAATTTTATGTCGGGGTGCGATGTCGCATTATCTAGAAATAAAATAACATTCCTATTCTGCCGTCCCATTTTACGATCAAATGCCGTTAGCCATTCAGTCATTATATCCCTTGTCATCCATGCTCGTTTGTTTGAGTACGATTCTATACCCAAGTGATCCAAATCAATTCCTTTAAAACATCTAGGCTTTGCAGCTTTTCCTATGATTAATGGTTTTTCAAAATCACCTACCATATTTGTACAAAGCATTACAGTAAGTCTTTCCTTTGAAATTTTACCCCCCGTACATTTTTCACCTTTTAAATTCATTGTTTTACTAGGTAGTCCAGTCTCATCACAATTGAAAATATTTTTTTCTTCGAAACCCTCGCACATCACTGATAATTTTTTTTCCATTCTTGAACTACAGTTCCATCCACTGATCCCGCTTCCCCACACACATTTCTGAATGTAACACTGTGCCTAGAACAGAATTTGTCAAGCCATCCAACCGATGCTTTAAAATCACTAACTCCTAATTATTGAGCTATCTCTAAAGCTTTTTCCCTAATTAATGGACCAGAGATTGGAATGTTATTGGATCGAGCTCTGCAAAACCATTCGTATGTTAAATTGTCTATCGCAAGGCCTTCTGTTTTCGGAAACGCTCGTTTACTTAATGAATTTTTGTTTTCCGACCACGACTTTAGAGTTGCCTCTTTATTTTTCAAAATGTCACTAATTTGAGTCTTTCCAACTTGAAATGTAGCCGCTAAATCACGCGCACTATTTTTTTCTTTTTCATATTTACGCACAACTTGAACTTTTTCACTTAAAGTTAAACGCTTTCGTTTCAGAGACATCGCAATACACACTGTTCTCACGGTAACTTTATTCAA
This sequence comes from Philaenus spumarius, assembly GCA_018207615.1. Lineage (NCBI taxonomy): Eukaryota > Metazoa > Arthropoda > Insecta > Hemiptera > Aphrophoridae > Philaenus > Philaenus spumarius. The sequence continues at coordinate 360,598 of JAGFPH010000214.1, forward strand.
ACTGAATTGTAAAAGGTTTTAACAACCACTGTTATTAAATGGCGCAAAGAAAAGAAACCTAGTTTTCAATAAGTAAAATTCCTGGTAAACAGGACGTCAACTTCCTGGTAAATAATGAACAAACATTGCATTGAATGTTTCGAGACATCTACAATTCTTAGAAAAGGGCAACATTTTATACTCCGCTGTCCGTAATTCGGAAGTTTTGACTAACCTATTGACTATCAATTTGGTGTCCGTGTCCGTTTTTGGGAATATCCGTTATTTAGAAACACTACAAAGGCCATAAAAGCATGAGCTCGGTCGGGGAATATAAAAATGTACGATATTAAGAAGTGTCCGCTAATTAGAAGTGTCCGTTAAGGCCAGTTTCACTGTATCCTATATATATACAGTATTACCCAAAACAAACAACACTGAAACTTTATTTTGTAATTTAAAAAATATATATGTAAATAATCCAATCACTCAGCAGCACAGCTGACATGAGTTAAGTGAATTTCCAAAATTAAGTTTATTTGTATTTATGGTTTCAACTAACTATTTAGGGGCATATTACACTGTCAAAGTTGTTTGTCAAATAATTTGTCAAATCTTTGTCAAAGATCTTTGATGAAATCTTTGACAAAGATTTGTCAAAGAATACATATTACACTTGTCCAATTCTTTGATCAACTTTGATATTAAATTAGATGTATTTTGGGGTTATGTTTCGGTTTATTCTAATATTTTTATTATGTTATTACTATTATTACAAAATTACAGTTGAAAGATCGTAATTCATATAATAAGGGGTTTAAGATTTTTTGAACTAATCTTACAAAAACTTGTAAATACACTTTTACAATAAAGTAAACATAATGAAAGTCTCTTTAATGTTTTACAAAAAACATAAACTTAGGCTATACTGCCGACCCCTATTATTACAGACTGCAAAACATTATTTTTTGTAATTTCTTCTGAAGGTTTTTGCCTTTCATCGCCATTTTTAAAGGCATTCATGTGAATGTTCCACAAACAATATTCTTTTTCTTAATGTAAAATTAAAGTTTTCACAGCTTCAACACTCCATGTCAATTTTGTCATCGTATTAAAAATATAAAAGTAAAAGAACAGAAAGAATATAATCAAAAACAGAAAAACCGTATATTATTTTGAGGTTAGGAGGTACTAAATAATGCGTACTATATTATTTTAGTACTTTATTCGTATTCTTTTTTTTGAAAATCTTTGTCAAAGATTACAACATGTCAAAGATTTGTCAAAGTTTGATGAACGAATTATTTCGTCAAAGAATCGTCAAAGATTCGTCAAATTTCTTTGATGTCAAATTTTTGATCAAAGAATTTGACGTTTATTGGATAGTGTAATATGTACCTTAGGAAATTGGTTTACTCACAAAGGCGCTGAATAGCTAAATACATGAATAGCATGTACTAAATATATTAGTAGAATTTGTTTGTCCCTCCAGCCCCAGCTCCTGCGCTGCTTTGTTCCGCCCTCCAGCGGAAATACTCACTTTGCGAGTTTGCCCCTCGACTTATTTATACGTCCTTTCCAAGTTTGTATCCCGGCCGTCGGATTAGAAACTGCCCCCATGGTAAAATCCCCCACCGGTAGATTTGAACCGGATACTTTTATTTTACTTCAAGTTTTTATCGATGTTTGGGAAAACCAGACGACTTATAAAGTCATGTAAAACATAATGTGTGCAAAATAATCTATTATAAGCAGATAAACCCCAAAAAAGTTTCATTACTTCCGGTCAAAAAACGTGCTTCTGGTTGTTGGATTTTTTGGCTGATGAACTTGTTTGAGCAACTTAGAAAACCAACCTGTGTATCAAATTTAGAGCAAATCGGACTTAAAATGCAGGTGTTACATTCATTGTAGGCCTAACCTAAAATTATGTTGTTCTTGATCCAAATCAGCTGTTTTATTTATAATATAAAACCACAGATGTTTTAATTAAGTTATAATACAGTAAGCACTTATTGTTGATTTTTGTTTGCTTTTTGTTTGTTAATCTAACCTAAAAGCTGTTGGTTGTGAATAATAATATAGTAATTTACTAAGTTTGTTGCATGGTAATGAATGTAAACAAACATGTGTTGTTAAGCTTTTGATCCGGACAGCTGTTTTATCTAATTTTCACTATTTTTATGATTTAAAATAAAAATGTTGCAAAGTCCTTTCTTAGTGTGCATCTACAACCCCATAAGAATCTACCTTTAAATTTTCCTATTTGTGTATAGTAGTTTTTGCTCTAAGTTGATTCTAAATCAGTCAATCAGTCAGGACAAAGCCTCTTATATATATATATATATGATGAACAAATTAACCTTGATTAACACGTCTGCGAGAGTCAGTTGTCACTTTTGAAACTGTGAACATTTCATTAAATTAACCAAAGCTGTGCGTTTTGAATAAAACTTTTATAGAATAAATTGGAAATACAATTGTGCTGTTTTAATAGAAGTCATGTTGGGCAGTGTCATTACTTGTAAACATACCATGTAATAATATTCAAGTTATGGCATTAAATTAAATACTTTGACAGTTGTTATCTTTGTTAGTGATAAGAACCGACGAATCTCCTTCATCAATTCCCATTAAGTAGAACCACTATCTCAAGCATTATATTTTTTATAACGTTATCTAACGATAAGAAGTTTTACAGTTTGTTTTTGGCAATGTATTCTGTCTGCGGTTATTTCTATATAAAATAGGGAGTCTGTAATGAGATATCCTCCATTGTTTTCATAATGAAGTGTCCCATGGTATGTACAGCCAGTGTAAATGTTTACCCTTCCACTATTCATTTAAAACATTCCTAATAATTCAGTATGTGCCAAAATAAACAGTTTTAAATGTTTTATTTTTTGTTAAATATACAAAGCAAAATTTAGCTGAAAAAGCACACATTTTCTATATGCTCTCCGTTAAGTTTTAGGCAACTCTCGTAGCGTTGTTGAAGATCTTCGAACATATTGGTTAAAAGAGGTTGTTGCATGCTTCTAACGTATCTACTTATTTCTTCACGAAGCTCCACAAGTCGATCATTTCGGAAGATGCTTTTCTTCATCATTGCCATGCCCACACAAAGTATCTGGGGGTGAAAGGTTGAGGCTGTGGGATGCATATGGAAAGTTTCTTCCTCAAGAAATCAGGCGAGTTGCTAAACTTTCTTTGAATTAAAGCAATAGTGGCTTTAGCGGTGTGATTGTTGGTGCTGCTTCCTCAAACCATTGGGGACCAAAAGCCAGATTGCTAGCACGACAAACCTCTTCAGATCTCTTCCAAAAGGTTGAAGCCTTCCTAAGAAACGTACTGGTTTACAGTAATAAAATTCCTGTTATCATCTTCAATGAAACATGCACCCAGTATGCCTCTATGTTTTCGCTTCTTTACAACCATCAGGGTGTTGAAATCCAAGAAAATGTGTTGTTTGCTTGTTAAATTCGTTTACGTATACATGATTTTCAAATTAAAACATATATTTTGTAGGAAACCAGGGTTTTTATAGTTCATTGCTAACATTGAGACGCATTAAACTACTCTGTCTTTTTTCCCCAACATTGAAAGTTTGATCAGTTTGTGTTCTATACGGGAATCCACCAAGGTTTTTAAACAATCTTCTCAAAGACGTATTACTGATGTACATTTTCACAGATATCCGGTGAAGGCATCTTTTCAGAAACTACAGGACTTGCTGAAGAAATCACCATGGTTTACATTCGTAGTGAGTGTTTTTGGACGGCTTAAACACCCTTATGTTGGGTCAAAACTCAAAACACTACCCGTATAACTAAACTCGTCAACAACGCTTATCATACGGCATTACTTGGCGCTGTTTGTGAAATAGTTCTTGAAACTCTGCAGCAGTTCACTTTTACACCTAGGACCACCGGAATTAACTATTCCATATGAGTAAAAATAATTCTATACAATACAAAATCTTCTATGTAGTGGAAAGAACCACTTCAGTGTTAGTTAACCTTAAAGAAGAAAGTAATAACATGCAACGTGGCCTGTCAACAATCAACAATGTAGACAGCTGTTTTAAAAACCAACCATAGCTGCTTCAATTACAGTACTGTTTATTTTGGTGGATACTGTATTTTATATAGTAATAATATAGAAGAATTTTTGTTTAACCATTTGTAAGTCCATGTCATAGTCTGTCTTGTACTCCTTAGTTTCATTCTTGATCAGTGCTTACAAAGAACTAAGTACAACACAAAAACAACTTCAGAAGAGCTAATCTGATATTTCGTATGCGCCTAATTCACTCTTGCATATACTGGTTGACTTTGTATTGCTTGGAGATACCACTCTAAACACCCCTGGTTGTTCCTGTGAATAGTCTTTTACAACCCCTCTCTAAGTCAAACCAAGGAGATGCTTCAATCATTGAATGATGTATAAGAGTAGTTTCCCTGTACTCTTGCTTTAGTGTTATACTACGGAGCATTATTTTTTGTTAAGGAATGACACCACTGCTCGCAGCAAGTGTAACAGGACACACACACATAGTCGAGTACCTTATACACCTTCCTTATCTTGTTAGTCGGAAAGAAAGTATAGATGCCCTCGAACTGCTCGGCTCAACATATGTAGATAAGAAACGAGAAATGATCGGCGCCTTAGAACTTTGGAAACGAGCGATGGCAATAAGGTAAGTCAACTTTATAGCATTGTAAACTAAAAAATTTGTGTAGTTTAATAACTTGGAAAAAATTCATACAAATCTAACGTGCTGGATAACATTGATGTAGAATGTGACTTCTGTTTGAAGTGCTTGTGATCGCAATTACATTTTGAGGTGGTGCTTGTTATTCTTTGGGTAATGATAATCAAAATAGTATATTTCGCACCTAGGGCCGAAAATGAGGTTTTTCAGGCTTGAGATCGTGTTTCAAGTTCGAGACGGAGCCGAGAAAATTAAAAAAGAATATTTATTTAGCACACATGAAAATGAAACTTTGAGGTTATGGCTCCTATAAACAGTAACAATAATACGAGCACTACTATTCTACTTACAGTATTCCATTATATAACTTTTAAACAGCTGACTGTTTCTAGCAACATTAACAAATGAAACAATAACAATTAGCCTATAGACTATTGTAATTGTTCGAGGTTCGAGAAGGAGTCGAGAACTTGAAACGATCGAGAGCTGCAAAACCCTTTCGGCCATGGTGCGAACGCTATTTTTCACCACACTACACAATAAAATAAACACTATATAAAATTAAAAAAAGAATATTTATTTAGCACACATGAAAATGAAACTTTGAGGTTATAAACTAGCTAGCTATGGAAAGTACAGTTTTACCTCAGTTGCTAGGCAACGGTGAAAATAACAATTATGTGTGTGCCACTAGTCTGTCGGCAATACCTATTGAATCATTTGCCATATGGGCCTATTTCATAACGAAATTGTGTTGAGATATATGTTCATATTTTAATTGAATAAAAAGAGCTACTTTCGGCCTCCAAATGACGTTCTGAAAATAGCTGAAAACATCGTAGTGTGGTGAAAAAGTTTTTACTTCATCCTAGAACTGGCCTTCACAATGGCAAGACAATTTAAGCTGCAGTGTCAAGGCTACTTTCAAACATCTACATTAACCTCAAATTCAATCATGATGGTATCATATTAAATATCATTCTTTTCGTTAATTTGTGTTCTTTCCGTACTTTTACTTTACCTGTACTAAAATAACAAATTAAAAACTTTCTATATAAAATGTGTCGTAACTTTTGCACAAATTTTTTACAACCCAGCAAGTTTCAGCCGTCAGATTCTTTGAGACTTTTGATGTTTTTTCTCAGTTTTTTATCTGTAGACAAAAATAAAATTATCACCTGTTTACATTCCAATTGTAGTTCACAGGTGATGCTCCAAGTTAGTCCATTCATTGTGTAGTTTGTTATTGTTTGTTTGCGTGCATTCTTATATTGTAGAATTTACATTTTTATAAACAAATTGTTGTAAATGTATTGATTAAAATTAATAAGGTGTGGATGTTTTTTTTTATTGTTCAAGATTCTTTTTTTTTGGACCTATAATTGTTGAGTGATTAATGAAAGTTTTTATTGCAAATGAAGTCTATATTAGACCTATATCTAGGAACTTACGTTTTATTTTACAATAGTTTTAGTTGATTGATTTTGTACTGTAAACGGCATTTTAAATCTAAATGAGGTTATGCTCCGCTATTGTGAACTTACTTAAAATGACAGTTTTGCGCACTAACCAAAAACGCCTACTTCTTTAAAATTTTCTGAGTATTCTATTCATATTTTTTAATTAACACATAATTATTGTAGGATATAAAAAGCAGGTTTTTATGTTACTAGTATTAAAGATAGTAAAAAAATGAAATAAAACATTTACAAATTCAATTTAGCGAAGATATAAGTTTGGTCATTTATAGGGATGTGTCGATACCAGATTTTTCGATTCTCGATACCGATACTTTGCAAAATCGATTCTCGATTCCCGATACCGATACCTACAAAAAAAAAAAAACAGCGAAAAAAAAAATAAATAAAATGACGAATGTCCGCAAAGAATACGACGTCCGAATATTATTAGCGCTAATTTTAAAAAACGCCAGCGTTAAAAATAATTTAAGTACCACAGTAAATGCCCGCAAAAAATCGATGCCCGAATATAGTTAGTACCAATTTTATGAACTACTATTGGTGAAATGTTATTAAAAATAAAATGACGAATGTCCGCAAAAGAATACGACGTCCGAATATTATTAGCTTTAATTTTATAAAACGCGGCATTCAAACGCAATTTAATATACAACAGCGTATGTCCGCGAAAAAACCTACTCCCGAAAACAATCTAATGTCCGCATAAGAAAATACAATTAACCTAGTCCAATGAAAAACACGTGAGAGTTTCAGTAACGAAATATCAGAATGCGTTGCAATTTAAAATAAAACAAGTTTTTAATTATTCGGAATAATATTTTTTACGACTGACTATGATTGCGTTACTCGGAATATCATATGTTTTGCTTCTGAACGTTCAATTCGGATAAGTTCAGAAATAATCGGAACTTCAATCATGGAAAATTTGATTCGACGGCGTCCGTTTAGTCCCGCCGAAGTCTGAACAACTTGTTAGAACAAAGTATTGTAATATCAAGTTAATAACGCTGTGTGTAAATACTTACAGTAGCCTATTCAGTTTTAGTGCAGTGTTTTATTCATTTTTTTTATTAAATTAAAATATTTCGTCGATTTGTTCGGGTAATTAAATTGTGCAGGCCTACTCACTTACAAAGGAAGGCCAAGCGCTCGACTGACTCAACAGCCGTCGCTGTTCCGTTGAGCGCCCAAACTCCCTGAAGTCTACAACTCGGCTGATTTTGAGAGTAAAAACCTTTAAATTCGGAATTACGTGCACGACGTGCAGTACTGTAATGTACTTATTTATTTACAGTACATTTCCGCTTTCGGATAATCGACACTATACTGAATTAACATATTAATTTGATTAAGTTTAGTTAGTTGAGGATATGTGGAAACTTAACCGGAGTAGGCTAGCCTTTTCAGCAATGACATCGAAGTGTGGCAATATTTTATAATAGACGTTGAAAGTGATGGACTTTTGTCTGTAATTTAACTTAGCTGAATACTTGTATTTAATTATCTGTACACAACATACTTAATCATTTCAGTATTAAAATTAAATCTTATACTTTACTCTTAAATTCTTGTTAAATTCCTTGAATAATAAATAGAACCGATTTGACTCTAGAACCGGGAACCAAAAAAAAAAAAAAAAAA
>JAGFPH010000214.1:369992-406280 GCA_018207615.1 Philaenus spumarius
TATAATATTCTTTAATTATATCACTGATTCGTGAGCTAAACAATGGACACAATATAACTGACAATAGATTACAATAAAAATAACACATACACTTGATATCGAAATAAGAACTAAACAAAAATTTTCTTTACATTCAAATTCATACTATCATGTGAAGAATAGTAATCCTTAGACACGTGTGCCTGAATAGGATTTACCATCATTATTTTTAAATCTACAAATTTAAGGAAAAAGAAAGAAAGATCAGCCACAGTGCCATTACCATTCAAAAAAATATATGCAAATGAATGGACGCCTTAACAATAAAACTAACTTCAAGACTGGATAAAGAACACAAATTCACACTTACTTACACACCCCCTTATACACAAGACTTAATCTACACACACATGCATGATATACATTCCAAAACAACATCAACAGGTCTACACTATATGTCTCACTTCAAAACTAGTTCCATACTTTGAAGTGAATACAGTCATAATTTCACAGATTTTGAAAACTGGGTTAAATTTATTCTGGGTAAAATACAAAAATGAATTTTTAACTGGTGTTAATTTAGTTTTAACAATTGACAAACTATTTTCCTTCTTCCAAAATTTTGCCTTCTGTGAAAATTAGTTATAGAGCCACTTTTCCTGTAAAACTCTACCAATACTAAAAACAAACAAATACCTCAACAACAGTGTGCCCATTGCTCTAAAAAGTGGTGGAAGCAATGATTTTGAAACTAATGTACAGTATAAAACTTGAAAATATTTCTAGTGCAAAGTCACCTATATTATGTAAATCACTATAATTAATGGATACTTGGTATTCAACAGGTCCCGCACATCCTGACACTAGCTATTACATTCGTTACCGAGGCGCAGTCTACGCAGATGCAGGCAAGTTCTCACGCTGCATTGCATTATGGTCCTACGCGCTGGATATGCAACAAACTATGTTAGAACCATTGAATCCGATGACGCAGTCTTCGTTATTTTCGTTTACAGAACTGTTTTCATTCATGATGGGAGAAGAAGGTAAGACAAGTGCTTGTACACCACTAATACAAGCCATTCATTCGCAGACGTGGACATATTCCAAATTTTCTAAATATAAAAAAAAGGGACCAAGTATGTCACAATTCCCCTTATTACAAAATTGTTCTCATAAACTCCTGAACAAAAATATTGCCCCACTCAAATAGTTGATAATTATATAACTCAAGGAGGTTCCAGGAAAAATCTGAAAAAATGTACTAAAAGAATATAAATTGCTTAACATAATCATCTGTTTTTTTCTTTCTGTCCATAAATCAGAACTATCCTTATTTTTTTTTGTAGTGCTTTATTCAAAATATTTTCTAATAAATCAAACTTTAATCCTAAACTGTATTTGTCATTACTGTACGATAACACAGAAGTTTTTATTCTTATTAGATTATTTAGGTATCTTTTATTTATTTAACATAGAAAAACAAAGGTGGTGACATACTTTTGTCCTGGAATGTACTTTTTTCAAAATTAGAAACTGAGAGGTAATAAATAAACGTATCTCTGCTACATGCATTTATGGTGAGACCCTAAGGTCAGAAGTAGTCAATGAGCATCAATCATAGTTCCCAAAACGTGTTAACAATGTCTTAAAAAAAGTTATGCATTTATGTATTCGCAATCTAATCCAATGTATGTGTTCGCATTTTACGTCCAATTTGGTACACATGTCGGTTTTCTAAGTCTCTCAAACGAGTTTGTTAGCGAAAAAAATCCAACAACCAGAAGCATGTTTTTTTTTTTGACCTGAAGTAAATTTTTTTTGAGATTTTTCATACTAGAATGAAACTTTTTTGGGGTTTATCTAAAGAATTACATATAAAAGATTATTCTGCACATTTTGTTTTTTTACACAACGTTTTAGCTCGTCTGGTTCTCCCAAAATATACCAAAATGTTAAGTACCATAAAGTACCCGGTTCAAATACACATGAGGATTTTACTGTGTGGCTGCTTCTGATCCGGGACGGACACATCAGCGAGTTTTTCGCCTATGAGCGAAACGAAGCAATGCATGAGCCGCGGCTAGAGGGTGAGGTGCAAACAAATTCTACTAATTATTTCGTACACATAGGTAGCTATTCAGCCCACACCAATTTCCCAAATAGGAAACTCTAAAACATAAACTTATTTTGGAAATTCGCTCAACTCGCGTCAGCAGTTCAGCTGTGTGATCCAATTATTCACTTTTCCAATCACTTCGCAGTTCAAGATGAACCATAGTTCAATGTTAACTAGAAGGCTCATTGAATCATGTTCTATGTTTAAAACTAGTTCATGACTGAAATATCAATAAAAATTCCATTCATAGTGGCTAATCTTTCCTTTTTATAATTTAGTAACTTTCTAACTTTAAATTATTTTCTGCAAATTTTAAGTTAAACTTTGTCAAATTCTTTTTTATTCTCTTGCTTAATTTCTTGAAATTTACTATTTGAATTTATTGTCTAGGCTATTGTCTGAATTTGACCTAGTTACATTTACTATTCCTACTTCATTTTTCTCACTCATGTTCAGAGATTTGTCTAAATCTAAACCAGAGTCATCAAAATTCTCTGTTGCTTCTGCCATTACATTTATCAATATATGTTTAGTAATATTCAAAATAAAATCGTTCGCTACAACACCCCAAAAAAACCACAATAAATACCACAATCCCACCTCGTTTTCATATTTCAGTCTCACGTTCAGGGCGCCATTACGTAACGTGAGGTACAATAATGTGACCTTATTTACTTTTTCAGCCCCATGTTGGGCGCCGTTATTGTAACGTTAGGCATTACAAAAAATAAAATTTTGATATTATTTGTAAATAATAATAAAACATAGGATAACGAATTTCTACTAAGTCAAATTTATAAAAAAAAAAATTTCAAAATATTTAATAAAAACCATGAAGTGTAATTTTATTAATAAAAAAAGTCATCTACCTTATTGATTTGTATTATAATAATTATTCACAATACCTGATTTACCAAAAATAAACAATGTAGAAATATTGGTTGTTTACATTAAATCTATGACTTACACGTCATGGCTTAGACCTATGAAATTAACTCTATGATTCATATTGGCGGGAGCCGACGTTATCCACCGTTGCGTAATAAGATGACGTTACTGCTTTATTAAAGCCTAGTATACAATTTATTAAGTTAATTTAATAATAATTCATTAATATTTTAATGAAATGATCTCGAGGGTGGGACATCTAGCTGAAATAGTACTTGAAGTAAGTGAAATTTGATAAATAAATGATAGTCCATATTTTAGTATGGATTAAGTTGCTCTAATAATAAGCATTTTTTTACCTCGTTTCAATAATCTCAAGCTTGATCAGTAGGGCTATTGAAACTCCTCTTACCAACAAAATTTTTTTAAAGAATTCCATTATATAAAAAACTTAGCTCAGAACAATGGTTTGAGTCTTTAGTTATTATTAATATAATAAGGAAATGGAAATCTTATTCCAAAACGCTTCAAAGCAAAAGAGAAATTTAACTTTATTAGTTTACCTTTTGTTTTGGCACTTACCAAAAGTTTAGTTCTTCTGGACTAGTAAAAGTACTTCGGAGTACCATGAACCTCCTACACGTGACAGCCTCGCACTCGCATAGCAGGTGTTGAGCCGATTCAATCCCAAGGGAGCAGAATCGATAGTAATCTTCCGAAACCAGTCCCATTTTTTTGAGTTGGTACTTGGCCGAGCAGTGACTAGTAAGGATTCCTACAATCTGTCTAGGATGTTTTCTGCCCAACAATAGAATATTTTGAACTTTCGACTTAGAGAGGCAAATGAACATTTTAACCTGCTTAAGCCCAGGAGCATCGTTCCAGTATGAGGACCTATTTTTCTCTGCAAAGATTTCAATAGCATTTTGTAGGTGTCTCCCACAGAAAGTATGTGGGCCAATGAAGAGCTTTTTGGCTTCAATTGTAGCAGACGATCCGCCACCTCATTACTCTTGATGCCTACATAGCCAGGCATGTAGTCTATTTCATTCACTAGAAGCAGTCCAAAACTAGCCTTGATTCAAAGGTGAATGATTCAAGCTCATTTAAGGCAGCTTGGTTATAAGAAAAGATATCAAAACATTCTTAATTTTTCTTTTGAATTCAATCAAAACATTCAATTAACTAAAATAGGCTAAACAAATTTTGAACATTCTTGAATCTAACCAGAACTTGGATATAACCTATGTGTTAGTTTAATGAAACAATTGTCCTTGAAAAAGTGTAGTGTAGCAACGATCTGATGATGATCACTATGAAATCGCAATATACATGTTGTAATAAACCTAATATTCTTATGTACTTGTTTGAGTGGCTTTACTGTATTCCGTGTATGTTTGTTGAATGTTCAGGACGAGCTAGCGCACGAGGCATACGAGTACCTGCCGTAGCTTTCTGCGATATTCTCAACGTCGTAAAGAAGGCGATCGGTGAAGTAGTGAACGGAGTAACAGCGTTAGAGAAGTTACCGGGCGACAGAGATCCTTCTCACCTACATAGGGTCCTGGTCATAGCTTTACATCTTGCTTGTTTACTGGCGAAAACAATGCCACAGTTATTACCTCAACAGAGACAAGTAGCGCTCAAGGTGAGTGAAATCTCTACTATATGTAGAACAGGGTTTCCACTGTAATGAAAATTTATATTTTTTTTTTTAGGTGAGGTAATGAGTTTTAGACTTAACTGATAAATCAGCTTTGTGAAACATTTTCTCATTCATTATCGTATCGTACATATTTATTTTGCATTTTATGTTGGGAACGTAACAAAAGTAATGCTATCTCCTGTAACTTATTAAAAAAAGCTTGTATTTCTTAAAATTAATGCAAATTGTATTGATTTCTTTCGCAAACATTCACCGATGCATTCTGTCATCGAAACTTTCCATTGTAATTGAAAAATAACATTTAAATTTCTTTCGGGAAAATTTTATTTAATTTATAATTTATTTCATATAATTAGCGGTAAATTGTATTCAGACATTGTAACACCAGTGTTTAAAAAAAAAGAAAATTAGTGCAACTTGTTTTCAGCAAATTTTTTCACATACATCACCATTGTAATTAAATTAAGTTTTATCGCTGGTATACTATAAATAGTATTTACATCTTGTTCTTTTACGCAAATTCACCATTGCATTTTAAATAATATTTGAACACTTGTTTTCTTTCACGAACATTTGCAGTTAGTTGTATTTAAAATACTATTTTAACACTTGTATTTCATCAAATTAACTCAAATCGTATTGTGCACTTTTATTTTTTTGTCACAGGAATTCACCGTTGTGCTTTAAATAACAGTTTGAAACCATTCTATACAATTGGCATTACTTGTATTCGAGCATTGATTTTTTTCAGACATTCATGTTGAATTTTAAATTTCAATTTAATACCGGTATTTCATCAAATTAATTTCCCTATTTCGTTATTTCTCCAGAATTGATAAAAGTATGCATGCAACCCTGAAAAACTGAAAAAAATAGTTTTCTATGAATTTTTAAGCTTTATGATTTTGGAGGCTTGAGAGGGGGCTAAAATGATAATTTGTTAATATTAGGAATAAGTAGGTGGTATGATATTTTCCAGAACTTTGATTGCCCATTACTTTGAAACGAAGCAAGATATTAAGTCTGTTTGTCCTGTTATGCAACACAAGATATAAACAAAGTATTGTTAACTTATTTTCAGTAAAAAAATAATGAGGGGGTTAAAGGGACTTTATTAACACTGTATATATATAAATAAGTATAAGTCAAATAAAGGTGACTGGTGAATATATTAGTTCCCTGCAGAACTGGGGCCGACCAGTGTTCTGGTTTAAGCTATTGGTCCAAGAAGATGGGTGTATAAATGTATCTCAGATCATCAGAATTGTAATAATAAATAATTTTGTTTAGTATGCTAAAGTTAACAACAGGCATAATAATTGCTGTTGTGATTCTTTCCAAGTGGAGTTGAAAATGTTTATGATTTTATGACCATAAAACTCAAAATTGGAGAAGGAAAATTATTAAAATTAATAACATAATTGAAGGAAAATTAGTAAATTGTTTTAAAGGCAGTGCTTCTTGGAGAATATAGTGCATTCCTGAAACATTATATTTTCTTATATATAACTAACTTGTGGATTTTCCAGATACTGTACTCTCTAGTTTCTCTCAAAGTACGAGGACGAAACGGCCAAACGGCTCTACATCTCGCTTGCTCGTCCGAAGCTGCACTAGTAGAACGTTATCCGGCATGTCGTTTCCCCTCGCCGATGCTGGTAGAGATGATGTTGACTGTCGGAGCGGATGTAAACGCGAAGGATGACTTTGGAAATACACCCCTCCACCTGGCTGCGACGACTCAGCCTTGCCCGCCTCCGTTGGTACGGACACTGTTAGCTCACGGCGCACATCTAGACACCATCGACAGTCAAGGGAAGACATTCAAGGACTTATTACAAGACCAAGAGTTACACCAGATCGTCAATCCGATTCATTTTACTAAATTAAGCTGTTTAGCAGCTAGAGTTATTCGTAGACATAAAGTTAAATTTTACGGTGAAATACCCGCTCAACTGGAAGAGTTCGTTGTGCAACATTGATATTAAAGAAATTTAGGTGGACAATGCCACTGCCTTCTGTTATGTATGGACTCTGTTGTAGGAGTGTCAAGTTCGTCCCGTTGCCAAAACTACGCCCCCCGAATGTATAAATATATATTTCTGTATGATACTCGTAAAGATAATATTTCTATTTTGAAAATGGATAACTTTTTGTTTTAACGACTGCTAATCATTATGAAGACGCCACTTTGTAAAAAACAGTTTTTTTTTATTTATTTTAAAAATTAAATTATATTATTCCAGTGATTTAATTTTATAATATATAATGTGATATTTTGTTTGATATTGATAGTTTTATTTAATAATTAGAAAAGATTACATAATGGCTGTACTGAATTTGTCTTCTTTCTTATAAACCATTATTCCTTCAGTGACAACGTTAGTGAATTGACCTTAGAATAATGTCAATTGTAAAGGTAGTGTCCATTACATTCATCAATGTTCCCTTGCTGGACGCTCCTTCTCTGTGCTTTCTGTGTATAGGCTACTTTTACATTGTTATTGCTGCAAAGTTATATTAAACGCTTGTAAAATCATCTCGATAAAGAGTCAATTATTTTGTTGTTTAACTTCTTTAACAGCTGACAACAGGCATCAAGGTTGTAAGCTTGTTTATTCGTAGAATCTTTTAACGTAATCTTATTCTTAAGACAGATGCTGAACAAAATTTTGTATTCTTCATAGAATATGAAATTTAGTAAATATACTAAAATTTTCTTATTACTATACAATTAAAAAATAAAGACTACAAACACTTGTCTTAGCGATTGCGTAGAATGCACTCAGAAAGTGTGTAAGTTAAACTATAAAGTCCATGTAGGATTAAAATTAATTAAGAAAACAATGTTAACCTTACAAGGTGCCACATGAGAGATATTGTGAGAAGCAGGAATATAAACTTTCCGCTTAATTTCTTTACATTTCCTTCAATAGTTCTTTCTGTTAAAGTGTTGTTAACTCATAATTAACATAATTCAAGTAAAACTTGCCTAGCATTCATTAATTTAAAAAAAGGAATTTTATTAAATAATCTTTTATGCATAAAAGAGTATAAATTTTTGTTGCCTCACTATTTCTAGCGTTCTACTAGGCTGATTTTACAGCTTCATTTTGTGGCAGTTTATTGAGGTCAGGGATCAGGATTTTAGGTTAGAATAAATTTGTTTGGGGTAGATTTCTCCGCTAAAGGAAACTTCTTGACGCTAAAGGAAACTTCTTGAACGTCAACCTTAGGTTTATTGTGGCCTCATGTTGCCATCCTTAACTGGTTAGTAACCTGTACCTCTTGCAAGGTCCAAGGTTTTCTCCGCCAAGGAATCTTCTTCGTCCCTTGGTTACTGGATTCCAAAGAACTGACTCCGGCATCTCGCAGTTAAAGATGACGTGTCTTACAACGTCGACAATTTTGGTTACCGTCCAAGACTTTTACTGTTGCTAGAAATTTCCTGAACTGACCATGTCTAGCTATGAGTCCAATAACGTTACTGAGGTGTTGTCGGTTTAGCTTGATTAGTCGTTTACTTTGTGTGCACAGGGGCGCATATCTGGCATTGTTCTTCCCTGGCCAAGTTGTTCACTGAGGTGCGGCTAATGCAGCACATTGCTACTGTCAGTGACAAAACCTAGTAGTCACTTTTTTTAAAATTTTGTTGTTAACATATTAGTATAGCTCAAATAACAATACAAATATTGGAAAAAATTAAATTAGGTTTGGTGGGAAATTGACTTTATAACTTGTATTTTTAGTTTTGCTAAAGGTAGTAAGTTTGGGTATTTTCTTACTTTAAAACATAGTAAGTCAGAAATAAAAAACCTATTACATCCAAGGAGTTGATAGGTTTATATTTTGAATTATGTACATACTAGATTTTTGAGTTGTCATTTTACAATATGACAATTACTAGGTTTCAACATCAGCTGCTAGGTTCTAGTTCTGCTCTTATTTATTTCTGTTGATAAAGTGAATGCAATCATGAACAAATTGTATACAAGAATGAATAAGTTGACTTACTTAATTTAAATTCAAAACTGAATGCAGTGCGAAAAAATAGTAAAAAACTTTAATAGATTTTGTCTTTGTAACATATATTTCTTTTAAACTTTGACGGCTGTAAAACATAGTAAGTTCGTTTTTAGTGTTTCTTAAATGTTATATCTCAAATTTTAATTGGAAAAAAATTAAAATATATACAATTTTACCTTATTAGAAGATAAATATTCAAAGAGTTTATTAGAATTGGAAAAATAAAGACATAACAAAAACCCTCTCCTATATTTACTAAAATTGATCTATTAGGTTTTTACTTTGGACAGCAGATTGGTTCCGGCTGAAAGTTGTAGATAATATTAACATATTTTCACATTGAGTAGGTTACATCTATCTTCAAATTTTCCTTATATAGGATATAAGCCTCAGACTTTTCACCCACCCTGTATACTACTGTGTTGGAGGTTTCTACTAGCAGACTGGACGAGAGCCTTTAACATTTCAATTCTGTTCCAAGTAAAGTGTTGAAATTTGGTATGGTTGCAGTTAGTTCATTTAAAAACCTTAAATATAAAAAAGGTAAAAATATGGTATCAGCGAAAAACTAATATAAAATTTAATTATTCTGGCCTAGTAAAATCATTGTTAAAAAAAAGTTTTAAATCACAATTCTGTACTTGGAAAAACTGACTAAACAAATTAAAATTGTGTAAGGAAGCTAATATCAGGAAAGTTAAGAGTGTATGACTTTATAAATACAGTACACTTAAAATTAATTGGTATATCAAAGCCTCTATTTCCTACATCGGTGTTATTTAGACAAAATTATTGAAGCAGCTTATCCAGAAAATTAACAATGATGCGGCTGCTACCAGTCAGGACATTTGATGGAATAATCCCAAGAGTTAAAGAAAGGGATTGTGTAAGTCTTCCCTTAGAAATTGTAAGAAGTGTCATAAACATCCGGGTATTTACGCATTTTGTTGTGACCTTGTATTTTACACAATACAAACAAACCATCTATTTTTCCATAAATATTATGAAACTATGCATTACTGATTGTAAAAAAGCAAACAACATCTGTTTTTGACAAATAAGAATAGAAGTAAAAGAATCTAAAGGCCAATTATTATTATTAACAGAATTCTGTTAACATAAAGCCACCGTAAAATTTTGACCTGTGGATGTTATAGATTTGTTCCAATAATTTGTTTCAAAATTTTAAACCAGGATAATTCAAGAACCATAAATTTGTATTTAAAAAAAGCAAACTTTACACAAAAATTTTACAGTTATACCATTCGATAGGAAATCAAACTGAGTAAAAAATCTATTCTTGATATGTTTCATACAAATTTATAGTTTTTGAGTTATTTTCGTTTAAAATTTGTTTAGTGGCCTCCATTTTTAAAGTTGATTATTTTTCAAACTAATATTTTACATTGATGAGTAACGTGAAAAATTTTTACTTAATTGGTTTGGCTTTTCCAGAAATATAAATAATTAAGTTAAAAAAGACAAAATAACGGATAACTGGTAAAAGAAGAACTTTTAATTTATTTTGACCCCTGTAACCACCTCTAGAATTGTCTACGCTCATTACAGAATCACCCTCTTAATCTCCTGTTTGTGAGAAGAAGCACAAACTCCGTGCAGATTCTTAGAAGGAGTATCACAAGTACAGTGAGAAGATCCCAGAATGTGCTCTCCAGTCCACTACATTAAAAGTACAAAGAGCTGTAAATGTGTTAACTTTAAAATCTGTAGATTAACAGTCATCATTATATCCTTCAATTAACCACCAACTTAATTAACATTGAGATCTGATGCCAAGTTAACGGTAAAAGAGAAGGCGGAGGAGAGAGAGAGTTTAGTTCCTGTGGAAGTAGTTGATCAGAGTGGCAAGCAACCTATTTGTTATTGACTTAAAGACGTTACATTATTCTTATTCCAAGAAATCTGCGTAAAATATTTTGTACCTGTAGCACAAGGTACAAATACACATTTTATGATTGCATTGAGCCAACAAGAAGTCTGGAGAAATTTATCATCAGACCACTACACTAAAAAATACATAGTAATAAAGTGTTTTGATTGTCATGTTTTTTAGAGTTTGAGTAAGCATTTATTCTTATCAGGGCATGAGGAGTTCCTTGTTATTATTTTGTGAGGTAAACTTGATTCTTGTTTATTTCATGCTGTTGAATTTGTCCAATCTTAAATATTGAACTTTTTAATAAATTATTATGTTCATAGTGGGATGACCTATCTTTATTAAATTGTAGAAAATAATTTACAAAATAACTTTCTTTTTATTTTATACCAAAAAATTAATGTTTTTCAAGGGTTTTAATTTGATGTATCACAAGTCGTATATGTGTTCATTGCAAATTGTTGTGAAGGAGTGAGATTGGGTGGAATTTTGCCAATAGATTTTCTAAGATTTGTATTAGGAAAGATAAATAAAATTAATTGTCCGGAGATCAGGTTTTGGATATCTTTATGTCTTACCTATGAATATAGGAAACATAACTTATACTTGACATTCTAATCCCTCCGAACATTGGTAATATATATAAAGAAGGTTGGAAAGATAGAAGGTTGTAATATATAGAGAAGGAAAAATTAGTAATGTAGAAGGCCGGGAAGTGCTGCTCTCTAGAAGCAAATAAAGAAAATTAACTTAGAAGCAGTATTTTTTTAAAAGAACAGCTTTAATTTACTAAAGACAGTTTACAAAACATAGTTACAACAATGCAATATTTGTGTAGTTCTTTGCTCATTATTTCACTTCTTAATTTGTATACTTTACTGAAAAAGCACAAAATTACTAAAGGTTTTACCATTATTTGGTAGAACTTTGTTATATGGTTTTATTTACATTTTTAACTTCACAACACAATTTTTCACACTTTTTTTGCCAGAGTATCACATCTGAAACAGAATTTTTTAAATTCAGAGGAAACATGGTACATTATAATACATAAGGGAGACCCTAAGGGCGCACGGCGCAAAAATGACCGCACAAAACACTTTTTCTTATGTAAGTCCGTCGTTGGTGGTCAGAGGAACTTGCCCTTTCATTACATCTATCCCCGACCCCTCCTGTACCAATCACTTGATCGGTAGTCAGTTCTTGAAAAAATCTTGTGTAGTGTTTAGTGTTGAATTTGTGTAGCAGTCATTTTTAGGCCGCGCGACTTTTTGTGCTAAAACTTTACTGTCAGGCCATGCGCCTAAATCTGTTATATAGGCCTAATTATTCTTTGTTTAGCTTATATAATTTTATAATTTAAAGTTTTTTTCAATAAAAATGGATAAACAATAGTGTAAAAGATTAGAAAAGTTGTTACAAAGAGTACAGAAAGAAGAGTCTCGGGCTGATAATGAAAGAAGAGAAAGACTTCGTACATTGTTGTTTGATAATGATAACCTACACGAAAATGATCATGTTCAAGAAAATAAGATTGAAAAGGAAGGATCTGATCAATCAGAAGATGAAGTTGAAGAAAATGTTCATGATAGCGATTCAGAAGTGTCTTTTGAAGATATAAATGAAAGATTTATGCCAGATGAAATCACGGATTTGGAAGAAAATTTGAACCAGTTAGATAACAGAAATTACTAGAAGGTGAACAATTGATCATTCCCAATGCTCCTCCAAATATTCCTGAAAATTACATTTTTGGAAAAGATGGGAAAACAAAATGGTGTCCTCACATGAATGATGTATTCGCCGTCATAACATAATCCGAGCTGAAATTGTTCGACTCCAAGTTTTTACTATATTTTATTTGATTTAAGTCTAATTAACTATGTTTAAATTATATATTTAATTTCTAAATACATTATTATTAATTTGTAATTAAAGTTTTTAATAAAAATGATTGCAAATTTCCTTTCAAATAGTTATGTAGAAAAAACAAAGCGCGGTCATTTTTAGGCGCATCACTTAGTGCAAAAAAAATTAGCGCGCCCTGGCTAGGGGGTTAAGGTAAATAATTTATGATCCCGAGATCTTATTTTGGATAATATCTTTCCTTCTTTGAAATCTTCCAACCTTCTTAAGGTGGTAAGTTTTCAAAATATCGCCCTGTTTATATAATTATCTGCCTTGCGTTAATTACCCCTGAATTAAAACATGTTTAAAGCCATTGTCCCTAACATCAGTTTTCCTTCTTACTCCCATGCTCAAAAGTAGACTCTTGCATAAAGTATTATTAGTCCTCATTTATGGGAATGTGAACTTTCTGGACGTGCCATTATCATGCATGACACTCGTGTAAGAAACCTTTATTTATTGGAAGCGTTTCTTTTCCAATGAAGAAATTAATAATGGAATATGTTATACGAAGATGTATGAATGTTTCAGAAGTTAAACGAATGAGTATCTCTTCTTTAAATTTGAATAAATAAATATATTGATAATAAAAGGTTGCATTTAAATTAATTTTATAACCTCAAAGCAAATCTATGCTATAACATATTATAGCATTGGCTCTTTAACTCATAATTAAAAAAATCAACTTCACAAGACTTATATTATTGGTTAAAGTTGTAAACAAAACCCAAAAGTATAATCTATGCTAGGTTTTGTTTAAGTGTTACAGATGATGGGGGTAATCAGCTATTATATTGTTACTCATGTACGTTACATATTATTATCTCTGGTTACGTACACCCATTTTTATAGGAGTTGATTTAGAGATGACAAAAATCACAATTAATTAATAATATAATAATTATTGCAGGTAATTATACTATATAAGAGTTGAAGTGACTTAGTATAATATATTATTAAATATATTGAATTTAAATATAATTGTTAATGAGGCGAAAAAGTCCTCTAACACAATTTGGGTTTAAGCACACCCACCTTTATGTCCCTGACTAATAAACTTACTCATATTTTGAGATTACCTAGAATTTGTGTTAAAACTGTTATGAATTGATAAATACAATTTCACACAACGAAGTGAGTCTTATTTAGAAGTATGTAGGCCTACTGAATTTAGTTAAAACTAAATAAATTATTCAGGTGTCTAGAAAATATTGTCCCAAATTCCACCAGGCTGTTTTATATACAGGTGAAAATAAGAAAATTTTTCAATACAGTAAACATAGGCCCGAAAATGTTTGGTTTTCAAATTATGCACCATTTTGTTTTTACTTAACACTTAATATCTTTGGAAATAGAAAAAATATTGGCTTCAAATTCAATGTACTTATTTGTTGTGTAATCTTTTACCCTTGTACAAAAACCAGAATGTTCTTATGTATACTTTAAAAATGGCGGTAATTTAAATGTTAATGTCAAATACCTCTAAAACTGATAAATGCAAATACAGTACCATAATTTATTGTAACGCTTCACACATGTCATTCATTGTTTAAAAATATCCTTGACCCCTAGAAAGAACTATATGTAGCCCAGTCCAACAAAACTGGCAAAGAGAGCACTAAAGTAGTTCGCGCTGTTACAAAACTCAACAATAATTTTATTTGCTGCTGTAATAATTTTGAAAGTTGAGATGCGAGTGGTACACAATTAGAAAAACAAAAAATAGTCTACTACGTTAATAAGGAATAAAATAATAATACAGTAATTTGTGTAGTGCGGCAATGATTTTGTAGTTTATTTTTGTATGATTACAGCTAAGCCTAACCTCAAAATTTTAATTGTATTGAGTTACAATAATATAATTGCAAATTACATTATAATATTAATCTAACGTTCGTATTGTTAGTTTGCTTGTTTAATGTTAAGCTTACCTTCAATAAAAGTTCGGACAAGTGTAAATATTTTAAAATTGTTCAGTGAAATCTTTATTACAGCTTGTACTATGAACATTATTATCAGCTCTCAAGCACACTCCCCTCCTACTATTCTAGGATTATCGGAAAGTTAGGTTGCAACGTTACAATACAAATACAACTCTTTTAGTTGGTCTCCAACAACTGACGCATCAGCATGGACACCACATCGAGCAATAGCGGCGGGTTCGATTCCAATTGTATGACCTTGACTAGATTTGTATTGGCCGAGCAGAAGAAAATACCTATTGCTACAGGTGATCTAACTCAATTGTTGAACAGTATTCAAACAGCTGTTAAAGCTGTCAGTTCTGCTGTTAGGAAAGCCGGCATCGCCAATTTGTGAGTAACTGTATTATAGTTATATATAAAACTAGATTTTAAATTATTAATTAGTATAGATGAATTGAACAGTTTAAATATTATATATTTTAAATGATAAATAATATGTAGCTGTTAATGCTCTGTATCGTAAAACATACTTGTAGGCCTATAACCTCAAAAGTAACATTTTGAAAGCCTGGGTAAATTAAATAATTACCATAATGAGAAGGATGAAAATATACTGAGTGTTTTGTAGAATGGTTTTGTGACAATGACTTAAAAAACTAATAGTAGTGATTTTACTGTTTTTCTTCCATTGATTGATTTGGTACCTAGTTCATCATTAGATTGCAAATGAAAAGTAGGGGCTACAAAAAGGGCCTCTTAGTGTTATACAACTTTACCTTTTCGATTTAAAAATGTTAAACATCTGTTATTAGGAAACAGCCCAAATTTGTTATTTTTGTCAAATTATGTTTTTCCTTTTTCAGTTTCATACTAAGTTTTAATTCAATCTGTTAAACTGTAAATTATTTTGTATTAAAAAATGGCAGAAACCTACAAAACTACAGATAGGAATGTTGATGGAAATTAGATGAGAATGTAAAAATAGTTCAGTTTTCATTGTCCACAACACCGCAGGACTAGGCCATATTTATTACTTTCTATTTAGATGAATGAGTTGCGTGCATTTGTGAAACAGAAAATAGAAGTAAATTACAAACAAATGTATATATATTCATAAAAATGAATCGTAGCCTTTTGTATGAAGTTACACAAAGTTATTTTAAAAACA
Organism: Philaenus spumarius; assembly: GCA_018207615.1. NCBI lineage: Eukaryota > Metazoa > Arthropoda > Insecta > Hemiptera > Aphrophoridae > Philaenus > Philaenus spumarius. The sequence continues at coordinate 385,569 of JAGFPH010000214.1, forward strand.
TTATATCCAGATGTATATACATTTTCAGTAGATCTTGGCAAAATAATTAATTTCTAATTTAGTTCATTGTGCAATATTTCCAATAATTCAATAATTCAATAACCAATAATTCACATTGTACAACCTAACAATAACTAAAGGAATAAGAATGTGTGAATATGGTGAGAAAACAGTGAGATGTATTTTGTAATTAGACTAAGTTTTCGTAAAACATACCTTTTAAAATATAGAATTCTTATTTGTATCTTTATCTTGAACAACTGCAAATCATTTTCCCTAGTTTGGCAGCTTGCTCATGGGACACCCTGTATATACCTTACTTTATCCTATGTTTACAAAAAGTAATTTTGTTATAATTGTGTTTGTTTCTAAATCCGCAAATTCGGGGGAGTAAATTTTAGTTTTCATAATGTGTAGGCCTACATATACGAATTTGTCATATTTTTATTTGCAATTATGTTTCAGTTGACCTCAAATTATAGTAGGCCTAAATATAACTTGTTATTGAAATGTAAAACAATTAGGCCTAGTAATAAACCACCACTAAGTTATCTGAAGACTATTTAAGTCTTTAATTATATCCCCTCTCAAATATTATCTAGGTGAAACCATCTTGGAATAAAGTCAAGAGATAGGATTTCAGACATTGTAGGTCTAATTCAACTAATAAAACAATTAAATTAAAAAGTTGAAAAATGTGCCTAAATTTTGTGTAGTGCCTTTAATATTCTAAAAACTTTAATAACATTTTCAGTACTGTATGGTTCAAAATTTGCAAGATTTTGCAGTACAGTAACTGTTCATCTTATGTAGATGAATTGCAAAATAATTTCAATAAGTTTGATGAAGAACTAAGCATGAGTGAAATCTAGGCTTATATTTGGCTAATCAAGTAATATGTCAGGAAACCTGTTAAATTTCATCAAAATCGCTCTTGTTTTTCATCCTGTTCTCTCTATCATTGCAGGGTTCTGTTCTGGGGCTTTTTATTTTTACTTTGTATAAACGATCAAAGCAACATTCCATCTTTTTCTGTTTTATATGCGGATGACACAACTCTGCTTATGATAGCAAGTGCATTTTTCTAATCCCCCTGAGATCATTTTGCCATAATATAATACTTAATGGCATTAGTTGAGCTATAGAGATATCTATCTCTATAGCTCAACTATTAGACCTATTATTTTAAAATCTCAATAGCACGGATTTTTGTCCCAATACAGATCACAGCTCTAACCCTTTATAGCACGTCTTTTTGCTAAACCGAACCTTTATAACAAGAGTTCAACCTCAGTAACAATTGTTTTACATAACGGAACCTTTATAGCATTGACTTTATCCTTCTCAGTGCATAGTTTCCATTGTCAGTGACTCAACGGAAAAGATGTTTTGAAGGAAATGATGTCTTACGCTCCAAGGTCTAAACATGAAAACCCAGCTTCCTCTCCTTCCCGACCCTCATCAACTGTGACAGGTCAGTCGTGTGCCCGCTGTCAAACTTCTTGTTTTTATAGTTAAAAGTTAAATTAATTTGTGTTTCCAGTTTTTATATTACAGTAATTTAATGTTCATTTTTCGTTTTTTCAATTAGTGTACAGCACTATGTACAATCATTTTTTTCTATGTACTGTAAATATTTTAAATGTGCGTTTTTATTTACTACTGAGTTACTCTACAGTACATACTTTAATATTACTGTACAATAATAATAAAATGTACTTTTTAAAGCAAAATGTGCTAGTGGGGGTTGGTTCAAAATGCACTTGTTATAAACGGGTTTCAGAATAAACAGTGACCTTGATAGTACGACTTTTAGTCAACATGACCTTGATAGCACGAACTTCAATTAGAAGAGTCTCTCGATAACAAGACTGTTTCCAAAATCCCTTTAAGAGCCTTGCTATCGAGGTTATACTGTATTCAGTGGAATTATTAGTAGTCCAGTCACTTAAGCCAAAAAAGAGAGTCAACCTCGGAATGAGAGATAATAAGCTGTAAAGTCGTATAAACCTTTATTTTGACGTTCTAAAAGTTGTCTCAAAAGTCTCATAAAATCTTAAGTCCCCGTCTTAAGATATATTCAAGGTCAAAGGTTACAAAAATCAGTTTTTTTGCAAATATCTCGCTTCCTATGGTTTCAATTATTCCTATTTGCATCTATTATAAAAATTGTAGAGCATAAAATTCTCGACAAATTTGGTTAAACATATTTTTATACACTTAACCGTTTTGGAGAAGATCGCGCAGCGCTTACCCATACATAGTATAATATAATGCAAGGTCAACCGTGAGTCCCAGTAAATAAAACGTAGTATAAAGTTAATAAATCCTTAAAAAATCCATAAAATTACGATTAATTTGCATTGTTTAATAATTAATACATAATATTTATTAATATTTTTCATTTTTATCGAATATATATTCGTTTAATAATACTTACCTACTTCGTGTAATTAAAAAATTGTTAAGTGAAATACTTTAAGTATATATTAAATTTAAGTTCAAATGCGGGGAGGATTTACAAAAACTTTGATAATTTGAAAGTCATGAGTCTCAATTGTCTTCTTCTTCATCATCGTCTCCAGTTGCTCGAAGATTTCCAATTCAGTATCATCATCTTCGTCATCAAGGATATTTGTTTCTAACTCTTCAAGGATTTCGGGGTCTAATGCACTGTCTTCATCAAGAACGCTTTGATACGATGAAGCATTGAGGCAAGCTTGCCCACACTGGCCTCAAGCTAAGGGCATTGCAACCCCGATTTCCTGCACCCGCAGCGCGAACCACAACCATTCTTGCAGTTACAAATTATTGTGTTTATAGTATTCATATAGTAATTCATCTGGAGCTGGTGGTAATATGCCGTTATCAGAATTAGAAAATTGCCTTTGTTAATTGCGATATATAGCTCTAAAACAATTTATTCTATTTTGTTGAAACTTTCACACTGCCTTTTGGATTCCATGACTATGTTTCGTCTTAATTTTTCCAAATGTTACTGAGGAGCAATTGGGAAATTAAAAATTTGGTGGGAAATCTACCATTGGTGCCTTTCGCTGAAGTGAAGATTTATCACCGGGGTTATCTTTCTTTTGGCATTAGAAATACTGCCTTCAAAAATAAATCCATTGCACAAAAAACATTTGATTGTCAGAGGTCGCTAAAATCAGTTTTTTTAGGAATAACTCCTAAAACTATTGGTTTTACGTCAATTTAGGTTATTATAAAGCTGTTCATAATTTAATTCTGAAAAAAAATTATAATCTTTGTAATTAACGTAAAACCACTAGTTTACAAAAAACTTATTTTAGCTACGTTTATAATTTTATTGCTCACACGATTTTACAATGTCTTATGAGAAAAGTACATTTTGCCTGGGTTAATATAGATCTACAAAATGTCAGGGAAAGCTAGCTTATGATTCTATAACAGTTATTTTACCTTGCTAGCAATACTCCATTTTATGATTGCTATTCATATTAACCCATATACCTTATTAGGTAGGTAAGGTTGTTTGATCTTGGAATTAGGCTACATAGTATTAAAAATGTACATTTGAAGAAGGTTTGTACCATACCATTCAGTACAAAATAGCATTTTAACAAATTAATATTTCCCTGGAAAAGTTTAGTAATGGTTCCTTTGTTCCTTATTTCCAAGTCGTTTAGGCTTATTGATATTATCTAGGCACCCCTCTGTTCTTCAAATCAAGATTATGTCTTGAGAGTTTTGGATTTCATTTGTTAGAGTTGTTACAATAGAGCTTGTTCACCGACGGATGTAATTATTGTATTTTACTTCTGACGCATAATAAAACAAAGATGAAAGTTTCTTGGACTTTCTGACGATAAAAGGGTGGTGTTGGTTTTTTATTTGAGGTCAAAGAACAATTTGATAGGTGGATAAAAATAGTTTGGGCAAAGTTCAATGAAACCTTCACGTCATGATAAGTCATCAGTTCGAAATAATAAACTTCCTTTGGTTTTCGTTGTTGGCTGTTTACTTTAGGCTTATTCAAGCTGAAATATGTACGTGAGTTAGAAACGCCGAGTTCACGTCTACTGTCAGCGTCAGCCAAGGAGCCAACATAGCCGATCGAAAAGAAAAAATTTATTACGGGTAAATCAACAAGGTACTGATATTTATAAAAATAAATTTGTTATTTGAGATGTAATTTGATGTATTTGAGAGGTTGTCATTCCCGATTTAGTCCAAGTTAAGAATAAGTATCCTTACTCAAGTTTTCAGGGAAATCATCACTTGTTAAAATAATTCGATCACGCAGCTGAATCGCTGACGTGAGTTGAGCGAATTTCCAAAATAAGGTTTATATGTTTTAGCGCTGAATAGCTGCTTCTCTTACTAAATATTTTAGTAGAATGTGTTTTCACCACAGCCTGGAGAGAGCCCCGGGTGACGCGCTGTTTCTTTCCGCTCGCAGCGGGAAAATTTTCTTTTCGAGTTTGCACATCGACCTTTCGGTCTCGCATCAGAAGCTGCCCTAACGTTAAAACCCCCAAAGTGGAATCGAACAGAGTAATTTTATGGTGTTTTAAGTTTTCATCGATTTTGGGGGAATCAGACGGGCTATAAAGTCGTGTAAAAAACAAAATGTGCAGATTAATCTCCTATATTTATTTTTTAGATAAAACTCTAAACAAGTTTATAGAACGAAAAATATTAAAAAATGGTTACTTCTTGCCAACCTCCGAAGCGAAGCAAATGCAATCATATTATTGTATACGTTGACATATTTTCACGGAAATTACGATTGATTAGGTCAGAGGCACTTGGATAGTGTGGTGGGGGTAGCGGTGACCTGGATTCTGACGCATGCACCGTAGACCAGAGTTTTTGCGTGGATGACATGGAATTTCACGGAGTTCTTAGAAAGATAAGAAACTGTTATTGTGCGAAATTTCAGTTCTTTATTCTGTGGGTATTAAAGGTGTATTATAGAGTAACTGCCCCGTTTAACTCCTTAAATGTAAGTAATCGAAACAATGTTTAGGCGTCAGCTCCCTCTTGTGCTAATTAATCTCCATGCCATATGTGGTACCGATCCGTCAAACGGTCTGTGCGTGCAAGAACACATATCCACAGACTTTTATAGAAGCTAGAAGCAATGAATACTTAAATTTTAAGAAGCGCAGATCTTATGGACTCAATTCTAATAGATTTTTCTAACTTGAAGTTGTAGTACAGCAATGAACCGCGACGCAGCGCGGGCAAACCATTTTGTGCTCGGTCAAGAGCGAGAGAGTGCGACATACTAAGTGACGCTCCCGCTTTGTCACCAGAGAGAGAGAGAGGGAAGAAAACATTGTATCTCGCGCTCGCTCGCACTTCACCGCAAGTTAAATGGTTTGCCAGCGCTTCCTCGCGTTTCATTGCTGTACTACAAATTCAAGTCAGACAAATCACAGAGAAGAAAAATATATTTTTCTTCTCTGTGGACAAATCTATTAGAATTTAACACAGGACCTGCGCTGCTTAAGGGTCTGACAGTAGTGGCGGCCATCTTGGATTGTTATCCCATAAGAGCAATGCTAAATTTCAAACCATTTATTTCTTTTATTTTTTATCATAAAATTGTTCGCAAGGTCTCATTTTAAGCAGTCACAATACGCATCCGTTTTGCAATTTACATTTTTTTTAAATGTTTTTGTTTTGTTGTATAATTGACATTTTGTAAGTACAAAGTTTGAATTTTTTTCTTAACACAATAAAAAATAAATAATGAAAAATAATTTGCAAGCCGGATCCGAAATTTTATAAAGAATATTCAGGTTTTTTTCAACACTCAATTACAAAAGATAGACTTATACAATGGTTTGAAATGAGGCAATGTCAAAGCGTTCAGCTGCAAGAAATTGCACTGTTTAGATAGGGATACAGTGAGAAGCGGTTGCGTTTCCGGTTGCTTTCTCGTTTACTGGAGCAGACCCTTAACTTTTAAGTATTCATTGCTAGAAGTGTGAAGACAATGTTTAAGCAGGCCCGGGCCTAGAGCGCCAGTTTTGGAGGGGCGCTTCACATTTGTGGCACTGGGAAAAAAAAGTTACAAAAATAGTATGTACATAAAATGCTTAAATTGCGACGCAAACTTCTCATAAATACTTCCTAATCAATTTATAATAATAAATCTGATACTGTGTATTAAACATCTATGGGTTAGTTTTTTAGTTATCGCTTTGTTAAAAATAAAACTAATTACAGAATTAGTGCGAAATAGTTTGTTATCACTTATCTGGCTTCCGACATCTGTTATGGCAACAGGCGAAGACGATTTTTTTTGCTGAAATGCCACTGAGCTGCCGTCTTTCCCTTTCGTTTGTCAGCGTGTTTTTTTTTTTCGGGAAACCGAAAGCTATGTCGCCGGATTTCGGCATTGTAGGTGGTTGTGGTAACAAGAGTGATGTGTCGTTTACTATTCAGCGAGTTTTATTTTTTTTAAAGCCTAATTGAGTGTAAACGATGATAAAATAAATAATAGTAATAATATCAAACACAAGGTTAAGGTTGGCACAATATAAGAAACTTCGGGAAGAGCGAGAGGTAAAGAAAGGATGGGGAACTAAATTAGATCCCAAAAATTACCTCATTTTTTAGTCGCAAGGGTAACAATGACGATTTAGTCGACGAACTCAAGTGTAGCAGTAGCAGTGTCAATTAGGGCCCACTACAAAAATAACTTTAAAAAATTGTTAAATTTTTAAAAAAATGATGGTTTTAGACTAATTTTGGTTCTAGACAATTACCAAGAAATTATGTTTTTAGTTTTTTGTCGATAACTCGGTTATCCTTTGACCTACTGAAACTAGGAAAAAAACATTTTGTCTGTCGTTAAAAAAGGAAAATTTTTTGTCACTTGTAATTTTTTTGTAAAGTTAACGGTTTTCAAGATATCCCACTTTAAAAATTTGTAACGGCCGCCATTTTAAAAATAAATTCTTTGTGTTTGGTACACTTGTTAATCGTAACATTATAAAATGCGTATTCCCAATTTGAACTCGATATCTTATCTATTTCCAGAGTTACAGTGAGTTTTTGAAAAAATAAAAAATGGCGGATTACGGCTAAACTAAGCCGAAATCGAAAAAATGTTATACTACATTTTCGACGTATTTTTGCATGTAGAATCTGAATATGTATAGCCCGCTACGCTTTACTGAATCATCCTGTATACATAAAAGAAGAAGTCCTGATTGACTGACTGATTCATAATCAACGTACAACTAAAACTATGATAACTAGATATTTAAAACTTGCAGGGTACCTTCATACAACTATGTAGAGGTGCACTAAGAAATAAGTTTGCAAAATATTGATTTTAAGGGATGAAGACGGTCAAAATACGGGTATTCACTCCCAACCCCATAACAGATAAAACAGCCGATTTTAATCAAAAGCTTAGTAACACAATTTTGGGTTAGGCCTACACTGAACCAACATACATTTCGTGAAAGCATTTACATTTATTACCTACCATAACAACCGACTTGGCAAATTTAGAATCAGGTAATTATTATTCACAACCAACAGTTTTCTTAGGTTAGGTTATAGCAAACACAAACAACGAAAAAGGCTTACTGTATGACGTGACGTTTGTATCATAATTCAATCACCTATCACTATTAAAAAAGTATGCTAACTTGACCCTTTACTAGGTCTATCTGATCAGTTTGTACACTGCTTTACCGTAACGCATTTTGGTCATATTGTATTTAAAAAACTGTTTTATAAATAAAACATCTCTGTTGCATTTGATTCGCCGTGAATCGCTGCGATGTTGGTGAGCGAAGCGAACAGGAGGCACATTCACTCTACTCGTATTTGTGTCTGAAGACATCAGCTTTCTTCAACAAGAACGAAACCATTATCGTAGGTCAAGCATCGTGACCAGACACAGAACCTGTTTTCTATCACCCCAGGCCTATCCTATGTTGTGATCTGTCCGTAACTCTGAACTTAGGCAGTAGATAAGTCAGGTTTTAATGATTCTAAGTTAAGCTATTTTTAAGAGAAATAAAGGATCATGTTTTAAACGTGTTGGTTTACACCGAACTGACCGAACACTAAGCTATGATATGCTACGCTGTGTTTTTCCGATTCTCAGGATTCTCTGATGTTCATCTTGAGTTGCACATGCGCACAATAAACCACTTTGGGAGTTTGGGCCACGCATTACAGTAAATAGTGGTCAGATTTTGCTTCACTTCACTTTCAGAGATTAAGAGATTACTCCAAACATGGAAACAAACGGAAAATATTTACTTCCTTGTAGGCCTAACATTGGTATAGACTATAAACGTTAAAGAAGCCCATTAAAACTTAAAACTCTTAAGTTACTTCTTTATCTCAAACCTAACGTAACCTCAGATATAATTATAATCTGAAAAGATTTGTTAGTTATATAATAGGCCTAACATAACGGTTTAAATGTACTGGGAGGAGGTCATTAAATAAGGATCAAAATCAACAATGATTAAACCCATAAGAAATTCTTTGTCTTTTCAATGGTTTTTAATTTGACTTATTTTTTAAACTTAAACCCCTAGAAGTACTGTATCAGTTAGATTTCTCTTAAGCGGCATTATTATTTAAACATCTATCTATATTATAGAATGTATTCCATCTTCCATCTGAGTGAAGTATATACTCATGGGTAGCCTATACCCAGGGACAGAGTAAATTAATATGTAAGCTTTATTAATCATTACAGACAGGTATTTTTCTTTTTAAGAGAATTATTTCAAAGTCAGTATTACGTAGAAGTGGTTTAGAAATAGAATATTTTTAAAATTATACCGGGTGAGTTTTAAATGTCCCCCCCCTAATTTTTTCCGCATTTCTTAAGATATCGACTCAAAACCACCGCCAAACATCATTGATTAGTGTATACTTTCTTTCGATGAGGTTCACATTTTTGGCCGCCATCTTGGATCCGCCATATTGGAATGAACTTTTATTTTTTAAATGTAAAGGTAAGGTTGTGACCCATCATTTCAAACTATTTTTTTCCGTAGAACACGATGCCGCAATCGGTTTTTAATTATCTGCTTTCGTTCTCGAGATATTAACAATTTTGTAACAAAATTAAATTTTCAAAAATCCCTTGTTTTATTCAATTTTTTTTTTTAATATTGACCCTTTATCATCAGTTATCACAGTTTGGTAGTAGATTATAGATTTTTATTAAGTTTTAAATTTGTACTGCCATCTTTAGTAAATTTGTTTGATTTCAGTGTATTAACAACTTTTCTCTGCGAAACTGAAGATGGCAGTAAACATTTATAACTTAATAAAAATCTATAAGCTACTACCAAACTGTGATATCTGATGATAAAGGGTCGATATTTTTTTTAAATTGAATAAAACAAGGGATTTTTGAAAATTTAAATTTTTTACAAAATTGTTAATATCTCAAGAACGAAAGCAGATAATTAAAAACCGATTGCGGCATCGTGTTCTACGGAAAAAAATAGTTTGAAATGATGGGTCACAACCTTACCTTTACATTTAAAAAATAAAAGTTCATTCCAATATGGCGGATCCAAGATGGCGGCCAAAAATGTGAACCTCATCAAAAGAAAGTATACACTAATCAATGATGTTTGGCGGTGGTTTTGAGTCGATATCTTAAGAAATGCGGAAAAAATTAGGGGGGGGGGACATTTAAAACTCACCCTGTATGTACCGTTTCATTTCACATATAATTATTTAACATACAGGCAATGATTTTAGATAAGGCCTAGACTGATAAACCAACATTTTATGTTTATCGAATGTATTTACAATGAATGGACATTTAACTGTGTTTACCATCTTAGTTTTGATGTTTTAATTAATTCTACACCTTTATTATTATAAACCTAATAACATCAAACGTATGGAAACAGTACCGGTAAATACTTTTATAAATAAACGGTATCAGTTAACTGACACAAACTTTCTCCCAACTTACTGTAGTCAAAATAATATTGTTTTTAATCATTTTATTTACTACTTTTTAGAACAAAACAAAAAAATAATATTCTACCTACGTCAATCGTATAAAAAAGTTATTGTCCCAGGCGGGATTCGATCGCGCGACCTTTGAATTACTGGCCGTCCTCGCTACCGTTGTGCTACCCCGTGCGGCCGTCGCCGTGATGCTAGATTGACAACATAAACTTGTTTATTTTTTAACATTTCCCCATAATTATGAAACGCCGAAGTTTTGATAAAAGCGGGTGGTGTCATTTTGTTTGGCATCTTAAGCACTATAAATACTGAAAATTTGATCAAAATCGTTAGAGCCGTTTTTGAGAAATTTGCATGTTTTTTATTGTTTTTTTGGGGTAAATTACCCTTAAAAATTACAAAAAATGAAAAAAACGCCTGGAGATATTAGGGTTTAGTACCTACATACCAAATTTCATGAAAATCGGACCAATAGTGTCCCCTCTGGTCGTGTATACATACTGACACACTGACAGACAGACACCACGTTAAAAACACTTTTTTGGGTTCAGGGAGCACCAAAACAACAAATTCCACTAAAAATATTTTTGGGTTCAGGGAGCACCAACACAGATAATTGCACTAAACAATTTTTGGGGGTTCTGGGAGCACCAAAACAGATAATTCAACTGAAAATTCAAATTCGAACATTTTTACGAAAACAATACTTTCTCCATATACTACGTATAGGGTGGAGAAAGTAAAAACAAACTAACAATAAACCGCAATTGAAAGATTAAAATTATGTGTGTATGTTGTCGTTAAGGCTGGTAAAATGAATTAAACCTACACACAATAAATTTAGTTCAGGCCTAGACTGATGAACCAACGTTTTATTTTTATTGATTGTATTTACAATGAATGGACACAACACTAACATTAAACGTATGGCAACAGTAATATACAATTGGATTAACTTACTTTTCTAAGTTTGTATTACACATACTTTCCATTTCTTGTTAATTGTTAAACCCCGTCCACACGCTCGAATAAATTGGTACAATCTGATCGTTTCCAACCTCATCGTACTATCGATTGGAGCGTGTGGACGGGAGATCGGTACGATAAGTTGGAGTTGGACGGTTGATGAAAATTTTCATCAACCTTCCAATCAGATTGGAAGGTTGAGCGACAGGTTGGAACGTGTAGACAGCGCTCCAACTGATTGCTGCGATCCTGTGTTCAAAACAGCAAACAAGCGGTGTTCTCCTAGCCTGTGAGTTTAGTAGTTCATAAAATGGTTGATCTAGCCTCCCGTGAATTTCTAAGTGAATTTATCGAACTTTATAAAAGTTTCCCTTGCCTTTGGCAAGTAAAATATAAGGACTACTCTGATAGCCAAAAAAAGGCCTTGCGTAGGCGGAATTAGTAAACAAATATAAGGAAGTAGAACCGACAGCCTGTAGGAACTATGTTTCGAAGAAAATTAATAGTTTGCGTACCGTGTACAAAAAGGAACTATCAAAAGTCACAACTGAGTGAAGAAATACCAGCAAATTGCAGAGGAAGTTGGAGCAAAACATCGGTGTGTGTGGACAGAACGTCAATCTCCAACTTATCGGAACGATTTGTTGGTACAATCTGATAGTTCCAATATATTGGAGCGTGTGGACGGGGCTTTAATTCCAGCTCTTGACGATAATATCTGAACTACGCCGGACGGAACCGATCGTCTCTTAATGAATTTAAATTGATGAACCAAAACACATGTTTCTTGAATGTATGTATTTTCATTGCCATAGCAACCAATTCGATAACGCTTTTTTGTTAGGCGTATTTTCTATTTGTCATTGCCATAGCAACCAATTCATTTTTCGTTACGCGTTACATTTTCTATTTGTTAACTCCTACCGCAACCCGCTTAAAGGAACTTCGATCTAAAAATCTATTTGCAAAGTAGGGTGCTGTGGTAAATATAAATGATTTCAAGAAACGAGTTGGTTCAGTGCAGAACTAAACTAAAATTGTGTTAACCTTTTGATCCAAATCAGCTGATCAATTATGTTCGTAGGTCACGCCGTCCGCAAAACCCCTAATTGTCCATATATTTTTTTTTTAATGGGGACTAAATATTTTTGGGTAAAAAGTAGCCCTGAAAAGTCCGGCCATTGAAAGCTTCGTCAAAATTCGATAATAAAAAGTGAAAACGTCTTTAGAGTGCCTTTTGTTGCCTAGGCTACACTGCGCTAAACTGTTTAAAATATATTAAAACAATCTGTGTAAGAAATGCTGCTGAGCTTTGTTCGGTGAACTTTTTATCGTAGTGTGGGAACAACAGTTTAGTCCAGTATTCTCAGACTAGGAATGTGTCTGGCCTAATAGGCGTGTCATCCCTTCTTCTATTTCTCCCCCAACCAGCCTTGACGGTACAACCAATTACACGAAAACTAGGTTCACAAATTACATATAAGGGTCGGCTCTAGCTGTCGGCCATGTTGGCTGACACTCCATAACACCAATGTTAAATTCAAATTCAAATTTTTCCTTTGTTTTTGATCGGAAAATTATAAACGACTAGCTGACCCGTACGGCGTTGCCCGTGGTTGTTGGTATTTTCAGTCTTTTTGACGTAATTGTAATTCTTTTTAAGTGTTCGTTGAATACCTGTGCGTGTCCTACTGTGGTCATGAAAAAAGTCTACTCTATTTAGGAAAGCACTGAAAATTGTATTCCTGTAAACTACTATCTAACATGAAAAAGCTTTAAATATATCGTTTTAATTTATAGTTTTTACTAATTTTGACTTTCACTTAATTTCATTGACAATGATGCGATCACCTTCAGCCTAAAAGGAAGCTTATTTCATTCCAATTCGTTCTTATAGGGATTTTTAGTAACTTTGACCCCCCCCCCCAAACCGCCCTAAAATTTCGAATTTCTTTTAACCCTTTCTTAGCGAGGGTTTAAATTAGCTGGGGGTCGTAGAAAAGATATTTGAATCACTTTGTAACATCCGCGTTAATTTAGGATGTAACAAACTGGTTCAAATAGAGTTTGTAATTTTAAATGTATAGGCCTAATTAGTATAAGATATTGTTTAGTATTTAAATATACAATTATATATCAAAATAAAGCTACGAATGTGATTTTTTAATGGCATTTAGTTTAATTCAGATTGTTTGTTTAGTTTTCAATATAATATGTTTAAACTCGTGTATGTTTATGGTTATGCATGGTGTGAAATAATTTGTTTGCTATTATTATTATTGATAGCGAAAATATGTTTTGAAAAGTATTAAAAAATGCATAGTTATGATATATTTATTTTATATAAACAATATTTTAAACAGCATATCTCTAAGTAGGCCTATATAGATATTTAATAACCAATGTTTGAGTTAAATTATAATTCTGTAAGCATTTTTCGTTGATTTTTCCTTGTGTTTGTTTATAGTTTTTCAATCTAACCTTAAAAAGCTGTTAGTTTTGAAGAGTATTACAGTGATTATAAATTTGCTAAGTAATGTTGCTATGGTAATGATTGTAAACATACATAATGTGTTGCTAAGCTTTTTATACAAACAGCTGTTTTTGTAAGCTATGGTTTTGAGTTCATAAAGTAAAGCCTGTTGAGTTTCTTCCAAATTTGAAACTTTTTCGGGAAACTTTTCGAATTTTTCTTTACGTATAAACCTTCTATGAACTACTGCAAACATTTTAAGACCAAAATTAGCCAAATCGGTCCAGCCGTTCTCGAGTTTTAGCGAGACTAACGAACAGCAATTCATTTTTATATATATAGATATAGATATGTCATTTTAAAGCTATGGTCAATATGCATGCAAATGGCTTTTTCAAAACTAAGAAAAATATTTTGTTTAATATTTATTAACAATTTAAAACATTGATTTTTAATATTTTTTTATGTTTTCACTATTAATTATAGCGAAAAACTACCAAGCCATTCGCATGAAGAATTTCGTCCCCAAGAGTTTGATATATTTTTTTAAAACGCTATTTGAACAATTGCGGGTTTTAAATGGCTTTAGGCTGAGCAATGTCCGTGTAACCTACCGCCGCTATAGGGTGATTTTAAATATTTTTTACGATGTAACTATTAATTATAGCGAAAAATTACCAAGCCATTCGGATGAAGAATTTTGTCCCCAAGAGTTTGGTATTTTAAAAAAACGCTATTTGAATAATTGCGGGTTTTAAATGGATTTAGGATGAGCAATGTCCGCGAAACCTACCGCCGCTATAGGGAGTCGCAGGTTGCTTTCTGTTTTACTAAAGCCGACCCTTAACTAAGAAAATTACAACTCCGTGACAGACTGCGTTTCACTTTCTTGTAGTTTTACCTATTCCTCTCAGACACACTCCAAGATTGAGGATACTGTACTTTAGCGTGCAATGAAACTCGACATGAGTAAATGCGCGGGAGCCCAGCGATGAAGTCGACCTTGTGGAGCGCATACCTTCCGTATGTTGTTTGGTGTGTGGCCTGTGTGGTGTGGGGTGTCTGGAGTTTGACACTGCTCTTAGCTGTCCCTTAGATTTTGTAACCTTGGGCCGCTGATAAGAAAAAGCTTCCCAGGCCATTTGTCTAAACCAGACGGCGGCGTCATCCGTCATGTTTGTGGAATCCCTTTTCTGTTTCATCACACTATATAGAATCGCTTGTAAGTGTAAGCACTTTCGTTTCTTACTAATAGTGGTTTTATTATTTCTTCGGTATGTAGGCCTAATTTAGCCATATTTATGTTAATGTTGCAGAAAATTCTAATGTCAGTAGATAACAAAAGTCGCGTAGGCGGCAGATAACTGTATGCATGGAACTGTTACGTCCTAATATGGCACACCCTTTTAACGACACACCTATACGCAGAACGGCTTTCTACAAATGAGAAGTGTTGTCAAGTCGAATTGCAAGGGGAGTCGTTTAAACCCTCTGCAGTAGCTGTTAGCTATTGACTCAAACGCGTTTCACATTGTTTACTCGTTAGTCGTTTTTTACTATTTCGGTCATAATATAGGCTACACGCGTATTTAATTCAATACCTCAAGAACTATTGAGTCGCGACCACAATTTATGTCCCAACGAACAAATTTTCGTTATTATGGAAGATCGGAAATACAATTTTTGCTACATTCGACGCACGCGATCCTATCGCTGACGGTTGTTTGACGAAAATCAAAGGTATTGAATCTTGACGAAGTATTGACGCTTGCTAAATTCTGACGCACAGAAGTCAGCAGACTCGTTATACAGTAATCTTGTATGCACTAGAACGTTGTCTGAACGCAGTCTTCATAGTCTTCAGTATTGTATTTAACATTTATTAACGGATTGTTCATATATATTTATAATATAAATATAATCGAGCTTGATTCGTGAGAAATATTATTTCTAAAAGTAAAAATAAAATGCAGAAAACAATTCTCACAAAAATACGTTTATTTATCAAACGCGTTTCAACGACAAAGTCGTCATCGTCAGTGTTGTACACGCTTTTATAGGAGTTGATGTAACAACAGATGTTTGAATTGAATTATAATACAGTAAGCACTTTTCGTTGATTTTTGTTTGGTTGCTTTTAGTTTGTTAATCTAACAGAAAAAAAAAACAGTTGGTTGTGAAGAATATTAATCTGATTCCTAATTTGTTAAGTTGGTTGCTATGATAATGAATGTAAACAAACATGTGTTGCTAAGCTTTTGATCCAAACAGCTGTTTTATCTGTTATAAGGGAAGTGAATCCCACGAATCGTCACTATTTTTACGCTTTAAAATAAAAAATTTGCAAAGTCCTTTCTTAGTGTGCGTCTATGATCTTTAAATTGGCATATTTCTATCTTACGTCGTTTTTCCTTAAGTTGATTCTGTCAGTCAGGACAAAGCCGCTTATATTATGTAGGTGTATGTTATTATTTATATCCATTGTGCACTACAGATCGTGTTTAGACTAGTCCTTGTTAAAATAGTCTAGATTGTTGTACATTTAGTCATTGCAGTGCCAACTCTGAAGCTACGGTTTTAGTCAGCCGACCTTGAAATATAAATCCAAACATCTTGAAGTACTAGTTTTTGTGATACTGTGGATTAGCATGAGGTTTTTTGTCGACAATAAAAATCTTTCTCAGTTTCACATTCAGGCCTAAAAGTCAGCTGTTTGACCAGTGCCGGATTTTAGGAAACAACAGTGCACCCAAATACAACTTTAAGGTGCGGCTATACATATACGTCACGTCACGTCACGTCACGTCCCGTCCACTAACGTCATTTTAGGTAGGGTGGCTATACATACCCGTCACGTCACGTCACGTCACGTCACATCACGTCCAGGCACAAAAAGTAGCGCGCGCACATCTTGGCTTTTAATACCTATATCTTGAGATTCATTTTGACCTAGGTAATTTTTACTAATTAAGTAAAACAGCCGACCTAGCTTTTTTACAATAAATTTGCTGTAATTTTATCAGTATTTTGTGCTTTATAACTGAAACACAAAGTTAGTTTCAGTTGTAGTCAACTGTCAATATATTTCCATGTTAAACTTTTGTTATACAATTATTATTATTATCAATGTTATCTTGACTTTATAAGTGAGCCTCTAAACCGCAGTAATAGAGTTATAATTTTAGATTATAAAGTTATTATAGTAGTTATAATAGTAATGTACATACTAAATTTATATTGATTCATAAATTTGTGGAATTCATTTTAATTGCAATTTCTTCCCAGCAGTAGTAACTCCTTACGTTATTCATGTATAAATTGTGAGAAGGGTCAAAAAGTTCTTTGAAGTCTTGCACTAAAGTTACCAAATACTCGTCGTCCATGGTTGACGCACAACAAAACACTATGTTACTGAAGGAACGACACACAAGAAACAGGTGAACAGACACACTTCACCCCTTGAACTGATAAGGTGCAATATTTTTGTTTATCTCTGTTATGGAGCCAACAAATATAGTCAAAAAACATTCAGCTATACCAACGATGTTTCCCGACTGTGCGCGGACAAAGCCGAAGCGGAGATAAATGACGTCGCTTGACGTGACCCCTGGCTATACATACCCGTCACGTCACGTCACGTCACGGCACGGTATGCTCTCTAGAGCATTCGAATATTTTCTGGACGTGACGTGACGTGACGTGACGGGTATGTATAGCCACCTCCATTTGATTACACAGGGAGCATACCTCTGGAAAAAAGACGGGACGTGACGTGTATGTATAGCCGCACCTTTATTTATTTTATTTACCACTACAGTGAAGGGAAAACATAAAAGTTAATAATTAGCGAATTTCCATCGGAAAGATGTTCTATTGCAGTGACTCTTATGGTGATTCCTAAAGTTGGGAGTGGTAAATGAGCACCGATCATAGTCCCCAGAACATGTTTTTAGTTGTCATTCAAAATTATATAAATGTATATATGTGTTCGCACTCTAACGGCCGTATTTTACGTCCGATTTGGTCCAAATTTGGTACAGATTTTGGTTTTCTTAGTCGCTCGGACGAGTTCATTTACCAATCGGAAGTAAATTTTTTTGGAGATTTCTCGTACTAGAATGATTTTTTGTTGGGTTTTATTAAACAAAATTAATGTAGGATATTACTTCGCACATTCTGTTTTTTATACGAGTTACTCCAAAATCAATCGACGTAAAATACCATAAATGTATCATAAAAAACGAGTTTGTCCGCTGCGAGCGAAGCGAAGCAGTCCTTAATCCTAGGGTCAAGGTGCAAACTCGCAAAGCGCGTGTTTCTGTTGCGAGCGGAACGAAGCGGTGCTTGACCCGGGTTGGAGGCTGATGTACACCAAATTCTACTAATATATTTCGTACTCGCAGGCATCTTGAGTAGACCAATTTCTCAAATAGTTGGTTAAGCTCTTAAACATATAAACTTAAGTTTGAAAATTCGCTCAACTCACTCGACAGCGGTTCAGATTTTAAATAGGTCCGAAGCAGCTGTGTGTGTTTTACTTGGCAGATGAACTGTTTCAAGTATTATTTTCGTTAAAGTTGGTAATGAACTGATAATATTTACAGACAATTAGACACTTGAACGAAGAATTAAACAAATCTAAATGTTAGATAAAGAAATACTTAAAAAGATAATTGTAATTATTTTATTAAATTTTTAAACAGTAATTGAGCGAGGTTACAAGTTTTATTTGATCAATTCAACAGATAAAATATTTTGCTTCTTAGTTACAGAAGAAACTGTTAACTAACGAAATCTATACATATAAATAAAATGTAAGGGTCTGTCTGTGATTTCAGAAGAATACATCCTTTTTTCTAAGTTCCTATAAAACTGATTCTAAATTTGCTAAGTTGGCTGCTGTGGTAATGAATGTAAACAAACGTGTGTTTCTAAGCTTTTGATAGGAACAGGTGTTTTATCTGATTCAGGACTGGGAGTCTGAATAATAAAATCTAAATTTATTTCATTTGTTTTTTTTTATTGATTGAAGTATTCTCTTTTAGAAAATACTAGGGGCTCTGCCCCTGGACGCTTCGCGTCCCAACCCCGCCTCGGCCTTCTGCCTCAGGTGGCTGCTTCGCTTCGCTCGCAGTTGGAAAATTCACTAAAGAATCTCGTTAATATTTGGCTCGTTTGTAAAATTATGAAACCAGGCTTAAATACATTAACAGTAATTACAAGATTAATTATAACCTCAAATACATGATTTAGAAACGTGAGAGGCTTTCATTACGATTTTAGTCCTAGTTCTACTATCTTCTGTCAACTAAAGTTTTGAAACCAGACCTAAATATAGTAAAAATTATTGCAGGATATTAACAATACCTCAATACTATGTTTCAGAAATAAGCCAGGCCTATATTACAAAATTGACTATTAGAATTTATCCATCTTTGCCAAGTTTACTTTTTTTTACAAAATAAATTGTTAAATCAGGCCCAATTTATTCTAATTCCAACGTGCTAAAACAGTATAAATTAGCTTTTTTAACAGTAATTAAAAACTATTCAATGAACAGCTGATGAAACAGTATAAATTTTCTTGTTTATAAACAACTGTTTTGATCGCTTTATTTACTATTTCTTTGTTATTTTGTAACCAACATGGCAACCCATAAGACCCTATGTTAAAATTTTTCAACTTTTAAATTAGATTTTCTCTAAAAATTGCGTTTTTACACGAAATACAACTATATGCGTGTACTTAAAAATCAAAACTACACCTAAATACAAAATTTCGTTGAATTCGTTAGAGCCGTTTTCGAGATCCGCAACAGATATAAAGATAGATGATAGATATAAGAATTGCTCATTTAAAGTAATAGGATAATATAAGGGTTTTTGGCCTAAAAAAATTTTTAGCTGTTAAAAAAATTTAAACAAAACAAAGTCACGCCTATGAGCTCGTGCGAATTACTGAACGTATACCTACAACAAACTAATACAATGTACATTCTGGGATATTATGTTTCTGGTGTTGGCAAATACTGCTAACAAATCAACTTATGATATAATGGTTTTAATCAAAAAGATTTATCAGGACCTGGCAGACCCAAATCTTTTAAAAAAGTGCTGTACCAAAGAACACAAAACTCAAACGGAAGTTTTAACAACGTGGTTTGGACAAAAATTCCCAAAAATGTTTTTGTGAGACTTGACACTTTCAGATTAGGTGTAATATGACTGTGTTGAGCTTCAATGATGGGTGTTCAAGTAAATTGGCCATTTACAAACTGCTAGGCCTACAGTAAGCTCCAAAGCAGTAAACACGCTTCGCAGTTTTGACAGGGAAAAGTCAACGGCCGAAAACATGACCCGAACAGCAGAATTGCCAGAAGAAAAAGGAAAATAGACCTGGAGGAAGAAGAGAAACAGGCAAAGGATCCAGTCTAAGGTGCAGGGATGTTTTACCTATGCCACACTCATTTTAGATAAGATTTGACTTTTAACGCTATAGTTTCCCAAAACTTTAATTTTTATTGACGCAGGTACATTTTTCTCAGGAACTGTTAAAGATAGAAAGATAAAATTTGTTTTGGTCATACTTTATACTGTTTTCTACAAACACATGCAAAATCAGGGTCATATCTTAACATTACCCTAGAGTGTAAAAATTGTAGATTCTATAAAAAAAATGTTTTCTTAAAGTTATATAAAAAAAATGTATCCAGTTTTTTTTTAAATAGTCAAGTAGCATGTGTTTGCTTAAAAAGGTGTATATCATGTTGTGTTAAAATTTCAAATATGTAGCACTTATACTTTTTGAGAAAAACATACCTAAAGTTGCTTAATTTAATATGGGCGGTATAGGGGTTACGCGCTTCCCTTAACATTTACAGGGCCCAAATAGTATAGATATGTTGTTATTTTACATTTACCAGGGGAGGAACTTACCAACTTCGGCCCCCAAAATTCATGGTTTATGTAATAATTACAATACCAAATTTCACGACCCCGCCCTCAGTGACCAATCCAAAAACTGCTCTTTGATCAAACCCTAAACTGTCACACACTTAGGTCATGTGATTTAATTAATGCTATGTTAAAGTTAACCTTACTTTGTCCTTGACTACTTCAGTGAAGAGCTAACAACTTAATGGGTACAATTAGATTAATTATTTGGATTAGAAATTGTTTTAGTGGGCTTGTAAAATACTTGTTTAGATAATACAAGAGTTTTTGTAACAAATTCTGCATGTTATATAACAAAAGACAATTTTTATCTTAGTTTAAAAAAAATATATTATGTATCTGTTATCTATATAT
>JAGFPH010000214.1:411280-437829 GCA_018207615.1 Philaenus spumarius
TTTCAAATAAAAAGTAAAAGGCTAAAAATACGTATTACTCTCACAATTTTATTGATATAATAAGAATAACAAAATTGATATGTTATGTTCTTTACAAAAGTATAAAATGTACCAAATATCACTTTACAGTATAAGTATTTTGATAGTCGGCCAACAGTCTGCGTGTTTCCCGTTCGTTTGGAAAACATAAAACATTGTCTTTTGTCTCCAGAAACACACCGACTGTCGGCCGATTGTCAGCGGACAGTCGGCGGACAGTCGGCAGACTAACTGAAGACGTCTCCGGAGACCAGAGAAAACACCGGAGAGACAGTCGGCCGACAATGTGGACGGGGCTTTAGACTTACAATAAAAACATTTACAGAGTGTTCATAAAGTCCCTTTAACTCTTTCATTAGTTTTGTTACCGAAAGTAAGTTAACAAAACTTTGTATATATCTTGTGTTGTACAACAGGACACATTTTTTGACATATCTGTCCCTCTAGGATTTTTGAGTTGACAAAGTGTGTTAATAGTACCAGAACATTACAATAGTGTTAAGCATTTGCTATACTGTAACAGTTTTTGGAAACAAATTTTTTTGTGTAACTCAAGTACTATCATGTCTGTGAATTTTTTTGAAGCTAGTTGTAAAAACATTGACAAAATATCTTTTTTTTTAATTAGTACCCTCAACAACCTACATTAACAAATTAGTAACCTGCTCTGACATTATTAAATTAATAACCTGCTCTGATGTTATAATAGAAATATCATTTTCTAGAACTTTTATTCCCCATTATATTGAAACGAAGTAAGATACTAACCTCTAGTTTGCACCATTATGTTTCTCTTTTAATAAGCTTTATAAGGGTGTATTAATGGCGTACCTTTAGATTTGAAATTGTTACCCCTTCCCCCAAAAATCATAGAGGGTCAGATATGTCAACAAATTTGTCCTCTTATGCAACACAAGATATATACAAAGTTTTGTTAACTTATTTTCAGTAACAAAAATAATAAAGCGAGTTAAATGGACTTTATGGACTCTCTATATATATATTTATTTACAAATGTGGAGAATTTTCTCTTCTTCAACTTTGTCTTGAACTTTTCATAGAATCAACAGATTTAGGATTCTCATAGGACTTATTTCTTTACCCTCTTTTGTAAGTGAAAATTTCCACTGACTGAACTAGCAATCGAGTAACAAATATTTTGATAATTGTAAGTGTAAATAATCAGGCTTGAAAACAGACCCGAGGCGAGGAGATTATTTCAAGGTTTAATGTTTAAAATCTATTATCTTCGCTACTAATCATGTCAAGGGCAGATAGAAATGTTTTATACAACTTGTATTCAATTTTACTAATTTAAATGTAATAGTTTCTTCTGAAAGTAAAATAATTGTGGTAAATCATTTTAATTTTAATTTAGTCTAAATGATGTATTTTGGGCTATGAAACTGTAGGCACTCAAGTAGGCATCTGTTCAATCCAAGGCGTATTAAAGAAGGTGTGTGCATGCGCAGCTTCTCCCTCCACTCCAGCCTACCCGTGACGTAGAGTGCTACACTCGGAGCTCCAGTCTAGACTCCTTCCCCATATTTACCGCCGAAACGTGCACGACATTCAAGCTTTTTGAAGTCAAATTATGTTATTAATTATAGGCAAAATAGTGTATTATTGTAATAACATTTCTTATAATTAATAACCATTAATTAGAATGCCTTTTTGTGCCGTGTTTGGCTGCGGTAACTCAAACAAAAAAGACAGCTTTTTACGAGTAAGGTTTCATCGATTCCCAAAAAATGTTGATCTACGAAATAAAAAGCTACACTATCCCTGATTAACATAGGCTATAATTCATTTTAATAAAAACTTTTTGTATTTCAATATTTGTAAATTTAGTCGGAAAAAATCTTAGGTTAGACCTAGAATGATGAACCAACACATGTATTTACATTCATTACCACAGCGACCAATTGAATAAAATAGATAAAACGTCTGTTTGTTCCAATATTCCATTAACAGCTGATTTCATACGTTGAAGCAATTATTTGTATTTTTAACTTTTAGGTTATGTTTTTATTAAAGCGTAGACCTCAGCCTTGCTGATTCTTTTAGCCTTTATTATAACTGCTGTTATAAAATATACGAAAAATTTGATTTGAACATTTAACATTATTTACCATCTTAGCTTTAGGGTTAGAATCCTAAACAATTATTATAAAGAAAACATAAAATGATTATGTGTTAGAAGGTTCCAACGAGGTTGGCGTGCGGAGCCCGCAGGGGTTTCCCCTATTTTTATATATTTTGGAGTTATAACTAAAAAAATTTGTAGTATTTTTCTAAAACCCTTACTTTTGAAACTTTGGTTTACCAATTTGTTTTTTTTTTATACATTCTATCTAAGTGATAATGATGACAAGTGTACAAACAATAAAAAAGTGCCTGACGCTTAGACGGTTAAAACATATATTTTTAGAGTATTAAAATTGTTTTATGTTCGAAGTGGACAGAATTTATGCCGTAACTGAAATGCTGTTGTATGTTGTTAAATAATTTTAAAGAGTAACAAAAATAAAATATTGGTGGTACAAATTATTTTATTTATTTGATGTATAAATCTTAAAAAAATATATATATATATAAGCCTAAAATATGCTAGGTTACAATTGCAATTTAAAAAAAATTATTAAAAAATTATTTTAGTACAGTAAAAAAAATAAATATTTTTTGGTAGTCAAATTTACGATACATAAGTAATCCTGTGACAAAATTTTGACATAAGTAATGTAGGGTTAATACTGAAATAAAACTCAATGTTGTATTCACCACGACTTTTATTTATCACCTAGACTACTATTTTTTAATTATTTTATTGATAATTAGTTTATATTTTTTTATTTATTATTTATCCTTGGACAGGCTAACTAAACAATCACAATTTAAGATAGTTTCAATTTTTGAAAAGTAAATTTAGTAGCCTACTAGTAATAGTAGGCCTAGTAAACATACAAAACCAATAAACTGGAAAAATCACCATGTTATTGATGGTAAAAGGTTTTACCCTATAGAGCTGCTTAAATTTGACAACTCTTTAAAAATTCATATTTATACATTAAACAAAATTTACCTGTTCACAACAATGTGAATAATAAATAACGAAGAGAAGTGAGAACCAATAACAAATTGGATTAACAAACTCGCAAGAAGCGAGTAACTATGGTTCCGATTACAATCTTATTAGTAGGACAGCTATAACTTTCATAAAAAAAAATTGATGTCAGTATTTACTAAATTTTATTCTCTACATTTCTATGTCTTTGAATGCCTCCCGAAAGTAATAGTAAAAAACTTCCTCACTTGGGTAGTTTTTATGTCAATCAAACCCGTATATTAGATTTAGGCTTGTTTCAAAATTATACGCCAAGAATATTTGACCATAGACATAGATCATTTTAATGCTCACTTTATTACCTTTCCATCGATACCAAAAACATAATTTTTAGACAATCATAAAGTATTTAATTCGCAGTTTGAGCAAAAGCTTACAATTGCGTTTGGAACTGCTGGTACAGTGTGTAGCACGTGACGTAGCTGCGCGGGCCGGACGAGTTCACACTCCTCGATGCACACACCTTCTTTAATACGCCTTGTGTTCAATCTGCATCAATAGAATGAAATTTTCTTCTAAAACACATAAGATTAGCCTAGAATCAATTTTTTTTTAGTTTTTTCTCACAATTCAGTTATCCTTCAACATACAGAAAAAACTACAAAAAACTATTTTGTGTTTAATTTAAAAAGTCAACTTTTGAGACAATTTTAAAACTTAATGTTTTTTAGGTATTCAACAAGAAAAATTTTAAATGTCTGCCATTTTGATTTGGGCGGTTGGAAAAAGTATATACATATTGGGTATTTGTTTACTTTAACTTGTCAATCAAAACTACCATAAACACACAAACCTGAACTTTTTTCTTAATAAATATAGTATCTATACACTTCACTGATGCCGGGAAACCAATATTTAACCATCTTCAACACGTACAACATTAAAAACTTTCAAATAAAAAGTTCCTTATGGAGAATTACATTGTAAAGTGCCGACATGTTTTTCTTACCGACCTGACAGCGTTGCCAGATTGTTCTTGTTCTTTTTTGTGTAGAAACGAACAGTTTAGGCAACTCATTCTAATTATAAATAGTGTGATAATACGACGAAATATTATAATTATATAAATATTATAATCATACTGTTATCGGCAAAATACTGTGACTAAACAGTTTAGGTAAGTCCTCTAGTTTTTTTTTATTCTAATTATATAAAGTGATAATACGACAAAATATTATAATTATACAAATATTATAATCATACTGTTATCGGCAAAATACTGTGACTAAACAGTTTAGGTAAGTCCTCTAGTTTTTTTTTTTATTCTAATTATATAAAGTGATAATACGACGAAATATTATAATTATACAAATATTATAATCATACTGTTATCGGCAAAATACTGTGACTAAACAGTTTAGGTAAGTCCTCTAGTTTTTTTTTTTATTCTAATTATAATATAAAGTGATAATACGACGAAATATTATTTCTCAAATGAGGCAACCTTTACTATCTAGTTACCTTGATTTATACACACCTTAATTAGTACAATAACCTATTGTTCGATTTGGCAACGTTGATTAATTTCCATTTTAAATACGCAGTTAAACGATACTTCCTATTGTTTGATGCATTTGTTTACGTAATTATGTTTGTTACATTATTTTTACATTTTCTTGCTTCGTGGATATTTTTGGGGTTCATATTGTTTAGTTTATTTAATTCTTACATGTTTGGTGTATGTGAAGTGATTTATTTTGTTATAATTACGTCAAATATCGCGGAAAAGTCGAAACTTAACCTATACAATTTCTAGTTTTATTTCTTTCATAACTCCTACAAATATTATTTGCCGGGCAAATTTTTGTTGTTTCTACCATCAGTTAGGTGTGTTCTTTCATGTTATATCAAATTCTCTTAGAAATCGATTGACAAGTTAAAGTAAATTTTTACCATATATTGTAGTTTTGCTTTTGTGTTATAAAACTGTTTGTAAAATTTTAACTTTTTACATCAGTGCGCTTTTGAAGTAAAAATTAATAAGTGAAATGGCCACTGTGTGAAACACTAGAGACCATTTTCCAAACACATTTTCTCTATCCTAAATGTATTGTAGAGTGTTCTATGCGTATAATTGACTGCGTGTTTGTGTTCCAGGTAGAGACAGAGAAGCAGGGTAAATATATTGTATGTTTTGATCCTTTGGACGGTTCTTCCAACATTGACTGTTTGGTATCCATCGGCTCAATCTTCAGCATATTTAGGTGAGTGATTGTACAACACTTGTAATAAAACCAAACCGATGTTTGTAAACAACACCAAACACTAAAACAGTGGCATCACCAGGAGGGAGATTCCATGTGCAGAGGGGTGTAAATTTAAAATTTGTTTACTGGAATTTTAATAATTAATCAAATAAAATGTTGTAGGTAGTTTATTGACCATTTCATATAATTAATATGATAAACAGTAGTCGAGTCAAACGGTAGGTTTACCCTAATACAGATCAGAGTAGGTTTATGGCTGTTATACGTGATGTGCTCAAGAACAGTGAATCATGTCTGCTTGGTGTATGTGCAGCCGTCATAAATAGTATTGGAAGTCAGGTTATCGATGTGTTGTTGCTTTGTTTTGCCGTTTTATTTTAAACCTAATACAAATGCAGCCTATATGTAGGTTGAGAATACACAAAAAAAATATCTTTCATTTTTGTAGTATTGAAAAAATAATGCAAAAATTCCCCAAAAATTTAGAGGTGTGATAGTTGTAAACAATTAGGCGGGAGAGCGGTTGTGCGGATGCTGCGAGAGGTGAGGGGCTGACAAAAGACAATCCGCACCATGCGACATTAGTCCTGGCTATGCCACTTACTGCAAGTATGATTTTTAGTGTTCAGGGGTGGATTAATGGTTGCGATGGGGGGCAATTTCCCCTCACAAAAAATATCTTAGATGTTCCTTGATAATTATTATTTTTTGAAAAATTAACAAAATTGGTTTACGAGCTCTGTAATTGTTTAGAGCTGTATTAAACTTTGAACGTGTAGCATCCCGTCTAGTTTTTTTAAGTTAAAATCAGTGCTTGAAACAACACATTGATTGACCAGCGCTCCAGGCTTAGGAATGTGTCAACTCCCCCATTCTACAATACAGACACTCTGTGTAAACAGTAAATATGTGTCAAGATAAACTTGTTTGTTATTGTGTTTTTACAGTCTTTTGACATCTCCAACTGATATAATGGTAATAGAAGAACAGTGTTCTGTTAAAGAAGAAAGCAAAAGACGACAATGTATCATGAGCCTAACCAAATAAGTCACAGCCTTCTATAACCCCTGAAACATTGAACAGATTTTCTTAAATCATAGCTAAGAACACCTTTGATCAAGTCACCTTTCAAACAAAAAAACTAAATCAAAATAAGTTTATCCGTTTGGGAAGTATGATGCCTTAGACAGATACACAGACATACTTATAAACACGTTAAACTTAAAACACCCCTCTGTTTGCGTCAGGGGTTAAAAGTTATAGCAGACAACACTCTTTGGTTATGTTAATATGAAGGCTATACAAATATATCATAAACAAATCCATTAGGCTGACCGTTGTTCCCATTCATTTCTTATCTATTTTCCTCAAAATAATTATTCCTCAAGACCAGCCTCAATTTCCCCCAAACCTTGTTCGGACATATTCTGAATACTGGTATATTGTAGAAGCATAATTACTGTGGTAAAATGAGCGCTGTGGATTTAGAGCTAGAAAACAGGTGAGGAGCCACTTTTAGTGAAACAGATTTAGGCTCAGTGTTTTAAGATTTGTAGTACTATCGGTGGGTTTTGTTTTCAGGAGACCAGCAGGCAACGCTCCTGCTACAGAGAAGGATGCTTTACAAGCCGGTAACAACTTGGTAGCAGCCGGTTATGCTTTGTACGGTAGCGCTACGATGATGGTATTAGCGCTGGGTAAAGGATCCGGTGTTAATGGATTCATGTTAGATCCGGTAAGTCTAGAAACAAACAACTGAAACTTTATTTTATAATTAAAAAAATAAATAATAATAACAGATATAAATAGTTAAGAAATTACATATTTGTACAGTTAAAAAAAGGACAATTCAAAGTTTCTTGTGACATCGTTCTTTGTAATTCCCACTATGCTCCAAGTAGTACTCATAGAGTGTACGCAGGTTCTTAAACACGTGTCTTCAAAGTTAAACGAAGCAAAGCAGTCCATAATCCGAGGCTGCAAGGTTGAGACGCAAACCCACAAAGCGAGTTTTTCCATTCAACACCTTCGTGAGTGGACCGATTTCCCAAATAGTTGGTTGAAACCCTAAAACATATAAACTTAATTTTGTAAATTCACTCGACTCAGCTCTATGATCGAATTATATTAATTTTTTTTTAATTCTGCAAATCCGTAGTGTGTTGCTTCTGCTATAAAATGTTCAACTTTTCAATTATTAAACAACCACAGTTTATAATTTATTGTTTCCAATTCTAAGCTATGAAATATAATACCACAATGGATACTGATTCCAACACAATCGGAAGTACCCTATTATCATGCACACTGTAGGCTTCTCTTGTCTCCCTGAACTCGATACAGGGGGCACACATTTTTATAAAATAAGAAAATTACAGATTTTTGTCAATTCCAAGTTTAGAAAAAAGGATTAACAAATTTGTCTCTCTTTAAGGAATTAGTAGCAATTTGTTGTCACTACCTGATGGATTTATTTTCTATTTTTAGTTTTTATTCAAAGTATCCATAATGCCTCATTTCTGTACTATTTAGGCTGATAGGATTGTTTGTTACATTTTATGTATGAAAAAAATGGATTATTACAATCTTAAGCTGTTGCTTTAACAAGCAATACATAAGTAATGGCAAAAGTGTACGAAAACATAAGTTGAAGTTTAAATCACAATCTAGCTTCTAACTTTAACCTTAGAACTGATAAGAGTTGTAAATTATGACTCATTTGTGAGTGAAGTGATAGTGTTAATTTATGACAAATTAATCAGCTGTTACTTTGCTCAACTTGGTGAAAGTTAAACCAATCGACTCTTTACATTGTTTTCTACAAATCAATTGTAGTTCTTGAAAATAAAAACACAGAACAGAATTCACACAAAAATATGTTTAATGTTTCAACGACAAAGTTGTCATCTTCAGTGACACTTGAGCTACAACTAAATTTTAACTAACTAAACAATGTTTTATGATACATACCTATACCCTTTCTCATAGTAGGGTGTGGTCTTAGTTTAGAAACAACCAATAGGGTTAACAATAATAACATAATAGGCTTATAGTTAAAATAAATTAATACAACTACGTATGTCTCTAAAATAAGGAATAATGAGTGGTTAATTTCTTAACATAATATGTTAAGTTACGTGATTACAAAACATTTATAATGCCATAAAAAACAAAAATACCTGTTTTGCAAATACATCCATGCAAAAATAAACAATATTACTGTAACAAACATCATGTTAGACAATGTAACTAATGGTAATAAGTGGTAGAATTAAAAGTACAAATTAAATTGGATGAACATAATATACTGTGTGTAATATTAAAACATCAGAACTAAAATAATAATACATTTAAGTACAATTATGTCAAACGTTTAGAATCGTCAAATAATCCAAATTAAGATATAATCTTACCATATGTCCCTATCGCGAATTCGGTCATTCGACCATCCTCAGGAGACTTAAAAACACAACACCAACACACAACACTACATAACATAAGTCTCACTCCGTATGGAGATCGTTAAACAAATAATATATGGCTGATATTACGTATTAAAGTTTGAGGCTGTGCATGTCAAGTCATTTGGCCAATACCAAGCCATAATTGTGTTCCTACATCTTATATCTCTGTTTGATTAGCCTAAATTGGTCTCTCAATTAATTTGTCTTATAACATATAAGAATGGAACAATAACTGGTCGTTTAGTAGATACATGGTGCTATATTTCGTGGCTCTATATATTTCGAATTCTTCGATTATGTAGAAAAACAGAAGAAAAATTATTGACAAAATATACAAGTATTTAAAGAAAGCATTGCTACTAAAGCAGGAGTGTTGTAATTGACATAGGCAACAACATACAACTAAGAATATTAACAAATAAAGGAATATAAAAATGATTAACGTAAAGTGTGCAAGATTTACATAGTTTGCTGGGTTATACATAGAAAAAGTGCAATGAGAACAATAATTAACAAGTTGAAAAATTATATATTAATGTTGATTTAATTCTAAATAAGATGTTACATTAGCATAGAGTTCTGTGTTTGAAGTTATTGTTAGTTAATGATGGATGTTGAATTTTATTATAATTACTTGTTCGGACATTTGCCATCATTTGTGTGTTAAATTATCAAACACGACGTTTCGGGAATACAAATCAACTCCCGTTCTCAAGTGACTAAAACTAACGGTACATAAACCCAACTCAGTCTCACTCCAACTTGTCAACTAGACGCTTGCCATCAATTGCGTGTGCTTAGTGTTTGAATTGTGTTTTGTCGGTGGTTGGTGTGTTTGACTTCTCAGTCTTAGCTCTGAGATGTATCACGTAGATATTTAAGGTTAGTAGTAATTTCTGTTTTACATAGGCCTAGTTTCCTGGGTTTATGTACCGTTAGTTTTAGTCACTTGAGAACGGGAGTTGATTTGTATTCCCGAAACGTCGTGTTTGATAATTTAACACACAATGATGGCAAATGTCCGAACAAGTAAACATAGAGTTGTCAAAATATGTAGCTTTTTAAATGTATTTCTACAAGAATTACGATGGCCCAAACTTGCCATAATTCTGACTGCTTGCTTTTGTAAACTGAAGACCCTTTGGGTCATTTACTTTGTTGAATTACCCTACAGAGCAATTCCATAATTTAGGTCAGAAGAGAATAGAAAAAAGTATGCTGATTTTAGAAAGTGTTCTGAACAAAACTTTGCCAGTGACCATGGAATACTTACCTTGGAATAACATTTTCCAGATACAAGACTGTGCCTTAATTGTAATATTATCATATTCTGTAGTTAATTGTGAAAAAATTATAAATACAAAATTATATTTTATGTAATATATTTTTTATGATTTTAAAAAGAACAGCTGCAAGAAGCGTAAAAATCATTTATTATTCTGGTATCAGTTCTAGGGTTGAACAATTGTAACTATGACAAAACAAAGTGGTATAAGTCAGGCGTTCTGATTTCTATCAGTTAAAAAAAATGTCTTGTGTCCAATCTGATGTCCATGGGTTGTACGGTGTATGTAGTCTTTTCTTGTGCCTTATTCCAAAGTCTGTCAGTTCATGACTGTTTAACAAAATTTGAGATTTAACTTTTAGTCTTTGTTATTTAAATTTTAAATAATGCAATCTCTTGCTACTTCCTCCATAAAACATTGTAATTATTAAAATGTTTAGAATATGTGATCAGATGATAGTCTAACAACACACTTCTCAACAACATTTTTATGAGAGTAATGAACATGTCCACCGACACTGCCTTGGAGTGTAATGTTAACTAAATGTTTTGTAACTGTCCAGTCGATCGGAGAATTTGTGCTCACAGATCCAAACATCCGTCTTCCAGCCAGAGGGAAGATCTACAGTGTCAACGAAGGTTACACGTATACGTGGGATCCAGCGATTTTGGAATATGTCAACAAAAAGAAGGACCCCAAGGTAAATATAACCTATGTCAGAGTGCTTTAGTTATAAGGGCTTTATAAACAGATCTGGTTGTGGTGTTATTTGGTAGGAAAATACATCAAGCTTTACCTTAAAGTTACTTACTTTCCAAACCTACTGCAGTACATCAGCCATTACTTTGTGCACTGTCTTTATGTTTTCCTGATTGGAAATAGTTATTTGTGTCACTAAAAAAGGAAATGTTACCGCTCGAGCGCAGGGAGGACTAGATACTTTCTTCCCACAAGTCACACTCATTTTTCCTCCAGCTACAGTTTTAGTAAATAATTTGCATTTTACTATAGAAACAAACTTTTTACTAAAACATGGACTTAAATTTACAAAAACGTTCGGATATTATATCAGAATTCTAAGTTTGGCCTGCAACACACTCTTTAATTGCTAGTATACTTATTGATTGTTATAGTACAATTTTCACAGTTCTAAATTATTTCTCCTGCGCCTGATGCAAGCTTCAAACTCTTTCTGGAGAAGCTTGACGTGATGGTCTCATCCAGGCCTACATGTAATTGATCAATGAGGGATTGTTGTTTCAGCAGTTGTTTTACTAACGTATGAAGTGGGTGGAAAAGTGTCCATATAAAAAGCATCGAATATACTTTTCCGCCCGCCGGATGATAAGTGATTCTGTCTACCCTATTTATTAATGAGGTAGAAAAGACCTCTTAAAAAACTCATTAAGGAAAACACATTTTATGAAATTAGGATCTGCTATAGTTTTCCTATAAAGTTTATATGTATCTGTAACCTCCCCAATATTTTTGTTAAAGTCCTTACGGAAGGAGAGGAATAGAAGGGGAAATAGATGGGTTTTTTAACAAAATTTTGAATCTCACTACCAAACTTTGGCACCACTAAAATTTATCGTAAAATATTTTTGCAAAAACTATTACAGTGTGCTTAACTCTACAACTGTTAGACCACTCAGCTCATCGCAGTAATAAAATAAGAAATTTGAAATTGATATATATTGTTATACAGTTCTATTTAGAACTAAATTACAAAACGTTTTTACAATTTGAAAAAATTACAAAAAATGTTTACAATTTGAAAAAATTATAAAAAAATTTTACTACTCTTTATGTAGGCCTAAATAAAGTTGAACATTTTCCTTTTGTTACTTAACATTTTTTGTTTCTTGAGCTAACTTTGTAAATTATTCATCAATAAATTTTTACTGGCATATAAGCAATATTTGAACCTTTCTCTACAAAAAAGTTGTGGGACACTTTTGGATTGGTTTATAATTACAGTAGGATCTCGGTAATCCGGCCCTATATGGGGATTAGTAAGGCCGG
The DNA here is from genome assembly GCA_018207615.1 of Philaenus spumarius. NCBI lineage: Eukaryota > Metazoa > Arthropoda > Insecta > Hemiptera > Aphrophoridae > Philaenus > Philaenus spumarius. Next base: position 423,426 of record JAGFPH010000214.1, read on the forward strand.
ATTACCGAAAATGCCAGATTACCGAAAATGCCGGATTAGTGGAAGTGAATTAAAAAATTAAGAAATTTAACAATAAACTACATTTATGTTGCTTACGAAAACTATGACAATAATCGTTTTAACTATGAACTGTATAATGAAATTTCGTTAATTATTATGAAAAATAAAATGTGATATGAAACAGAAAGGTTAAGTACTGTAAGTATTTTAATCAATGAAAAAAATCACTAAATACTGTACACGCAAAATGAAAATTTAATACCTACTGCACACTTTACATTTACTTAAACAACAGCAAAATGGTTTGTATTGCTTTTCTGCTTCTTTGCATTAAAGGAAATATTTTATTTTATTTTTTCCGCTTACACACTTCTTCAGCAAGGGATATTTAATTAAATTACAAGTAAAAAAACATAGACCAAGACCGGGAGTTGAACCCGGGACCTTCACGTTTCTCAATATGTCGGAAGCTGAAACTCCGTTTTCTTCCGCCCAAGTTATTGCAGTTGCGTAGGCACAGAGCGTCGAGTCCTTGTTTACTGTGTGCGCGGCAGCCGTTGTACCATCCTCAAAGGGAACAAACAAAACGGAAAGCGTACTGAGTCAAAAATAGAATGGTACATACATAAAAAAAAGATGATAAATCCTTCTAAGGATAATAAACTGTAGCCTTACCTTATTTTGGAAAGTTTTTCAAGAAACACCTGAATTAGCTATTCACAGGAAATGCCAAACAAATACAATTCGCTAAATAAACAATTTGTTTATTAAAATATTATTTTAAATTAAAAATACAAAAGATTATACGCCCTTAAGTAATAAAATTTTAAATTGACATGCCCTTAAGTACAATTGATTTTCAAAGAAAAAGTTTACAAAATATATATATTAATTAATTAAGTTCAAAGAGAAAAAACCCTCCCCAAAATAAAATTTGAAAAACCCTCCCTGTTTACAATAAAAAAAAAATACAAAATTACGAACTAGTAGTGTTTACAAATTTACAAAATTGAATACATTCACCATGGATTTGATAACAATTTTATATCTATGGCCAAACTTAATTCTAGGTAAAAATTAATTAATAAAAAAAAATTATGAGACGTCTCTCTATTTAAAAAAAAAGGTAAGTAGATTTTCTAATATAGAGCCCTGAGGGCTAAGGTCCGAAATATGCTATAGCTGCACCACCCAATTATTATTATATATAAAAAAAATATTACTGTAGCCTTTTTCAACTATGTAAGCCTTTATTATTTAGATATCATATTTTAAGTAACAGACAGTTCAAAAATTCTAGCAACACTCAGAAAGTTTTCATATTAGCTGGTTGTTATTGTTCGAAGATGGAAGACAAAACTTGTAGGATGATTAACCCATGTAAAACTTGAACCAGTGATGTTCACTATAAGAAAAAAACACATGTTTTAGTACATGGCTAAAAACATGTATAAAGTTGCATAACTATTTCATGTATGAAACTGTAAATTAACCTCGTGTATAGAACTGTATATATTTTCCTGTATGAAACTGTAATTTAGCCTCGTGTATAGAACTGTATACTAATTTATAGGCTTACAAAGAAATATTTAAAACAGAGCTTTTAATACACACTATTACACCTTTATAAGGCTTAAAAGGCTTCTAAATCTTATAAAGCAAACAGTTTAAGGCTTGTGGCTACGTAAAGTAAAACAGATAGGCTATGTAAAATATAGGCTATGAAAAAGTTAAGATATGACATAAAATATACTTTGCAAGTGTAGAATAAATGTTACAGTTAAATTCACACAAAACATATTATTATAGCTAACTCAGGGTGTAATTTAGGTTTGAACTTTACCTGGTAGAAGATAGATTTATAACTTAGCCGGTAGACATGATTAGTAGCGAAATAGGCCTTAGGCAAGGTCAGACAAATTTGGCAAGAAACGCCGTAAAACACGTCACAAGAATACTTTAAAACCACTCACTAACGCATATTAAATAAAACAAGCTCACTGATGGTTTAATTATTACCAAGACGGTATTACATATAAATAGCTTCGGTTAGTCTAAAGTAGAACGTGTTGTCACTTTGCATTACATAGTCAGGCCACAGCAGAAGAATGAATTAACAAGAACGGCTTGCCTAGTACCTTCCAAGCAGCTAACAGCTGATGAGAGAGTGGCAGACTGGACTTACCTACAATGTTGCCAACTGAATAGGCCTTGGCGCGCGAATTCAAAAAAATGACTAGATACTTGGATATACGTTTCTACAAACGCTACAGTTCTCCCCCCGCGAAAGACGGAGTCGGGGTAGAAAAAAAAAAAAAATGATGATATCTCAGGAAGGAAATTCACTTGCCCCATACAAAAATATCTAAAACTAAGTTAGCTTAGGACTAAGTATAAGTAGGTACCAACTGGTCAATACACCTTCACCAAGAATATAAGAATTAAATATAAAAATAAATGTATAAGAATATACACTTCACAAGACAAACAAGATACACAAAATTTTATAACTAATATGGACTCGCTATGTCCCTTATAGACAAGTGCTCGAAAGCATATTCACATTCTGTAAATCTCAGGTAATGAAGGTGATCAATCTCCATACCTTTATGAGATTAAATTATGCATGACATGTCATGACTTAAGACAACTTTAGAAGTATTTTTGTTTAATCCAGCGCTGGAAATTTCATATGTCACGAAGAAGATGAATACCCCTTGAGATGGCCAATCTCTGGGTTTACACGTCGAGTCCGGGTGCACTTGATTTACAAGTGATAATGTGTAAACTCTACACAAAAACAAAACACAACAGATAACCTATAAGAGGTTCAGGTTGGGAAAACACATTTAGTGCAGTTTGCTGATATTGCTGAGCGTTCAGAAAAGTGAAGGTTGGGTTCAGTAGATGCTAAATGAGGTTTGAGTTGCTCTACATGGGCCTTTTTTATGAAGTCTGGAGAATTTTCGAAAGATAAAGCTACTGTGACTGGGGTGAGAAAATCTATAATGCGGAAGGGCCCTGACCACCTGGGCATCAGTTTGGCGGCTCTTTTATCCACAGCGGAACTCAGATTGTGCGTCTTACACCAAACTAGATCGCCAATCTTGAAATTATGAGGTCTACGGTTTTTGTTGTAGACACGCTCAGATTTTTGGTGTGCTCTCATGATGTTGTTTTTGGCATTGTGCCAGATATCAGAAGGATTTGAGTTGTCCCTGGGAAGAAGATCGTCGATGTTCCAGGTAAGACTGAGCGGGGTGTTCGGGGTGAAGTTGAAAAGGATCTTAAAAGGAGAAATTTTTAGTGTCTCGTGGGTAGCAAAATTGAAAGCTAATTGAAGCCAAGATAGTGAATTGTCCCAACGAGTCTGAATGCTCGAATGGTAGGCAATAAGTGCGGCCTTTAAATTTCTGTTTAAACGTTCCGCGTTGTTCGGTTGGGGATGGTAGGGTGACAACGTTGCATGTTTGATTCCACGAGAGAAACAAAAATTGCGGAACGCATGTGAAGTAAAACAGGTGGCATTGTCAGAGATTATTATTTTTGGAAAACCGAAATGTTGGAAAATGTTCTGGCTTAAAGCCTTAATGGTGTTAAGAGTGGTTGCATCTCTGACAGGGCAAAGCCAGGTGAATTTGGAAAACTGATCAACTGCGACCAGAATCATGGTATTGCCTGTTGTTGTTCGGGGTAGTTTGCCGACATAATCAATATGGATTTTTTCCATCGGCCGGGTTGGGACAGTTGAAGACAAATAGCCAAGTTTGCTATTTTGAGCGGGCTTGCTCACGGCACATGTTTCGCAACTACGAACCTTACGGGTGACATCCTGTGAGAGTGTGGGCCAGAAGAAGAATTCTCTCACTTTGAATTTGGTTTTGAAGATACCTAGATGACCTCCTACTGGGGAGTCGTGGTAATAATTGATAACCAGGTCTATTAAAGATCGGGGAACGTAAACTTTGATAGGGATACCTCTGTGGTTCTTGAGGCAAAGGGTCCCTTTATTAAGACAAAAACGACTGGAAGTTGCACCTGCTTCCAGATCTAATATAATGGGGTTTAGGTAAGCATCAGCGCGCTGTTGCACGCCAATGTCCTGGAAAGCTAAAGGAAAATTGGTTAAAAGGCTATTGCAAACTACGGGATCCTCTGAAGGAGGAATCGGTTCTGGAGACTTTTCTACTTCAAACATCCTAGAAAGGGAATCTGCTATCACGTTTTGGGTACCCCTGATGTGTGCCACTTGAAATTTTAGGGAGGTTAATTTGGCTATCCATCGTCCCATTTTGCCTAACTGTCTGGGACGGGCTAGAAGCCAGGAAAGCGCTTGATTATCCGTTTCTAGCAGAAACTCGCGATGCTCGAGATATTGTCTGAATTTCTCTACTCCAAATACCACGGCCAGACATTCTGACTCATACGCAGATGAGGCTTTTCTTTCCGCAGGTGTTAAGGTGCGGGAAGCATAGGCGATAGGTTGACGCACACCGTCAATTTCTTGGAGTAGGACTGCTCCTAAGGCGCACGAACTTGCGTCCGTTTGAAGGACAAAAGGTTTGTCGAAGTTTGCCATTCGAAGGACGGGAGGTTGTATGATGGCATTTCTCAGATGTTCGAAAGCAATGTCTTGCTCTTTATTCCAAACGAACTTTTGCCCTTTCCGCCTAAGCAGATTTAGAGGAGCGGCGTGTTCAGCGAAATTAGGAATAAATTTAGAAAAAAAATTAACCATTCCAATAAAGCGTGACACGGCCTTTGGATTGGTGGGTCTAGGAAATGTTCGGATGGCCTTGGTTCTATCGGGGTCAATTTGCACGCCACTGGCCGAAACTAGATGACCAAGGAAACTTATCTCTTTCACGGCAAAACGAACCTTATCGGGGTTAACCGTAAGTCTCGCCTGTCGCAATCGAGAAAGAACTTCACGTAGATGATTAATGTGCTCTTCCCAAGTTTCTGAATAGATGACTAAGTCATCGAGGTAATTGAAGACAAATTTAAATTTGATATCAGAGAAAACTTGGTCGAGAAGTCTGGTCAAAACTTGGGCACCAGTACAGAGTCCAAATGGGTCTCTTGTAAACTGATACAGCAACCAGGGGGTACAAAAACTTGTGAGATGCTTGGAGCTCTCGGTGAGTGGAATTTGATGATAGGCAGAATTTAAATCAAACACAGTGAAATACTTGGCTCCCACAAACCAATTGAAACACTGGTGTAAATTTGGAAGGGGTACGGCTTCGATTACAATATGCTGATTCAGCTTACGGTAATCAATAACCATCCTGGGTTTCTTCTCAGGATGCTGAACGAGAAAAGCCGGTGAAGAATAATTTGAAATGCTCTTTTCCACTACTCCTTTTTCTACCAGATCTCTGATATGCTCTCTCAAAAACTGCATTTTGGGAGGCGCCAGCTGATATGGTTGACTTTTCACAGGTATATTGTCTTTTAATTCGATATGATATTTGATTAGGTCGGTGAGGCCTAATTCTGTTGTGAGGACATCAGGGAAATCACGTATTAACTCTGAGATCACCCTTTGACCTTCGTCATCAAGGTGACCCAGTGGGTTCTCAGAGACCGGAGTAGCAGAGGACAAGCTTAGATTAGGAGGTGCCTTTTTTTGAAAATTTATTAATTTGAAAACCATAGCCTTACTAAAACTAAAGGTGAAGGTGCCTTCGAAAAGATTCAATATCAGGCGACTTTTAAGAAAGAAATCGGACCCCAAAATTAAGGAACACGATAGCTGAGGTGCGACTAAAACTTCAAAAACCCAAGTACAGTGCTCAACCTTTAACCTAACCTGACAGGCGACGTTGAGGGCTAGCCTTTCTCCGTTAGCAGTGAGGCACTCCGATTTTACCTCTTTGACGGATTTTATACAATTTAAGGACTTCAATTTTTCAAAAAGATCAGAGGACATAATGCTCCTTACAGACCCTGAATCTAATAAAGCATTAGATTTAAAATTTTTAAATTGGACTTCTACAAGAGGTAAAATTTTATTAGTTAGGCCCTTTGATTTTAGACACTTATAGGTTTTCCTAGTAAGTGAATTGTTGGCTATAGGAGAAAAGCGAGCGATTCTGCTTCTGGTCTGGTTAAAAGAAGAACACTGCCAGTTGTAATGACCAGTTGACTTACAATAAAGACATATAGGCCTTAAATAATACGGGGTACAAACTTCTGGTTTAATACCAGATGACTTACTAAACTTATTTAGAGGAGGAAACTCTCTGTTACAGTTTATGTTGTAAGTAGTGGCCTTAGAAGGTGTTGTTTTTAAGAAATGCCTGTCTTCATGTGCAACCGGTTTAGTGTGTGTGCTTTTGTAAAAAGGTTTACGTTTATAAAAGGACCTATGAGAATTACAGTGAATAAAATCGGCTTTGTGAAAGTTTAACGGAGCTTGAGATGAGAAACCGACTAGTTCTCGCCCCTTCGGTCGTTTTTTTGAAAAAGTACCAGGTGAATTATTATGTGAATTATAAGGTTGTCGGTGTTGTACAGAAGTATTGCGTTGTGTAGAGTTTCTACAAAAAGGTGCTATGTGACCTTTCTGGCCACATCTATGGCACACTATAGTAGACCTAAAATCCGGTTTTGGTCTGGACAAGTTTTCTGAAACGGTTGACCTTTCCTTGTCAACAAACAAAGTGCTATTTACCTGAGCACACAATTTATCAAGGTCGTTGAAGGTGACCGGCCGACTTGCAAAAACCAGACAACTCCTGACCTCCGGTGAAAGGCCGTCAATAATGACGTTTATTATTTCCACTTGGTTTAAATTAATCAAAAGCACCTGGGCAGCTTCTTTTATGTCGCTCACAAAATGGTGCAGAGTCTCCCTATGTCCCTGGGGACGATAAAAGAGATCCTGCTCCAAAGTGCGGCGCCTTTTCGCAGGTATGAACATTTCCAGTGCCTCTCTGTGGAAATCAGGAAAATTGTCGTGTTTCTGCAGGCACGAACTAAGAGGATCTTGTGCATAAGGCAACAAAACGCTTATAATATTATTTTTTAAGTCCGGGTAGATTCGACACAAATTCAAACTAATTTTTATAAATTTAATTAGCTTGTCCAAATCAAAACCATCATTAATGGGGAGAGTAGACAAGAGTTTCTCTGCTGGATGTCTCAGCTTTCCATAAGAGAAAACAGGAACACTATGCTCCTGAGGTTTACATGTTACAGGTGAATTATTTAAGGCAAGTAAATTTCCTTCGGGTACAAGAAAAGAATTCCCAGAATCATGCGCAATTAAATTTGACGTCGGGCAAATTAAAACATTAGGATTACTGTTGTCTGAAGTGACACTAACGGGAGGCGCAATCGAAGCGGCTGCTTGGTCAGAAAAATTTACATGTGTTACTAAATTTTGTTTATAATGCAAAAATTTTGAATTGAGATTTTTAAAATCCTCTATTAAATCATTTAATTCCACATTACTTTCAGTGGTGTCTATATTTATATTGTTTAAAGTAGTCAAAAGAAAACTCAATCTTTGTTCATACAGGTGAAATCTGGCTGTTAATCTATTTAATTTAACAGATGAAATCTGACTCGAATCCAGACTATCGAGTTCGTCGCTAAGATCATCGAAAGCAAACTTAGTATACTCTAATTGTTCAGCCAGATTTTCCTGTCCGATATATTCAGCGAGTTGTTCTGAGCCAGCTAGAAGCAGGTTCCTCAGAGTAACTCGCATGACTCTGACTGTCGCGAGCACGCCCCCTCGCGATACCACCTCAAACACCAATTCAGACTTTCTGAGATAGTCTACTAATTTATTTAATTCCATATTGGATGGATAAAGCAAAAGGTAAAAAAAAATGAAAATAATATAAATTTTTCTTTATGAGTTAAGAAGAAAGTTTTTTTTGTTAAGTTTTGTAGTTTTTTTTTGAATTTTAAGAAATTATTTGAACAGTTTTTTTTGTTTTCCTTGATAACTCAAGCTAAGTTCAAGCAAAAAAAGCCCAGATTATGTTTTATTTAAATAGGATATGTGAAACAAACAAATATATATATAAAAAAAATAGAAATCCCAAACGTAAATCAAACAAGCAAGAAGGTTTTATATAAAATTTTTATGTTTTTTTTTTGTATTTTTGTTTTTGTTGAATAATAAAAAAAAGTTTTTTTTGTTTTCTCGCTTGTCCAAGTTAGCGTCTAGAAATAACCTAAAAGAAAAAAAAAATAAAAAAAAATAATGAAAAGTTCTGTCAAAATAGTGAGTGCGTTTTTGAGAAAAGTTTGTATGTAAGATTCGACGAAAACTGATAAGTCGCTGCGCCCGACGTTGAATTTATTTATTAAAAAAAAAATATTAGGAAAGTAACCACGCTAACTGCGAACCAGAATATGTTAGCGTGTGTAATATTAATTGGAAAGTTTTTCAAGAAACACCTGAATTAGCTATTCACAGGAAATGCCAAACAAATACAATTCGCTAAATAAACAATTTGTTTATTAAAATATTATTTTAAATTAAAAAATACAAAAGATTATACGCCCTTAAATAATAAAATTTTAAATTGACATGCCCTTAAGTACAATTGATTTTCAAAGAAAATGTTTACAAAATATATATATTAATTAATTAAGTTCAAAAAGAAAAAACCCTCCCCAAAATAAAATTTGAAAAACCCTCCCTGTTTACAATAAAAAAAAATACAAAATTACGAACTAGTAGTGTTTACAAATTTACAAAATTGAATACATTCACCATGGATTTGATAATAATTTTATATCTATGGCCAAACTTAATTCTAGGTAAAAATTAATTAATAAAAAAAAATTATGAGACGTCTCTCTATTTAAAAAAAAAAGGTAAGTAGATTTTCTAATATAGAGCCCTGAGGGCTAAGGTCCGAAATATGCTATAGCTGCACCACCCAATTATTATTATATATAAAAAAAATATTACTGTAGCCTTTTTCAACTATGTAAGCCTTTATTATTTAGATATCATATTTTAAGTAACAGACAGTTCAAAAATTCTAGCAACACTCAGAAAGTTTTCATATTAGCTGGTTGTTATTGTTCGAAGATGGAAGACAAAACTTGTAGGATGATTAACCCATGTAAAACTTGAACCAGTGATGTTCACTATAAAAAAAAAAAAACACATGTTTTAGTACATGGCTAAAAACATGTATAAAGTTGCATAACTATTTCATGTATGAAACTGTAAATTAACCTCGTGTATAGAACTGTATATATTTTCCTGTATGAAACTGTAATTTAGCCTCGTGTATAGAACTGTATACTAATTTATAGGCTTACAAAGAAATATTTAAAACAGAGCTTTTAATACACACTATTACACCTTTATAAGGCTTAAAAGGCTTCTAAATCTTATAAAGCAAACAGTTTAAGGCTTGTGGCTACGTAAAGTAAAACAGATAGGCTATGTAAAATATAGGCTATGAAAAAGTTAAGATATGACATAAAATATACTTTGCAAGTGTAGAATAAATGTTACTGTTAAATTCACACAAAACATATTATTATAGCTAACTCAGGGTGTAATTTAGGTTTGAACTTTACCTGGTAGAAGATAGATGGATAACTTAGCCGGTAGACATGATTAGTAGCGAAATAGGCCTTAGGCAAGGTCAGACAAATTTGGCAAGAAACGCCGTAAAACACGTCACAAGAATACTTTAAAACCACTCACTAACGCATATTAAATAAAACAAGCTCACTGATGGTTTAATTATTACCAAGACGGTATTACACATAAATAGCTTCGGTTAGTCTAAAGTAGAACGTGTTGTCACTTTGAATTACATAGTCAGGCCACAGCAGAAGAATGAATTAACAAGAACGGCTTGCCTAGTACCTTCCAAGCAGCTAACAGCTGATGAGAGAGTGGCAGACTGGACTTACCTACAATGTTGCCAACTGAATAGGCCTTGGCGCGCGAATTCAAAAAAATGACTAGATACTTGGATATACGTTTCTACAAACGCTACACCGTACTACTCACAACACGGCCTTCACTTAACTCACTCACAACAATCACAATGTATTCAACTTCCTGTAGCAGACGCCGAAGTACTACTGTACTGTTGTTGTGGAGACTCACGTCTAGACATATTTTAGAAATTTCTAGAAATTATGTCTAGAAATTTACTGAATAATCGGCGGAAACACAGCGCCGGATTACTGGACGTACCGGAGTATTGAACGGCCAAATTACAGAGATTGTACTGTACTGTATTTGGCGAATTTTTGAAAATATGCTTGCACACGCTCTAAAATGGCTTGGCATTGCAAAAAAATAGCATTTACAGTTGTAGGGTTAAAAATATTAGGCCTAGTACCAAATATTTTAGCAATAGATTAAAAACTTGTTTAATGACATACACAATACTTATTAGCCGAATTTTTGAAGAAAATGAAAGCTATTACACTCGACCCAACTTGAAAACGGTTGGTGTGAGGAGGGTAAAACTTCTTTCCATACGTTTCAGACCATTTAGAGACAATACCCAAAATTCATTAATTTATATATATACTAGCTGACCCGGCAATGCTTTGCTATTGCTTAATTTGAAACTTTGAAAGCCTGTAATTCGTATCCCTGAGGATCGATGTAAATTATAATGGGATTCTGCTCATTGCTTGATTTACCTAACCTAAAATTATATTCATTTTTTGGTCCAAATCAGTGTTGATCAAAATCAGCTGTTGATCAAAATCCGCTGTTTTAAGCTTTTCATACGAACAGCTGTTTTTTGTGCCCCTGATAAAATCAAAAGAAATATTTCTTCTTCTTCCTTAAGATTGACCTTCCATAAGACTAACATTGAAACTTTGAGGGCCACTGGGGCGTAGCCCTAATGTCCTAGGACTTCGGTAAATGGCCTAAAACCTTCCCAGGGTTAACCTGTGTTACTATGCAAAATTTCAAAGCAATCGGATGGACGGTTTGGTAACGCATAAAGGACAAACATACAGACAAACGGACATACATTGAATTTTATATATATAGATAAATTGATAAGGGGTAGTAAATATGCTTAAAAATTGCTGATTTTTTGGTAAAAGGGTCAGGATTCTTCAGATACATATTTTGTTTTGTTTTTCGATCCGATTCAAAATGGTGGAGTTAGAGCGTTTATTCGTTTTTGGGTAGGGATTTGATAAGTATATGGGTTTTTCCCACCTTGATAAGTGGTTGTAAATATGCTTCAAAACTGCTGAACTTTTAGTGTAAGAGTCTTTGTAGGATTTCAAAGATACAGATTTTTTAAATTTTTCGATTCGACACAAAATGGCAAAGTTAGAGCGAGGAAACTGCATTATTTCACCCACTCATAAGCCCGAGTACAATTTGTGAGCTATATCAATCGAAAGGCAATTAAATAAACTACAATCCTGTGCAAATGTATTTCAAGTACTGTCCCCGGAACAAGGAGCAAATTTGATAGGAAGCTTCTGATAAATGAATTTTTCATTATCCATGTAAGAATTTCTTCCATTCATAAGTCCAAGTACAATTTGTGAGCTATATCATTCGAAAGGTAATTAAATTTACTACAATCTTGTGCAAAGGTATTTTAGGTATAGTCCCCGGAACCAGGAACAAAATTGATAGGAAGCTCCCAATAAATGACTTTCATTATCCATGTAAGAATGTCTCCCACTCATAAGTTTAAGTACAATTTGTGAGCTATATCATTTGAAAGTTAATTAAATTTACTACAATCTTGTGTAAAGGTATTTCAGGTACAATCCCTGGAACCAGGAACAAAATTAATAGAAAGCTCCCAATAAATGTTTTTTTCATTATCCATGTAAGAATTACTCCCACCCATAAGTCCAAGTACAATTTGTGAGCTGTATCATTCCAAAGGCAATTAAATTTACTACAATACTGTGCAAAGGTATTTCAGGTACAGTCCGCGGAACAAGGAACAAATTTGATAGGAAGCTCCTGATAAACGATTTTTTCATTATCCATGTAAGTTTTTTTGCACAATTTCTCCCACTCATAAGCCCAAGTTCAATTTGTGAGCTATATCATTTGAAAGGCAATTTAATTTACTATAATCATGTGCAAAGGTTTTTTAATTATAGTTCCCGGAAAACAAGGAACTAAATTTATAGGACACCCCCAATAAATGATTTTTTGTTTAGTGTCCATGTATGATAATTGCGCAATTTCTACCACTCATTAGCCCCCGAGTACAATCTGTGAATTACATCATTTGAAAGACAAATTTACTATAATCCTGTGCAAAGGTATTTTAGGCACAGTTCCAGGAACAATGAACAAAAATCCCATTATTTAATAATAGCTCTTTCCTGATAAGAAAATTCGGCTATAGTAATGTGGCAGTGCTGCTTACGTTTCTTTTTGTTTGTTTTATCAAACTGCATCAACCATTTTTTAAATAGGGACAAAACAAACAGCCTGTATCTTTAAAAAAACCTTAGTATAAAGTTGCATAATGTACTGTTTTAAAACTGATAATAAATAAGCTTGAATTTATTAAATTTTATGTTTGGTCGGAACTGAAAAAGGTTTGAGCGGCTAGATATTATCTGCTCATAGCGCTAACTACCTGAAATCGGAACCTAACAAGAACAAATGTTTTATTGATGAATAGCCAGCTGATTTTATTTAAAAAGCATAAATGATTCTTTGCATATGTACCAAAGCATATGTTCCTCTGCTTTGAAATATTGGTAGAAATAACCAACAACTATAGATTTTTTATAGGAATCATTTTCTTATATTATTTTGTTGTTTGTATTTTTAAATAATAAAACTTGATCATTGTTTTTAAGGTTGGATCTAGACCAAAGTAAAACATTTTTAAAATAGTTTGTACTCCTAATTATATAGTAAACTTTAACTAGATTTAGACATTTTATTTTATTTTTAACTATCTTAGATTTGATGGTATGATATTAGCTACAGTTTTATTAGAAAATATGTAGGGGATGGAGGAAGGAAAGGGTTGGTATCGACTAACGGACTAACGCAATGCAGAAATACAAATATTTTAATAAAAATAAGTCGCAATGCTTATCAGCTGTTCTTGCTATAGCTTTTAGAGGCTATATCTGGAGCCGCATGCTTTCAAACATTAGGTACACCATAAATGATTTGATAAGAAGAGTGCCGCTTGTTAAACTATTTATTTATATTGGTTTGTGTTTCAGCAAGGTAAACCTTATGGTGCGAGGTACATTGGTTCTATGGTGGCTGATGTTCATCGTACTTTGAAATACGGAGGGATATTTATGTACCCGGCGACCAAGGATTCACCACAGGGAAAGGTTAGTCATTTAAATGTAGAAATTCTCCCTAATTATTGATTCCCTGAATAAGAAGCATAGCAATAAGCTGCTGTGGAATAGCCTCTGTTAACGTTGAATCTTTGATCTATATCCAAACAAATTTGAAAACTTAAATCCATTTAACTAATTATTGGAATAAAAAACTAATGTTATTCTTTATCAAAAGATTTCTAGTGTGCCTAATCATAGATTCTAAACTAAAAAAAACAAATTTTTAATGACAAACCTGGTGTTAAATACAGTAAAAAGTAGATTTTCCGCCCCCCTTTATCCGTTGAGTCGCAAGTTATTTTTGTTTGTCAACCCTCCTATCCTGGGGCTTTCTTAGGAAAGTTGAATTCATGTGTAACTGTTTTTATATATGCAGTTCAAATGTCATGTTTAAATATTCCTTCTGAGTTTGCTAAATTAATCGTCTGCTGTATGTTGAAATGAAAAAGATAATTTATTTTAAAATGCATGAAATTATAACCTTTTTGATAATAAATCTTTAAAATTGCTCATCACGCATATAATAAGCCTACTGCTTTAATTTGTGTCAATCTGTATATATAAGCGGCTTTGTCCTGACTGAATGACTGATATAAAATCAACGTTTAGCAAAAAACTACTTAAGATAGAAATAATACACAAATTTAAAGGTATATTCTTACGGGGTCATAGACGCACACTAAGAAAGGATTTTCAGTGTTACTAAACCAAAACTATTGAGGAGTACATGTTGCCATAAATACTTTAAGGTACCTGAAACTTAAATCAATTAGTTGTAGGATAAATACTTCTTTGTATCAAATGTTATTAACACAATTTAATAAATTAAATGTAGGTCTATATAATAAAGACATTACATAGTACAGGTAAAACAGAACTGTAGTTCTAAGATTTTTGTTACAGAATGCAAGTGCTTTGCGATTTTCACTACGCTACAAATAGTACTTGTAGCTTCTGCGAAGGTTCTCTGAATAGTGGTTGAACAGTTTCCTTTATGACTGCCACAATCTTCTCATTCACCTTGCCATTATCTTCTAGTGGTTGTTTTATTAACAGTCTCTTATTGAATATCCTGCACATA